>OY744540.1:81032443-81047443 GCA_963556195.1 Sepiola atlantica
TCAATATTCGGCAAAGAATTCGGCATGCTTTTAGATGCTGATTGTTCCAGTTGGCTGACACATACGACATGTATGTTTCCCACCCCTCAAATGTATTTGTTCAATTACAAAAAAGAAATTAATTAGCTGATCTATTATTATACTAAAGCTGAGTTAATCACCGATTGTCCTCCCCAACTAGAGTTTTTTTTCTTATATATTGTAATAAAAACATATTAAAATATTCATCAGTTTGGGGATTGAGTTATGTTTTGTTTTTTTTAAACATTTTAATTCATCTAATTAGCCATAATTTGCAATTTACTCACCAAGTCGCCAATCTTTTACTGAGTTTCTATTATTTTCAACCTCATCTAAAAATTGAACAATTTCATCTTTTTTTAAACAAAGACCATTTTATATTAAAGAATAAGATTCTTAATCCGTAATAATCCAAAAATGTTTTAAAAAATAAAGCAATTTATGTCATATACGTCCCTCACAGAAAATAGTTGGTGCATGTGAGTGATGTGAAAGTAGATAATTGTAGGAGAGTGAAAATGTTTGCTACCCTCTTTGTAGAAGATGTATTTTGGAGAAGCAGCTAGATCAGAATTAATGTAATAATTTTAGTAAGATCACGAAATGTACACATATTTTCTAGAAACACGCATTAAGAATGGCTGTAAATGTTTCGGTGAATATTTTATCATAGGAAGTGGTCGATTATTTTCTATAATGACTTTAATTACACGGAAAAAAAAATTATTTTTTTATATCGGAGAAAATAGGATTCTTAATCCATAATAATCCAAAAATGTCATATATGTTATATTCTAAGTTGTTCAAAATCGAAAGTGTGTTTTCCTATAGATTATATCATTATAAGCCTTGTAGAATTATTTTTTACAAGATTTAGCACAGCCCGTTCCTTCTTCATTCTATCTCATGATTTTAGAATCTATCTATATCAGTATAAGTCTTCCATCTTTATGTAAGTAAAAGGATTTTCTTTCTTTCTTTCTTTCTTTGAAACTTTTCAGACACTTAATATTATGTTTTCAAATTTTTTAGATGAGAATTGATAATTTGAATTATTTAGACTACTGTTCTTATCTTGGTTGTCATTTTCACAACGTTTTGGCCGATGTAACCTTCGATCCTATTCCTTGAATATTGGAACCAAGAATTATAAATAGTAATATTGAACACTATTATTAGTATATAATAACTAACCAAGAATAACATAACAGTTAAAACTTCTACAGGGTGGGCCAAAATAAGGGTCCTATCTTTAAATTTGAATAACTTGAATTTGAATAACTTCCACAAAATAAAAGTTAAACTCACCAAACTTTATGTGTGTGTAGACTGACCCTTCCGAGATTTTTTGAAATAAACAAAACAAATTTTAGCCGAAAAACACTTCTTAAAACTTACAAAAACTAAAGTATTGTTTTTTACACTGTTTTGAGTTTTTTAAGCAAAAATAATGTTTTCTAAATGAGGGTACGTTCCTTAGGGCTAATACGGCTCATGCTTGCTTCGGAAGGGGTCCTTTACTTATTCTAAAAAAAAAATATTTTTAAATCAATAAATAAAAAAGTTATGAATTTTTAAAAATAGGACCCTTATTTTTGCCCACCCTGACCTGGTCATGGTTGACGGAACAAGAATAATCTACCACTGTGAAATAAAGGGTTCAGTTTGAAATTCCGTATAGATTCCAGAGTTCAAAAAAAGATGCACCTGTAGAAAGTCGGAGATTACCTCGGCCGAAACGTTGTGAAAATAACAACCGAAATGAGAATAGTAGTCCGAATAATCCCAATAATCCAGATTTAGAATATTGTAGAACTATCTACATAACTGGATATTTTTCCCTTCTTTCTTTCTCTTAAATACATTTTGGTAAACAGGATCGCGAGTTACCTAAAGTATTTTAATGTTTGTTTCCCCTGTGTCTCCTCACACATTAAGTTACTCCCCCCCCCCTCCATGCTAATCAGAATCGTTTGACTTTGTCTTTTTCGTTTTAGGATTTGACCGATTATTTGACGCATTCTTCTCTGCTGAAAAAAAGTCTTGACGCAGATTATAATCATTCTAATTTCCATATGGGGTTATCGAAGATAAACACTTGCACCTGATCAACTATCTCTCCAGTTTACTTCAATGTCACATTAAACACATTTGAATGAACAATCAATACTAAACACGTTTGGGTGAACAATCAATATTAAACACGTTTGAATAAACACGTTCCAATGAACACACAACTGTTCACTTATATTTGTGAGTAAAGCTTGTGCTGCCTACTACCAAACAACATTCCCTTCTGCCCAGGAAGGGGATAGACCTGTTTTGACGAGGGGGGGGGGGAGGGGCTGTCAGCAGCAACTTTATGGAGTCAGAAGGTATAAGGTCCAATTTGACTCCTAAGATTCCAGAAATTCTGATCCAACTAACTCCTAGAATTTCAGAATATCCGACTGACTCCGCCTCCTTATTTAAAAATCTTCCAATATTAGGAGTCAGACTCCTAGCATTCTTATCAGTCAGACTTCTAGCATACTTAAACGAAGCGGCATTCACCCAAGTCCAATTCTTGCACAAGAGAAAATATGAATTGTGTTGAAATTTGAATCTAGAGCAACAGCTTTATAAGAAAAGGAACAACAACCGTGTATATTAGTTAAACAATTTTACTTAAGCAAGTAATAAAGAATGATATTCTTTGATCAAAACACGAAACTATATGTGCACTATCTTACATAGTAAGATTTTTTATGCAGCTTTTGTTTATGAAGCTATACCAGTCAATCAAATAGGGAACACCTCACTTTACTTTATATATAGGATGCATTCGCATGAACTTGTGCAAAGAGTGTTCTGTTAACGGCCCTAAGAGGTTCCGTCGTAGGAAGATTGGCTTAGTTTCTGGGGCTTGAATCGACGTTAAGAAAAATTGAACAAGAAGAGGGAGCCCTAAGCATTTGAGTTTTTATGGGCTGGTTCATGTGACCTCTGAGAGAACAGTGATTCGATATCTCTTATCCAATCTATGCGACCCTTAAAGAGACAAGGAAAGACAAGCATGCTGACCAATTTATGAAACCAGGGAAGGCCATAAGTCATATTTGATAATGATAAGTTATCGGAACCATTAGCCAATTACCCATAAGTAACAATTCAAGAATTTGATCAAACCTTGTATTTCAACATCTTCCTTGATCTTGCGGCTAAAAGCAAAGTGTAGTATCTGTTCAGATACTACACTTCATTTGTTCTGCCCTCGGTCAGTGAAAGATAAATCCTTCTAGACTGAGGGAATTTCAATTTTTGTCCCAATCCAGAGTGTTGCTTTTTGGGGAGCTAGATTTGCCCCTACATTAAAAACCGATCTAATGTCTAAATCTGCCCTCGTGGGAAGGCAAGTAAATGGGGACAGACAAAGCTTTTCAGAAATGCAATGATGCATTTAAATGGGTAAGATTTTATGAAAAAGTTAAGACATAGCAAATAGAAACTCACATTTGATTGCATTTAGTTATCTTGTTTAGGGTTCTTTTAAAGTTTATTATTTGAGCCTGACGATCAAGTTCATCCACCAAATGTTTATAAACTGACACAAAGACTGTGTCAAATAAGAATAGTGGATATTTCATGTTTATACGTTTTCATAGTGACCACGTGTTAAAGTATCTTCTCCAAGCAGGTGGTCGTTATATTAAATATGTATTTACTTGAAACACGAGGGTCGGAAATAAACATAAAAATAATAATGATAACGAAACGATAATGATAATGTGACGACTGTTTTACATATACATCAATTATACACAATTTTATCATTTTATTAAAGACCACGTGTTGGAGTATCTTCTAAAACCAGGGGTCACCATATTGGATAAGTCGTGAGGTCAGAAGTAA
Organism: Sepiola atlantica; assembly: GCA_963556195.1. Classification (NCBI taxonomy): domain Eukaryota; kingdom Metazoa; phylum Mollusca; class Cephalopoda; order Sepiida; family Sepiolidae; genus Sepiola; species Sepiola atlantica. The sequence goes on from OY744540.1 coordinate 81,036,356, forward strand.
ACAGAAAAACAAGACAATGATTAAGAAACAGCCTTGATAAAGAGACAATTTACCTGTTTAAATATACAGTGTGGGTGATAAAGATTTCTGTTATATCTTAATAAATAAGAGCACAAGACAGGAATAGGAGGAATAAGAAATGCCTTTGGTTAGGCAAAGGTGTCGACTTTATAGTGACCTGACGATTTCATCCTGTCACTATGGGTAAATCCGGATCAGTCCACAACAATCTCCCAGTTTTTGAATTAATATGAGAAAAAGAAAAGAATTACCTTGAAAGAAATTGATTATAATTTATAAAAATTTAATATAAAAATTGGTTTTGATCTACATATTATTAATAAATGAATATTTATCTGAGAACGAATGCTGCGACTCATAAATAGGACGTCTGATAGCTTGAAACCCTAAGCCAGGAAGAGAAACACACAAACTTATTTTCAATTTCGTACATGTGTGAAGCGAGTCTCTTTTGCACTTCTGGATAGAAGAGTGTATTCACTTGTTGGGCAGTATAATAAAGGGGAGATAAGTTGAATACGGTTCAAGGGAAAAAACTACTGAATATTCTGAATCAACAGAGCATAGCCTATAGATCGAAACCTGTCCTATGTCTCTAGAACCACTATACTTTACACAGGGGTCTTTTATCTTTTGTTCTGTTCCTTTATATTGTGTTGCTTAGAGAAAGAAATTCTTTAGGGAGTCGTGTTGTGTATTCTTGTTGAATTAATACAAAAGCTAAATGACAGTGAGGATATCAGCGTCGAAATAAAAAAAGTCTTTTATGACCTCATTTCAAATTTATAACTGTAATAAAACTTTCAAAATATACATTTTATTGCTGTATATTTGACAGTACATCATACCCAGATGTCATTAAACTGTTTGTAAAACCTATGGAATTTACAATAAAAACTCCTTGACTTTTTTGAAAAGAAAAAAAAACCACCTCTATTTATAAGTTTTTAAAATGTCAGAGTATCCTTTAATAATTCGAGGACAGGGAGGGGGGCATCCAGTGGCCTGTAGATGGGGGGGGGGGCGACAGGACTATGGGCCCTCCGGCATTCAACCATATTAAAACTGTCTCTCTTTCTCATAATATTTTACAGTACTAGAACTTATAATACTTAAGTCTTTGAGACTCGTCTAGCTACAACCACTGTCAATAATTTCCTTTTCTCCCTCTGTGTACCGAAAACTATACAGAGCTTCAATTATAAGAGTATCCTTCCTAGAACTATTCGTCTGTGGAACACAATACTGCAGGGCTGCTTCTCAGCTGAATACAACATAGTTGTTTTCAAGTCCAATGTAAACAAATTCTTGTTGAGCCGTCCTCTTAAAAAATCAAATTCTGCCGAATTTTAACCATCGTTACCAATCATCACAGTGTTATCTCGCAGTCCACATGACAAACTCATTAACCTTTATTATTCTCGAGTGGTCTCTGGGCCTTAATAAGTGATGACTCCTTAGTTTTAAAAAAGGCATACAATCAAGAATTTGGCCCCGAGCATCACTAGGTGCATCATCAGTCTAATGGATACAGTCATTTTTTTTTTTTTTAACTTTTATTAACAAGGCATATTGCCACTGAAGTGTGAGCGCTACTGTGATAGGAGTCAATTTTTTTTTAAATAACCTTGTTGCAGAGCTGGGCAGCAAGATGTTTGTTCACATTACATTTAAATTTCTGTATGTTTGTACGGTCGAGGAGCAAGAGAGCAGGGAGGGAATTTTAAAGGCAAGCCGTCTGAGGAAAGAAGCTATCCGAGTAAAAAATCTTCCAGAATCTAGGAACCTCTACAGTGAAGGGGTGAGAGTTTTCTGCTAGTCAGGTGGGTCGGGAATAATTAGTTGGACGCTGAGGGGAGGGGGGACAAGTGCAGTAAGTTCATTGGAGCACATGACCTAGAGTTGGTTGTGTTATGGCATGTCAAGCCTTTTGGGGTTATTTAATTACTTAATAATTAGAGTGTTCCCTAATTGGCCCCTGAGGCAAGGGTTCAATCCTCGGTCATTGATTCTCTATTTACTTGCCTCCCTACAAGTACAGAGTTAGACACAAGGTCGTTTTTTAATGTAAGGAAAACTCAACTCCCCAAAAAGAGGCATTTTGGATTGAGACGAAAATAAAAATTACCTAAGTCTAGAAAGACTTCTCTTTCGCTGACTGAGAACAGAACAGATACTACACATTGATCCCAACCCAGCGGTCGAGAGAGTCATACCAAGACCCCAAAAATAGTATAAAAATCTTCTTTTTTTTTTAACTTGAATTCACCCCAGAAAAGGCACATTGTCACTGAGACGTTAGAGGCTACTGTGGATTAGGGGTCAGAAATTAAAGGGCACATCGAAAGGGTTGATACCAGTAATGTTACAAGCAGTCAAGTCACTTCATATGCACTCAAGCGAGGTCTTCTTTGATTTTCCAAACACCCTGGTGTCTGCGGTCTGTGGAAGACCAAGAAAAACCTGGCTTGAATGCGTACTTGACTACTCGTAATATGACTGGTATTAACCCTTTGGATCTAACCGCATAGAGAGCAGGTATGTAACATTGTCTGGTGATTATATTTTATTATCTTTATCTTTTGAAAAAAAAAAACAAAAACAAAAAAAAAAGATATGTGATAAAAACACCTTGTGACGTTTTCTGTGGCTAATATACAGCAAAGTTTATATCCGGTTTATGGTCAGAATTATCCACACTGCCGGCCACTCGCGGACGCTCAAAAGAAGGATAACAATTCCTTTCCAGTTATATTTGGTTGAGAGATTGAGATTCATGACTTGCAAACGCATTGGTGTCATGTGACTGAGAGAAGCTCTATATAAACTCGAACTCGGTTCACAGATTTTATTTCTCATACCGATAATAATCATTTGTGACATCACACGCCTTCATAATAAAAAAAAAAAAACGGAGCTGTCTACCGTTAACCAAAATGTCTTTCAAACGAAAGATAATCAATTGCCTTCTTGCTCGGAAGAGTCAGAATTAATCCTATGACAAATAAACCTTCTCGTGACGGATCGAGCGGAAACCACATTTCGAGAAATTTCCCACTGACTAAACACGCTCATAACTGAAACAATTTGATCCGTGTTCAGTTTTCCTAATATCTGCTCAAGATAGACCGCTTCAGTAGCAACCCTGTGTAGTGACCCTATCTGCATTGCATGAAGGGGTTGGTGTTACCCCCTCGTGCAAAAGATAAGGGTGTCACACTCTAATGCGTAAGTCTATCATTCAAAATGAAAGGCTCTGGCATCTATGAAAAAGGATAATTTGTCTTCCTCACAAATGACACTTTTATAGAACACTGTATATTATTATTATTATTATTATTATTATTATTATTATTATCATTATTATTAAATAACACTTATTTCAATACTTCTAAGTTGAAACAAAACCAAGCCGACTTAAACATTGTGCACCGCGTTTCCGTGACTTTGCATTGTCAACGTTCGAGCAGGTCTCGGAAGTGCCCGAGAGTTGACGAGGCGAAAACTGCCAAAGGATAAATTGAAGACTGGTAGACGATAAATTCAGACGAAAAAAATCAAACTAAAATACATATATAAAAATAAAGATTGAATAAACCATAGCTAAACAACTGTTATTAATTAGATGTTTTTTGTATTTATTTTGTCAAAGGAACCATTGTTAATCAAATGTTTTTAAATAAAATGTTTTTTGTGCACCGAAAAGTTTCAAAAGATGATCTTTTTTAATATATAACAAACGACGAAACCACTGTTTTTAACCAATTTCTTGTTTGTTTTTTTCAATGTGTTTTTTTCTTTTTTAACATTTTCTGGGTTAGAGTTTAGAGTTAGGATTAGGGGTTAGGGTTAGTCTTTTGCTAGAAGTGACTGTTGCTGACAAAACTCAATGAGACCTTCGGGTGATTCAACGCGCTCATACAGATCATAGATTTTCCATTTTTTTTTAACGTGCTGCAGATCGTAGAAATTAATTTCTTCCAAAAGTTATCATCTGCTTTCTTGGAATCTGGTTGTCTAATGCCTGCTGCTACCTGATTGGTTAATAGTTTTGTCAACTCTTGGGCGCTTCTGAGACCTGTCCGAATGTTGACGAGGTGAAGTCACGGAAACGCAATGTGCTCTCTATAAAAGTACAAAACATTGTGATGCTACCTATGCAGGGGAGATGACGGTAGTGAAGCGGCATGATGAAGTGACCCTGACCCTGACCTGACCTAACCCTAACTCTGACCCTTTCCCTAGCACTACTTTTACTTATAATGTTGCCAAACTCACATGGTCTCTCCTGTAAATACCTCATCCTAGAAAGAATCGTAAAAAATAAACAAACGCCAACAACAGAACTAAGATGGTCAAAACACTCATACAATATTTATTCATATAAATTTACTTTATTTTAAAAGTAACCCCCATTTATGAATGTGACAACGTAATCTGTTTGACAAATGTGACTCTGCAGTAATCTAATTAGAAGATGTTGAAGACAGAAGTTCTTCAAAATTATTTAAAAACATGTTTCCTCAATGAAAATTTTTCATCATCATCATCATATTCGATTTAACGTCCGTTTTTACATGCTGGCATGTATTGGACGGCTTTTAGAAAGTGATTTCCAAACTAACCTATCTCTGGCCAGATCTTCATTTATTCCTCTTTCAAATCCATCCTTATCACTTCCTCCCATGTTTTCCTTGACCTCCCTATGCAAACTGATCTTGCTACCTCAACTGTTACACATCTACTAACTCAAGCACTCTCCTCTATTCGTTCAACGTGGCCAGATCACCGAAGTCTCCTGTCTTGCACACATCTCGCTATACTCTCCAGATATAATCTTCTGTTGATATCATCAAATCTAAGCCCGTCTTTAAGACTCACATTACATATCCATCGTGTCATTCTCATATCAATTATCCGCAACCCTCACTTGCCAGATTTCACTTCCATACATCACCACACTTTGCACACATGCCTGATAGACTCTTCCCTCGGTCAAGAACGGTGATACTCTGCTAGTTAGTAATGGATAAAGTTCCGTTTAGCTTACTCCATCTATTCCTAACTTTTGTTATCACACCAGCATCAGATCCTGAAAAAATATAAATATAACCCCATTAGTGTAATGTACACAGCTTCACGTTCCTAGGTTTAATAGTTTAAACATAGTTAACAGGCATACAAAGTTTTCCATATTAGTATAGCTTGTTCTTGCCGCTTTGCTCCGATGGTCTAAAAATATTTTAAGCGGAAAATCGGTACATTTATTTTATAGAATCTTTGCCGGTTCACTGGTAATTTGCACTGAATATAACAAATGATGCAACTAGCAAGTAGGAACTCATGCGAAAAATGCAATCATACATTTTCTTATCAAGAGTTTGCACTTTCACTTTCACTTTCACAAATTCAATTTATAAAGAAAAAGTTTTGAAACTGTTAAATGAAAAATAAAAACTGTCAAATATTGTTTTAATAATAAAATCAAATGAATGAAATATTTAAAACGAGGCTTATACTGAATTTGTCTTGTCTTTTTTAAAAAAAAATCATTTTTGTTTATTTCTTGAAAAGTATCACCCCAAATCAGACGGGGCATCGATTGAGCCTGCTTCATAACAAAATCACTGTTCCAAATTAAGCGGTGACTAACTAATAATCAAACGGCTTCGTAATGAAATCACGGTCTCAAACCTATTGGGGATGAAATAAGATGCGCTCGTTTACTCTGACGAGCACTACGAGCGATCTACTGAGCGCATGGTCGATTGCATTTATATTGGGTTCAGTTATTTGCATGGCTGACTAAATACCGTCGGAAAAATCCCGACTAAGTTTCTAAACTCAAGATGTTACACAGCTATTTTTTTCTTTGTCAAACTTCCAATATTTGCAGAATCACCTCTTTACATACAGAAAAGAAAAATGTGAGAAATCCATTGTATACTAGTACATCAGCTACTCTATAGTATATGGCTAAGATCAAAGTATAATATCTGTTCCGATGAATACTGCACCCCATAGACCGGTATTGTCTTGGCCTTTGGGTCTTGATTTACGCCTGTCTATGGGTCTGTCCTGTGCAGTTCTAGGAGGTGCATCCTCCCAGGCTTTGCCTCCCCTCTTTGGGGAGGAGTAAGTTTATTGCTTACTGCCTGAGGCGCCCCTACCGGGGAATGCCGACGGGGCTGCCCAGGCAATTTTTAAACCCCACTTTCCTGACCCGACCTTGGGTCACATCTTACTTGTGGGAGTAAGATAAAAACTGGCCTTGTGCCTAACTCCTGGAGAGGAGTAAATAAATACTCTATAGTATATCAATAATATCTAAAGAGAATTTGAACCATCTGTCGTCTCAGTATGTTCAGATTTATCTCCCTTGAACTATATGGAAGTCATCTTCCCTGAATTATGCAGGTAACAAGAGAAGGAACTCTTCAATTATGAAGTACAAAAGATACTAGCAGTGCATAGTGCGAGATTGAAATCGAGGCTTTCCCTCTTTCTGACATTGGACTTGATGCTGGTCAGACGTGTCTGGCTTAATTCTACATTTTGGCATGTTGTTCATTACTCTGAGGTGTTTATCACCAGTTGTCCTATTTGTGTCATAACCATGGTCATTTTAGCCATCTCAGAATGGTCCTATTCTACTGGTCACAGATTCGTGTCAGAATTGTTCTGGCATAATAAAAAGTAAATCGTAGTTATTTTACATAAGCAATACATTCGCTATAATCTGTTTGCCCTGGCAATACATGTTATTCGATTGTGTTTATAGATTTTAATGTGAACACTTCTCATAGTAACTTTTTTGCACCCCTTGTATTATGTCTCTCTTTCCTTTATCTTTGACAAACCGTCTCTGTGAAAAATAAATATATGTATATAGATGCAAATTCCACCGTCTCATTTTTATCACCGTTTCTTAATCATCGTCTACTTTACCTTTTTTATTATGATCTTATGTTATCAATGATAACACAAGATGTAATGGTGGCGCCAGTGTCAGAATTGAGTATCCAACAAGTGCGTCGTCATAAAAAACGTATTAAATGGAATACCAAATATTCTTATTTTATAACTGGTGACGGTCGACGTGCCTAACACTTTTGTTTAAATGTTAGAAAGTTTCTTTTAGAACACGCATGATAAAATTGGGAAGCACAAATGTTCCATTAAGAATGCAAGATATGAATCCACTGAAAAAGATGAAGAAAAGATGAAGAAAAGATAAAGAGAAGATGAAGAAAAGATGAAGAAAAGATGAAGAGAAGATGAAGAAAAGATGAAGAAAAGATGAAGAGAAGAGGAAGAGAAGATGAAGAGAAGATGAAGAAAAGAGGAAGAGAAGATGAAGAGAAGATGAAGAAAAGAGGAAGAGAAGATGAAGAAAGATGAAGAGAAAGATGAAGAAAGGATGAAGAAAGGATGAAAGAAGGATGAAAAAAGGATGACGAGAAGATGACGAGAAGATGAAGAAAAGATGAAGAAAAGATGAAGAAAAGATGAAGAGAAGATGAAGAAAAGATGAAGAAAAGATGAAGGAAAGTGAAACAGAAAATCTAATTCAATATTTTTAAAGCAAAAAAAACAAAAACATTTTTAATTAGAGATAAGAATGAATAAAAATATTTAAATAACAAATTTATTTCAAAATATACATTGTTCGACACACGATAATATTTAAATTCATAAAAGTATGAATGAAAAAAAAAATTATAAATTAAAAAAAAATTAAATTAAATATCTATCATAAACATGAAATAGCTCAAATCTCATTAATCTAATTTTTTTAAAGTTGAATTAATTTGTAATTAATAAAAAAAGGATAATTTTACCCGAAAATATTCCTATAAAAGGTCATGATTTCATTGATTTATTCAGCCAGTTGAATCTTTCAGTTTAATCAAAATAATATCTATCTATCTATATATATATATATATATATATATATATATATATATATATATATATAATCAAAGTATGTGTGTATGTGTATAGTGACCTCATAATTAAATAGTTGATCTAAGAGCCAAACTAATTGCAGACTTGGAATCAGCACATATGATCCGACGCCATTATTGATCAGAAGTTCTTGAACGAAGTTAAAACTCATTTAAAAAAATTTAAAGTACGTAAAAATAAGTTTAGAAACAAATGTTCCGACATTTGCAGAATTCCCTTTTACCAACCGAACAACACATTGTTGAATTTGAAGAGAAAACATTTATCCTTTTTATTATAAATGGGTAAAAAAATATTTGACTAATATATTTTTATTTTAACAAGAAATTTTTTTATTATATATTTATGTTTGTTTGTTTCTTTCTTTATTTTAAATAATCAGACAGATCTATGTTGAGAGGTAAAAAATTTCTATGTCAGACTTATTTAAGTAAGTTGAAAAGACAAAATATTTAAGCTAGATCAGTAGCCTTGTGGGTCAGCATTCGCCTTCAGTTCTAATGTGTTATACAGGGTGGGCCAAAATAAGGGTCCTATCTTTAAATTTGAATAACTTGAATTTGAATAACTTCCACAAAATAAAAGTTAAACTCACCAAACTTTATGTGTGTGTAGACTGACCCTTCCGAGATTTTTTGAAATAAACAAAACAAATTTTAGCCGAAAAACACTTCTTAAAACTTACAAAAACTAAAGTATTGTTTTTTACACTGTTTTGAGTTTTTTAAGCAAAAATAATGTTTTCTAAATGAGGGTACATTCCTTAGGGCTAATACGGCTCATGCTTGCTTCGGAAGGGGTCCTTTACTTATTCTAAAAAAAAAAAAAAAAAATCAATAAATAAAAAAGTTATAAATTTTTAAAAATAGGACACTTATTTTTGCCCACCCTGTACAATCGTGGGTTCGAATCTCACACAAGACAATTGTTTTATGTTTATTTTGTTGTTATATCATCATCATCATCATCATCATCATAATATTCGGTTTAACGTCCGTTTTGCATGCTGGCATGCGTTGGACGGCTTTAAGAAACTGGCTTCCAAAGTAACCTATCTCTGACCATTTTTTTTATTTATCTCTCTTTCCTTCAGATCCAATTTCATCACTGCCTCCAATGCTTTCCTTGGCCTTCCCTTGTAAACTGAACCTGCTATCTCAACTGTTCTACATCTACTAACTCAAGAACTCTCATCCATTCTGTCAACGTTTCTATAGCGTTCCAGTTATTTCCTAACCGATATTGAACCTTATAATAAACGTGAATATATTTTTTTAAATAAAGAAAATGGGTGAAAGTATTTAACAGATTTTCTTAACTTCTAATCTAGGCTATACAATTCAAGACCAGTTGAGAAACCCAGTATAGACGGGTATTTCAGCTCGTAATTAGACATTGCAGAAGAGGAAGCATTTTGTAGAATGATTTCTCTAAGACGATCGATTGCTTCACTTTTAATTTTTTCGCTCTATTAAGAGGAAATGAGACATTTGATAAAGCCATGGAATCACTGACAGCAAACGAAACACTTTCATCCAATTATAATCACATGCAAAGTTATCTTAAAGTTTCCAAAAACTGGAACTAATCAGTTCACTGATTGTCGATTCAATTTGATATTATTAAGAAAGGGAGTATTTAATTAAAAACCAGAATTGGAATTCTTCGGAATTTATTTAATTATATACTTATATAAACTCTCGTAATCTATATACTTAATCATGAGATTGGCTTGCATAAACATGTACCCCTTGTAGAGGGCCAAGAATAATGTTTGCGACAAAAAAAAATAACGATGACTTTTTACGATTACACAATTTACAATAAAAAAATAATGTTTTGTACTCAATTTATCTTTTGTTATTTTACCTGCATTTTTCCATAGAAAAAAATTAAACATCTTAGATAAATCTCTTATAAAAGAGTGCTGCTTAAATATAACATAAGATTGATCCTCAACAGCGACTTTTAGTAAGAAGGGTATACCGCTACATCATTCTCGATTACGAATTTGAATACTTGACATCCATTTTATAAATAGTTGCACATGCGTCAGGGACATTTTGAAACAATGTTTGTCTGTTTTATTGTATCGAAGATAGGACATATATGGTCAGGAAATAGGCATGGTTTTCCCGAGAATGAAAAGTGATAGAAATTAGGCGAAAATGACGTCAGGTAAACGTCAAATTCTTGTGTGGAAGTTTGAAGGGACAAGACGTGTTTAAGATGATCTGACGAAGCGTTACAATAATTAAGTCATGCGCTTCAAAATAAGTGACTCTCTCTCTCTCGCTATATTATTTTCTACCCAACCCACATTATTGACTTGCAACTCAGATAATCAACATGCTGAGATTAAGAAACCATCTTTTTTCAAAAGATCTTATGTCGTATTAATTAATCAAAATAAATACTGATATAAGCATGAGCTTACTTCATTGCAGCTACGAAATGAGCCTCAGTCCGCGGAGGAAACAACACCCTTGCACAATGAAATTCCGATGAAGAAAAAGGTATGACATTAAATTAAAATTATTTTAATTCTTAATTTAGAATGAATATAATATTATAAGCAAATTGCTACTACGCAACAACTTTTTGGAAAATTAAGTGAAAAACTAATCAACAAATTTTGAAAAAATCAGAAGAGCAACAGTAAAAAAAGATAAGTCTTTTTCTGATTAACGTTGACGACTAATAAAATATATGCATTAAGTTTTAATCATGTTTAGAATTTTTTAGATAAGGATTGGTCATCTGGATTATTTCAATTATTTGGACTGCTATTCTCATCTTGTTATTTTCACAACATTTCGGCTGATGTGGCTTCTGACTTTCTTGCAGGGGCATCTTTTCGGACGTAGTCTGAATAAAACAAATTAAGCTTCACTTGTTATCATCCATTTCTTCCATCTGTGATCACAAGTTCTAGTTACTGGCCAGAAGAAAACGTCCACTACAGACCATAAGAGAAGCGATCAGCAACCATAGACCCTCGAATATATTCTGGCCAGGAACAAAGTGTAGTGTCTGTTCTGATGCTCAACTTAGTCTTTTATGTCCTCGGTCGGTGAAGGAGAAATCCTTCTACACTAA
>OY744540.1:81052443-81159943 GCA_963556195.1 Sepiola atlantica
TTCGTTTAATTACATTTTATGCAAAGAGAGTAGAAAGGGGGTGGAAATTCAGATACCTCCGATAGTACAATAAAATATAGCATAAAATATAGAAAAGTCCTTTAAACCTCATTTTTTCAAAGAAACAAAACCTAGGTTTAAAGGACTTTAATTAATTTATACTATACTTTGTTGCACTATCTGAAATTAGAAAACTTGTAAAATATGTAACTTTACATTTGTTTATTTTCACTTAACTATAATAATGCTCTATCCTCAATATTCAACATATCTTTATCATATTAGGAATTACTTCATAACATTGAAAACACATTTTAAAATAATTATTTTATAATATTTGAAATTATTTATATATATATATACATATATATATATATATACAGGGTGGGCAAAAATAAGGGTCCTATTTTTAAAAATTCATAACTTTTTTATTTATTGATTTTTTTTTTTTTTTTTTAGAATAAGTAAAGGACCCCTTCCGAAGCAAGCATGAGCCGTATTAGCCCTAAGGAACGTACCCTCATTTAGAAAACATTATTTTTGCTTAAAAAACTCAAAACAGTGTAAAAAACAATACTTTAGTTTTTGTAAGTTTTAAGAAGTGTTTTTCGGCTAAAATTTGTTTTGTTTATTTCAAAATATCTCGGAAGGGTCAGTCTACACACACATAAAGTTTGGTGAGTTTAACTTTTATTTTGTGGAAGTTATTCAAATTCAAGTTATTCAAATTTAAAGATAGGACCCTTATTTTGGCCCACCCTGTATATACATATATAAATATATATATATTTATTTTCACTTTTAAAAAAAAAATTTCTCATCTTTTTGTTTTTGCTAGGGATGGCAAACATTCACTCGCTATTTCAGACACTCCAGCCTAGAGATCTTTTTAAGATTCTAACCGTCCCTTTAAGTGCAATTGTTTGTATTTCTCTTGCACTCGGTTCACCGAGTATATTCGCCAGGTAGTTTCTGAAATTCTTTTTCATTAGTCCGGTTGCTCCTACAATTCTGGGATGATGGAGATTTTCCTAAGATTCCAGTTTCTTTTCATGGAGCACATAAGACCTTAGTATTTCGTAATCTTTTCCCTTTCAGCTCTGTTTAAGCCAGCATCATTAGGGGCACTGACTTCAACTAGGGTTGCTACTTTTCCCCTTTTGTCCCATATCACTATGTCAGGTTTAATAGCTCCATTTTCTATATATATATATATATGTGTGTGTGTGTGTGTTGGCAATCACCAGCGTTTTCTGAAAGTAATGAGAATTCTGTTTACTTATACACACAGCTCTACAGCCACGTATTACCTTTTCAACTTAATTTTAATTTCTGCTCTTATTGAGTGTCCGCCGCGAACAAACACTCCGATGCAAAATCAATACAATCTCATAAAGTTTTACCCGTCAAAAGTTGTTTGATCTTGGTATAAGTTTTTGTTTTCCGTTGCATCCTTCAGAAGTGATAATTGAATCGAGAATTCGATCCAATGACCCCAGATGGAATCGGAAGAAAATTTAGATGGACTCATTAAATTCATTGAAAAATTTAACCCTAATTAAAACTAATTTGAATATATCGATTTCTGTTAACATATCGATTTCTATAACAACCTAATAAACACACACATATATATATGTATGTATATATATATATATATATATATGTATGTGTGTGTGTAAATATATATTTATATATTTATATATATAATAATTTTAAACTAGTCATCCGATTGGTATCAAATTCTGATACATGCTATTTGAGGGTTAGTACTTAGTGATGTGTTAAAAACTTTTCTCATATTTCATCCTACTTACCACAAAAAAAAATCATTATATATATATATATATATATATATATATATATATACACACATATTAGCGAAAGTGTAGAAATACCTGGTGTAATACCCAGGCATGCTACACTACTCGGCGAGATGGATTCGTAGATTTTGTTAGATCATTCATCTACGAGACGGCAACTCTACATCGTATCTCAGTTATCTTGCTTTGAAACTAGACTTCATTTTTCTTCATCTTGAGGAAGTCTTACAATAAAGATAAAACGTTGATGAATACATAAATAATATAAGTTTTTGGCTTTCGTTTTTCATGTTATATATATATATATATATATATATATATATGTGTGTGTATATATATATATATACACACACACACACACATACATGCATAGAAATACCTGGTATAGTACCCAGGCGCGATGCTACCTTGCTTTGACCTGTAACTGAAATAGACTTTGTAGAAGGAGAGCATGCTCTGTGTGGCATACAAACGCAGAGCATGGCCATCTACATGTACAGATATCCCTATAAGACCCACAGCGATGAAGACATGTAATAATAAACCGGGCCTGCCGAATAATATATGCGACCACAATCGGTCATTGCAATCTTTGTAGGGGTGGCCTTCTTCTGTAAAGTAGTGGCAATCATAATATATATATATATATATATATATATATATATATATATATATATATATATGCATATACATTGTGCATATTTTCAGTAAGTCAAACGTTATTGAACAACACAGAATGCTTCGATTTTTCAGATGGTCCATTAAGTATTTTTGTCAAATTGTTGTATGTAGCATCCGTAGATTTATGTTCCATATTTTGTGAGTTCTTTTGATCGATTGATTCAATTATCTCCAGATTGGGATCGGTCTTGGTGTGTTCAAAACTGCTGAGTTCATCCAACGGTGCAGTAATATATGGCTTTTTAAATGAACGCATCGGCGATGACATGCCGTATAACGTTTGCCTTAATGCATATACAAATATATATATATACACTGAGGAGTTGTAAAACGTCAAAACACGTGTTCATGTGGGTTTTTTTACTCATGAGATACCACTTATCAAGGCCAACAGGCCATTAGAGTATAAGGGTTAATGAGTTTGTTTGGTGGACAGTGAGACAAAATAGCGATAATTGGTAAAAATGGTTGAAACTGGGTTGAATTAGATTATTTAAGAGGACGGCTCAAAAAGAATTTGTTGACATTTAACTCGAAAATTGTGTTCTAGGAAAGGAACTTTGCACATAGAAGCTTTTGTTTTAGGTACACAGAGGGAGAAAGGAAAATTATTGACAGTGGTTGTAGCTAGACGAGTTTTTGTTGTTTATGTTTTACAGGGAGGAACTATAGATTGGAGCTCAGTCGAGCACTTACATTGAAAATAATGATAGAGCAGAGAAAGACTAGCAACATCTCTTCTGTAAGAAAGTGGCTGTAGGTAAGAGGATATCCCCCTACTAGATTTCAAAGTCGATTTTATACTCTGCCAAGGCAGGAAATGGGTGCTCTGAGCAGCACCTCCCCAGATGTGGCAACAGTACCTCCCCATCTTAGGATGTATTTGACTTTTATACAGATGGTTAATTATATTTTTTAAATATACGTCACTCCTCATATATGGGGACATCAAATTGATGAAAAGAAATTTATTCCCGACTAGCATTTAAATAAAATGCTTTTCCATATAAATAATTAAATTCGTTCAAATGTATCATAAACAAATAAATAACACCTATATAAAGCGATACATTCCATCACTTGGCTCAGTGGTAGAGCTTCGGGCTTCAGTCTCTAAGGTCCCGGTTTCAAATCTCTCAAGGTTCAGCCATGCTGAGGAGTTATAAAACGACGAAACATGTGTCCATGGATAATTATATTAAATATATATGTGTATATATATTCATACACGTGAGAGATAGGGGTTCTGTCAAGTGTTTTGAATCAATTTTTTTAAAACTTAGTTTACCCCACACACAGCAAGTTGCTACTGTAGATTAAGAGGCTACTGAAAATTAGGGTGAAAGTTTAGGGGGTCATCCTAAATTTGGAGCTGTGCAGCGAGATGCTTGTTCACATTAGTTTTAAATTTCTGCATGTCGGTATAGTCGAGGAAACAGGGAGCAGCAAAGGAGTTCCAAAGGCCTGCAGCTCGAGGAAAGAAGCTATTGGAGTAGAAGGCTCTCCGGCATCTGGGGACCTCTACAGTGAATGGATGGGAATTAGCTGATTGTCGGGTTGGTCTAGTGTATTTATGTCGAGTGGGCACCGGAGCAGCAAGTTCATCGGAGCACATTCCATTAAAGTATTTGTAAAACAAGCACAAGGATGTAACATTGCGGTGATGAGACAAGGGCTGGAGCTTGGTGGATATTGAAGGACGTATTAGATTAGAGACTCTTCTTTGGATCTTATCTAAGAGAGAGACACTAGTGGATGGTGCATCAGCCCAGATGTGACAACAATACTCCATGCATAGGTAGATGGTGGCTTTGTAGATATATAGGATACTGTCAGGTGTAAGAAGTTTTCTAACACGGTAGAAGGAGCCCACTTTCTTTGCAGCAATGTCTTCTATCTCTTCTATGTATTTGGGTATGATAACCCTGTGTAAAATAAGAAAAAGAAAAAGGAGAAAAAAAATAGGTAAACGTATGAGCACTATTTTCCTCTTCTCAACTCTAGATGAAATAGTAGGGTAGACCGGCCACCTATCCATGTTAGAGGACACGGCTGTAAAACTTGCTATTATAGCGGTACCAGCGTTAACCCTTTGCTTTGTCTGGACAAACTGTAGCTATGATTGTGAGGGTCAATATGGTATGTAAACATTTCAAATGAACGCATCTCATCTCACTAATTCGCTTATAAATAAATGAAAAACGTAAAAATGTAATTAACAGTGGTTTTAAAAATATTTTTTTATAATGAGTAACCACTTATCACGGCCAAAAGCCACTCGAGGATAAAAGTTACTGAGATAGATGGATTGACAGTTAAATGATGAAGAATATTACGAGAGGCTTGAAAATTATGACTAGAATGAACAAAGTTTGATGACGGTTTAAATGAGTAAACCATTGTTTGCATAGAACATGCATAAAACTTATCTTCATCAATTAAATAATATTATAAATCTTAATTTTTGTTTAATTTAAAAAACAATCTCAAATCATGTTTCTCAATTTTTGAGATGACGATTGATAATATGTATTATTTGGATTATTCAGACTACTGTTCTCATCTTGAGTGTTATTTTCACAACGTTTCAGCCGATGTAATTTCCGGCCTTCTTCAGGTATATCTTGTAGAACTCGGGAATCTTTCTGCCGAACTCGGGAATCTGCATGGAATTTCATACAAGAATTGTCCTCAAGGATCTGTGGTGAAACGGATAGAGTACTAAGTAAAATTCAGTTTTAAGTGACACTATTCTACAATTGCGAATTACTTAGGACTTCTGCCCGGTCATGGCTGACGGAACGATAGCATGTTACGTCCGTGGAGTAAATAAAAAGTTCCGTTCGAAATTCCGTGCAGATTGCCGCGTTCGACAGAAAGATTTCCCCAGTTCTACAAGATACACCTGAAGAAGGTCAGAGGTTACATCGGCCGAAACACTCAAGATGAGAACAGTCGTCTGAATAATCCAAATATTACATGTTTTCAAATCATTTTTAAAAAAGAGTCTCTGATTTAAGATGGAAAATTTGCTTAAATGTCTGCTTAGCTCAAGTCTATGTTTTACTAAAGAGTCAACACTTATTAAGGCTAAAAGTCACTCGAGGATAAGTTTCAGAAAGATGGGGAATGCCTGTTGAATGATGAAGAATATTATGAGAGGATAGAATGAACAAGGTTTGATTACTTATGAATACGGTTTATGGCAACTATTTTTAGACATTGGATTTGAAGACGGTATTGTTGTAATCTGCATGGAACCAGTCCTGTGGTAACAGGTTTCACGGAGAGAAAGTTCTTGGAAAGAAACTGTTCATAAAAATGCTGTTCCATGTTAGGCACACAGAATAATAAAGGAATGTTCTTTGCAGCTGTGGTAGATGGACGAGTTAAATGACTAAATTATTTCTTTAATGTATTTTTCTTTGCAAAAATTATCTTCATCAGTTAAATAATATTATCTATATAATACTAAAACTCTATTGTCTTGTATGTTTGCAATCATCTTTCAGCTTTCCGGTTTTCAACATCCGGTTGCGCATGCGTAAATAGCATCATCTTGAATCTGTTATTCCAATTCCGTTAATCTCTTATGATTAACGAACGCATGAAATTTTTCATTCTGGAAATGTTTATATCGCTTTTAATATAAAACAATTACATTTAATTTCATCAAATAGTTTTTTTGTTTTCTCCACGGCTAAAAACATTCAACGGCAGGACTTCGTAAAGTCTGTCGCAGTTTCAAAAAAACTCCTCCCTTTTAAAAAACAAAAACAAACAAAACAACAACAATCATTATTAATATCAGCTATAATAGCGGCGGTGAACGAAACCACCTCCCACTTCCCCTCTCATAGATTTCACCACTCCTACTCCCTCTGTTTTCGTTACGTACGCGAGAAAGCCGGTTGTACCCCCTTCCTTTCTCAAATCGCCTTTATTTTTCTGTACTTTCAACTAACAATTTCATTTAAAAGATGATATATAAAAATTTGAATTTAACTATAATAAGTATTATGGTACCTGTTCAGTGCATATTTACCTATAAGTATGGCCAACCACTTATAATTCAGTAACTGTAATAAAAAAAAAACAATTATAATAAACAGAACGACGCATAGAAATCTATCTATATTCTTCTTCCATTTTAATATACTTACATAGAAATGCTTCTGTTATGTAAAAAAAAACTATTTTCTTTATGCCACAAGTGTCACGCACATACATGAATTCCATAGCTAATATAACAAACTGACCCAACGGGTCACGGGTGGTCTAGTTATTATTCTAAATGTTCGTTTCATTTAGAAAGCAATCTTAAATCATTAAAAAAATTATATTTTGACTCAAGATAGAAAATTTGCTTAAAGATGTCTGCTTTGCTTAAGGCTATTTTCTTTTTGTTCATAGAAATATTGATGTAGAGAGAATGGGATCCGTCTTCTTTTCATCATATTTTCAAGCATTTGTTTCCGTTTAAATTATTACTTGAGAAAGAACGAAAACTGTTCATCTAATCAAACGGGTATTTTCATACGAGCTGTTATTGTCATAAGATGTTAACTGTTGCACCGAGCGGTCTTCTTCCACTTCTTCGCGTGTTTATCAAAGTCTGTAACCTGATGGAAATCGAAAAATTAAAGTCCTTCATTCTACAGATGCAGATGATGACGTAAAGGGACGTCACTCTTCATCTTTCCTAGTTTTGTTCTTCTTCGTTCTCTTCTGGTTGTGTAGATTGTTCCACAATCATTTTAATAAAACTTGAAAAGCAACTCATTACTGATTCTCAATGCCTTAAAGCAATTTCTTAAGATAACACTTCAATGTGTTTCAGCTTTTTATATCCGTTTTTGCCTTTTTCAAATCAAATAAACAAATCATTTTTTCACTTTGTTTAAAAAAATAACAACTAAAATCAATACTATATATATATATATATATATATATATATATATATATATATATATATATAAACGGTTGGCACATTTTATAAACATAATTTCATAAAGTTATTTGAAGAATTTAGAATACAAAGAAAGTACTCTTTGAAAGTCTCAGATATGTATTTAAAAAAATTATTTTATCATTTAATAAATATTGAAAAATTATAACATTACTTGGTATTAAAATTCGTCATATATATATATATATATATATATATATATATATAAATTTTATACGTACATAAAAGTAATCCATGGACACGTGTTTCTGACTCACAGCCGTCATCAGCATGGCTAACTTAGACAAGGATCGAACCTTCGATATTGATGTCTACATCAATATCGAAGGTTCGATCTTTGTTTAAGTTAGCCATGCTGATGACGAGGGTGAGTCAGAAACACGTGTCCATGCATTACTTTTATGTACGTATGAAATTAATAAAACAAAAATATATTAACGGAAAATAAGTCCTATAAAGTTAAGGGTGACTAATAATGCCATTTTCTGCATCTTAATCAGTCATGGAGTGAAACGATTGAAATAGTAGTAGTAAGCAAAAACAACGAACGCTGAAATCACCAATAAAAACAATTACATAAAAACACATACATATATATACATACATATATATACATATATATATATATATGTCCGATGTATGTTTTTTCTCTCTCTGATCATCTTCTTTAATGTGATTTTTGAATATTTTTGCTTTGCTATTTTTTCACTTTTTTTCTTCGTTTTTCTTCTTTCAACCAGTGTGCTTATTTTGTATTATTAAATAAAGGTCTCTGATGAGCAACCAGTGAAAACTAAAGACTATATTTTTGTTTATGGGTTGTGAAACGTTCGAAAGACGGACAGAAATATAAGCATTCGACGAAACAAAAGAATAATAAAAAAAATTATGATTGTGGGTTGACGTTTTTTCTTTGTTCAGTGGAATGCAAGCAATCAATATATATTATCGGAAGCCGGAAACATAGCTTCTTATTGCTTGTAATCTGAAACAATGATATAATAAGGGATAGATACCTTAAAAATATAAATTATTCATATAGACCCATATATATATATATATATATATATATATATATATAGTATGTCAGGTTTTATTGAAAAAAATCAATAAAGTGCCCGATCGTATAGTTTTTAAAATAAATCTCTCTCTCACATATTATATATATATATATATATATATATATACATACAACCGTTGATCAACTAACATTTGTATAATATATATATATATATATATATATACAACCGTTGATCAACTAACATTTGTATTATATATATATATATATATATACATATATATATATATATATATTATACAAATGTTAGTTGATCAACGGTTGTATATATATATATATATATATATATATATATATATATATATATGTAAAATAAAAGAAGGAAAGCAAAAAACTGTGATTTATGTATTCATCAACGTTCCATCTTTATTGAAAGACTTTCTCAGAATGAAGAAAACAATGTAGAAAAATCATACAGAATATTAATTTCGATTTATCAGAAAGTGTCCAGACTTCGGCATGGCTGTTGACGTGACCAAGCAGAAGTCTGGACACTTTCTAACAAATCAAAATTAATATTCTGTATGATTTTTCTACATTACTTTCTTCATCCTGAGGAAGTCTTTCAATAAAGGCGAAATATTGATGAATACATAAATCACATAGTTTTTGGCTTTCCTTTTTTTTATTTTACATTACGTCGGATCATTTTATCCCCACTTTTCTTCATATATATATATATATATATATATATATATATATATATATATATATACATACATCGATGTCTCTAGGTATTTAAATATTTAATATTTATTAAAAAAAAAAAAAAAATATATTATTGTTTATCAGCCCCCCTTCCCACAAGGGCTGGGCACTTTCGAGTAGCTTTAATAACAAGCAGTACTAATAGCTATATGCGAGATCCGAACACCGTTTCGTAAGATCACACTAAGCTGCCTGGTAAATGGCGACCACGTGTCCCTATTTACAGTTAAAGTTACTCTATATTCACTAACTAATTGACGATGGCCGTTTGGATAAAATCACCGACTACGAATCAGTGGCGATTTGTGTTCGGGGTTCGCGCCCACCGACCGTCGGGAATTAGTTCCTAGACTGAAGATTGCGTTAGCATGAAACATCGATGTCTCTAGGTATTTAAATATTTAATATTTATTAAAAAAAAAATATATATTATTGTATATATATATATATATATATATATACAATAATTTTTTTTTTTTATAAATATATTTTTTATATATATATATATAATACAAATGTTAATTAATAAACGTTTGTTTCTCTAAGGTTTTTTTAAATATATCTTAATAACACAAAATACATGCTAAAATATACCTTTGTTCTGGGATTGAGTTTTTTGGTTTTAAAAAAAAGAAATCTGCTTAACTTGTTATAATTAGTAGTAATTTATTATTAACTGAACAAGTTACCCATCTGTCTCAGCTCACAGTTGATTCAACCACTCTCTTATATTTCTTAATGTGTCTATGAGCATTTAGAGAAAGAGTTATTTTCTTTTCTCAGTGTAGTCATAAAATTTACATACTTGTCTCTGTACACACCACAGAAACACATATGTAAATTATATCATGAAAAAAACAAGTCTATATTAAAAAAAAGGAATAATAATACTTGTATACAATAATAATAATAATAATAATAATAATAATAATAATAATAATAATACTTGTAAATAATAATAATAATAATAATACTTAATAATAATACTTGTTAATAATAATAATAATAAATAATAATAATACTTAATAATAATACTTGTTAATAATAATAATCAATAATAATAATACTTGTTAATAATAATAATAATCAATAATAATAATAATACTTGTTAATAATAATAATAATAATGAATGATAATAATGATAATAATAATAATAATAAATAATTATATTAATACTTAATAATAATACTTGTTAATAATAATAATAATAATAATACTTAATAATAATACTTGTTAATAATAATAATAATAATGAATGATAATAATAATAATAGTAAATAATAATAATAAATTTATAATAATAATAATACTTAATAATAATACTTGTTAATAATAATAATAATAATGAATGATAATAATAATAATAATCAATAATAATAATACTTAATAATAATACTTGTTAATAATAAGAAGAAGAAGAAGGAGAAGAAGAAAAAAAAGAAGAATATAGAAGTAAAGAGACTTATTATTGTTATTTATGCACGAATAATGTCTGTAAAGATATGACGTCACAGTTGATGCATTTCCGAATGAAATCAAAGCAATAATAACTATGGCTCAACGAAACACGGTTACATCATGCAACCAGCTTGAACAGTTATCTCGACACTAAAGAGAGCATCACTGCTTTCCCTAGATTACTCCACTTAATCTTGATCTTCATCTTATAATGCTGAGTATTTAAGAAGGAGATATAAAGTACTATTTTTAGTCTTTGGTATGACTTAATCGAGGATTGAACTCTGGTCTCCAGGCCCATTTGGGAATTATTAATTCAACCGAGGGTTTATATGCCGTAAAACAGACTAAACAAACGAGATATTCGTCTAGTAATAATATAAGCACACATTTTAGATAGTAGAATGTCAATACACATCACTTGCTACAAACACAGATGATCAGAAAAGGTACATTTATATATTATTTGAATTGTTTGGATTACTGTTATCATCTTGGGTGTTATTCTCACAACGTTTCGGCCGATGTAACCTCCAACCTTCTTCATGTTATCTTGACAATGGCTTTTATTGGTGAATGGTGGAAAGAATGTTTTTATTCTTTTTTCCAACAAACCATAGTCGTTTGAATTCAAAATCTCAAAAATTCAGAAACATCGGTACGGCCCCGAATTAATACGAAAATTTAATTGAAAATTGAATAAACAGTTTATAATTTATACACTAATACTGTTGGAAAAGGTATTAACCCTACCTCCCTCCATGAGAAAAATAACTACTTGTATCCAATTATAATGTTTCTGAATTTTTTAGATGAGGACTTATAATATGTATTATTTGGGTTGTTTTGGACTACTGTTCTCATCTTGGATATTACTCTTGTTGTGTGAATCACACCCAAATATGAGAACAGTAGTCCGAACAATCCAAATAATACATATTATCAATCCGCATCTCAAAAATTCAAAAACATTATATTAAATCGGTACAGACCAGAATTAATACAAAAATGGAAACAACTCGACACTCTTTCCGTTTCATAAACGCATCACACATTTTGAATTCTAACGACTATGTTTTGTTGGAAAAAACAAACAAAATCATTCATTCTACCATTCACCAATAAGCCATTGTCAAGATACACCTGGAGGTTATATCGGCCGAAACGTTGTGAGAATAACACCCAAGATGAAAGCAATCCAAATAATACATATTATCAATCCGCATCTCAAAATTTCAGAAACAAACTACATTTAAATAAAAAAATTATTAAAAAAAATAAAAAAAATTTTAAATCAAAAAAATTATCTTTACAGAAAAAATGTTGGACAAAACTTTTAAACTTTGTTATTTATGGATAGAAACTTATTTGATCGACCATTTTAAGTTAAGATGGACTTTTTCTCCCTCTAGAAACTGGAAAAGTTATTAAAATCCTCTCGAATTCGGAAGCTGAAAATGAAAAGCGGAAACAATAAAAATGAACAAGGTCTGAAATCTGAAAGTTTTTGAACAAGTGAACTAGATTGACGTTCTTCATTAAAAGAACATTGGTGTCTTTTGTTGTTTTCTTCTTTCAGTCAATTAGAAAAGTTTAATTAGTGACAAATTCATCCTGTACAAGTAATCAGTGTAAGAAAAAGTTTATTTTGATTTTCTTTAAATTTTCATCGCTTTTCTTGATTTTTCAACTTTAGGACCAAAAAAAAAAAAAAAAAAAAAAACAGAAAAAATTTCAGAAAGAAGAGAAAACGTTTTTTTGTTCTTTTTTAAATAAAAAAAAAAGAATTTCTTAAAAATAAAATAAAATGGAAAAAAAACTACTTCATTTTGCCTTTAAAACTTCGTTTCCAGCCATTGTCTGCCAAGAAGTTACCTTTTTCTTTATGATTTTGGCACCTTTGCAGCATTTTAAAAGAATAATAATAATAATGATGATGATGATGATGATGATGATGATGATGATGAGGATGAGGATGATGATAATAATAATAATAAAAAGTTCACATTTCACTAACTTGTTCAAAGTAAATTACATTTCGAAATTTCTCAAATAAATTCTCATCGAGTTCTTTGTACTATTTTAATTATGCGGACTACTGTTCTCATCTTGGATGTTATTCTCACAACGTTTCGGTCGATGTTTCCTCTGAACATCTTCAAGTGCGTCTTTTTGAACACGTGAATTGCAAGGCTCATGGTGCAACGGATATAAGTACTAAATAATAATCAGTTCTTCCGGTGGTGAAAGGTTCAATCCTAAATACAGGCGATACTAAGAATACAATTACGAATTACTTAAGATTTCTACCCGGTCATGGCTGACAGAACGAGAACAATCTACCCCCGCGATCAAATAAAAGGGTTGTGTTCGAAATTCCATACAAAGCAAATGTGTGCATCTATGTAGTAATCCAGGTTTTCAGAAAATAAAACTTTACACAAGAGTCAGAAGAAATGGTGAATATGACTTTGGTTGAAACTATGATGTCCGTGATGACCATTATGTTACTACCCATGATGTCAGCCTCAAACGTAATATACTAGATGGTTTACCGGTCTCCCACAGCTGCCAAGTTAAACACAAGGTCAGTTTATGGTGAGAATTCAGATCTCCAAAAGCGAACGCTCTGGATGGATGCAAAATTAACCATGATCAGCCCAGTCAGCATTTCCCAGTGAGTGCACCTCAGGCAATCGGGCATAAACTACTTCTTTTCAAAGCATAATGCCTGAGTTTGGCTGCCTAGAACAGATAATACAGTTTGATCTTGGCTTAAAGGTAAGGGTGTATGGGAGTGTTGACTAAAAGAGATTCTGAAAAAAAAAAAAAATAGATTCTGTTCAATGTTCTGATTTTGATTGTCCAGCTGAGCAATCAAAATGAATTGCGTGTCATCCGATTTGTACGCGGAAAGGAGAATTCTTGTGTTCAAAAGCATCTTAGAAGATTAATTAGTAGCAACCTTCAATTGAACAATGAACTTCAGCTGAAGAACGACCAGAACTGAGTACCAGGATAGTTGCCGAACTTGATGCTGGAATTGGTGAATACACCGGCTTACATTGAGCCCAAAATGTCAGTGATTCGTTGATTTGGGTAACGCAAGTTAATGCCGAGCACAGGCAATCTTATGTCGTTTTGGAAGGGGAGATAAGCTGTATGTATTACATTACCCCTGGTTGAGCATCAACCCCGACTGCCGACTCTCTCATCCTCTCTTTAACTCAGAAAGACAAGATGCCTTCCCTGACGAAAAATTCTTTTTAAATTCCCTTTTGAAAATCGTAAACTTTACCCAAAACTTTTCTGATTCTATTTTTAGATTACAAATAGAATGATTTTTTTCTTTTCTGTTATGGATTTCTCTACAGCTTTCAAAATCTTAAGGGCAGACAACTCTCTCACATTCTTTTCGGGTGTGGGGGGAATAACAACAAACCATGATGGAAGTTTCGAAGCATTAAAGTGTTAGAGAACTGCATTAAGAAGGAAGTTCTGTTTAACTTTGGAAAAGTGACAGGAATTAAGTGCCTGCGAGGATTTGTGACATTAATTCCCTCACTTTAAATGGCCAAACAAAGAGAAAAGACTTCTTTTTTTTCTGTGTAAACTTAAGACAACATATTATTATTCATGCACTCACATAAATATATACACAAGATTGGATATTCTGAAGATGTACCAATTCAATCTATGCATTGAGCAATGAAAATGCTTTTTCAAATTGGAGTATGACAGACTGAGTGAAATGCTATTTCCAACCCCAGTGTGACAGAATGAAAGAAATGCTATTTAAAACCCCAGTGTGACAGACTGACAGAAATACTATTTCAAACTCTAGTGTGACAGAATGAAAGAAATGCTATTTAAAACCCCAGTGTGACAGACTGACTGAAATGCTATTTCAAACCCCAGTGTGACAGAATGAAAGAAATGCTATTTAAAACCCCAGTGTGACAGACTGAAAGAAATGCTATTTAAAACCCCAGTGTGACAGAAATACTATTTCAAACTCTAGTGTGACAGAATGCCGAAAATGCTATTTCAAACCGGAGTGTAACAGATTGAATAAAATACGATATCAAACTAGAGCATGACAGACTGAAAAAAGTGATATTTCAACCTCCAGTGTGACAGACTGACGAAACTGCTATTACAACTTAAGTATGACAGACTAGTTTGAAACAGCATTTCCGTCATAATGTAACAGTCTGATGAAAATGCTATTTCAAACTTGAGCATGACAGACTGACAAAAAAGTTATTTCAAATCCCAGTGTGACAGACAAACTGACGAAATTTCCATTACAACTGAAGCATGACAGACTGACGTAAATACTGTTTCAAACTTGAGCATGGCAGATCAAATAAAATGTTATCTCAAACTGAAGCGTGAGAGACAGACAGACAGAGCTTCTTATAGAGATGTTTGGACGCATCTTATTTTAGATGTGTTCATTCAATCTTTTTGACGGACCAAACGACCGATTGTGCAAAGGTCCCTACAGCTGCTTCAGTTGTGTTGAACTTGCTAATAAAAAATAAGTCACCAAAGATTGTGATTCAGACTTTCTATCAGTGTTCTTTATTTCAACAGGCTCAAAACTTTAAAAAGGGGTTTTGTTTTTAGTTTAATATTGTGCGTATTACCTGATTTTTGCAAAATGGAGTATTATGTTGTTGTAAACGACCTTTCGTCTACCTTCTATTAAATAGAAACGCATTTATCAACGTCTTGCCTTTTTTTTTGTGTTGGAGTGATGACCTTTTGACCAGTGATGACCTCTTGACCAGTGATTAGGTCACAAACTATTTCCTATTCACATTAATGTTTTTTTAAATGTAAATTTGACAAATGAAAAGAGCAGCAATAATTGAATCAAAAACTTTGGGCCATAAAAACACAAAAATAATTTATTATAATAGAAATGTATGCAGAAACCTAAAAAGAACTTAAAAAAAAACAAAAAAAACTCGTCGATTTCCTTCAAATAAAAATCTCAATCTCTAAGAGAAACTTATCATATTTTGATTTTGTGTGTGTTTTTTTTCAGCGGCAAATCAACATTTTTTTTTTTAGTTATTCAATGCTAAAGCACAACAACACTATTTACCCGATTCCTACTGCAGCATGCAGCAAGGTTAAGTCAGTTTAACGTAAGAGTGGAGGGGGGGGGGGACAGCTCCCCCCCCCCCCTCCCGGCAGGGAACTCTGGAAGGATACAAAAATACCAAAGAACCGACTCGTCGGCATTCTCCAGTAGGGACGCCTGAAACGAACGGCAATAAACAAAACCCACATCCTGAAAGAGGAAGTAATGCCTTGGAGGATGAACCTCATAGTTTCCGTGTCATACCATACTTCATCTCGGCAAAAAAGGGTTTCATAGTTCATCGGGATGTGCTGCTCAGAGCATCCTTTCCTGCCTTGGCAAAGTACAAAACCGACTTCGAAATCTAGTGGCCGATGCCCTTTTCTCCTCTCTAATACCTCTTTCTCACATATAAGATGTTGCTAGTCTTTCTCTACTCTATCGTTATTTTCATGGCAGGTGCTTCAATCTATGCCCCCCCCCTCTGTAAAACATCCACAACAAAAACTCGTCTAGTTAGAATCGCTGTCAGTAGTTCCCCTTTCTCCCTCTCTGTGCCTCAACCTAAATGAAACTTCCATGAGCAAAGTTTCTTTCCTAGAATTACGCGTCTGTGGAACTCAATACGGCGGAGCTGCTTTCTAGCTAACTACAACATTGTCGTTTTCAAGTCCAATGTAAACAAATTCTTGTTAAGCCGTCCTCCTAAATAATCAAATTCTCCCAAACTTCCACCACCATTACCGATCATCACAGTGTTGTCTCACCGTCGACCTGACACTCATTAACCCTTATCCTCTAGTGGCCTTTAGGCCTTGATAAGTGGTGACTCTTTAGTAAAAAAAATAAATACTAGCCATTCGCTGAGAATAACTTGCAACTTGCAAAATAAAGCATAATAAATAAATAAATAAAAAAAAATAAATAAAAAAAAAAAAAAAAAATAAATTAATAAATATAAATAAATAAATAAATAGAAGATAAATAAATAAATAAAAGATAAATAAATAAAAAATAATAAATAAATAAAAAATGATAAATGAATAAAAAATGATAAATGAATAAATAATAAATAAATAAATAAATGAATAAATAAATAAAAAATAAAAATAAATAAATAAAAAATAAATAAATAATAAATAAATGAATAAATATAAATAAATAAATAAAAGATAATAAATAAATAAATAAAAGATAATAAATAAATAAATAAAAGATAATAAATAAATAAATAAAAAATAATGAATAAATAAAAAATAATAAATAAATAAAAAATGATGAATGAATAAATAATAAATAAATAATAAATAAATGAATAAATAAATAATAAATAAATAAAAATAAATAAATCATAATAAATACTAATAATAATTAAATAAATACTAATAAATAAATAATAAATTAGTTAATAATAAATTAGTTAATAATAAATAAATAAATAAATAAATAAATATTAATGAATAAATAATAAATAAATAATAATAAATAAATCAATAATAATAAATAAATAAATTAATAAATAAATAACTAAATAATAAAAGTAAATAAATACATAAATACCTTTCCCAACTTAATGCATAAAAGTAAATTACTAAAATAGATGCGATTAGATTGTAACACTATATCGCTGATTTCTTACCCTGTGACAGAATCCATTATGCTAAGCAGACAACCCTAAAAAAAAGAAATCTGTTGATACATTATTGACCCCTATACAAACAGCCACAATTGACCCCAGAAACAGACATACAAGCTTGAAATGGTAAAATCAAAACTGTAACCGCATCAGATATGAAGGACAAACGAAAAGAAAAAGTGTTTTATGATAACATCTACTGTCAAAGGTTGAGTCAAAGGTTGAGTCAGTGATAGATTGAACTTGTATTGAACCATAACTATTCACTTGAACCGCTACACCTCAGTTTAACATTTTGTTGATTTTTTTTTACCCAACATCATAGCTATTTCTTTCAAGTCAAAAAAAAAAAAAAAAGAACAGATATTTTGGTTTGGGTGTGGGGTAATCAGGATCAGATTGGAAAAAGAAAGTCTCAAATGAATTTATAAGTATTTGTCAACGAATAAAAAACATTTCTTTTACGAGTGAATATTCCCTTGGCTGGGAATATTTTGATCAAAATCATTTTTTTCTATGAATTCTTCACGATTTGTTTGAATAAATCAATAATCTGATGAATTATATTTATGTGTGTGTATAAATATTTATAAAGTATTAGAATATTCGCTGAAAAAAGAGTGAATCAGAGAGCTACAGAAATGAGAAATATCTAAAAGAAAAGAAAAACATATGTAAAAAGTGCTCAATGCATAGAGCCGATAGGAATTCAAATAAATGACTGGAAGTTTACTAACTGGTTTTCAATAAAATACGATATCCTTAGTTTCGTAACAAATTAATAAATATATAGATCATACTAAAGTCGAATTAATCAAGGTTTTTTTTCCTATATATTTTTATTGCACAAAATACGTGTTAAAATATTCCTCAGTTTCGGAATTAGGTGATGTGTAAAAAATCTATTTTAGTTGTTCTAATTAGCCGTAAGTTGCAATTTAGTCACCAAGTGACCCATCTCTTAGTAAATATATTATTCTTACCTTCTTTTAATGTATGCTCTTTGATCTCTTGGTCTTATTTTATACAGTGTCTATAACTCTCTCTCTCTCTCTCTCTCTCTCTCTCTCTCTCTCTCTCTCTCTCTCTCTCTCTCTCTCTGGTTGTTTCACAGTCAAAGGTAGTAGTCCATTATTAAAAATAGAGAATGTCACCACAATATAAATACTATTTAACCCATAGGTAGAGAGAAAAGAAAGATAACGAGATAGATAGAGAAAGACAGAGAGCAATATAAAGAGGGAGAGGGGGAAGGAAAGAATGAAGAGAGAGAACGGAAGAAAGAGAGAAAAAAGAAAGAAAAAAAAGAGAGAGAAAGAGAGAGATAAATACAAAGAGAGATAGATAGATAAAGAAATAGAGAGAGAGAAAGAGGGAGAGAGAGAAAAGGGAGAGATAAAGAAAGAGAGAGAAGGAAAATGAGAGAGAAGGAAAGAGAGAGAGAAGGAAAGAGAGAGAGAAGGAAAGAGAGAGAGAAGGAAAGAACGA
Organism: Sepiola atlantica; assembly: GCA_963556195.1. Lineage (NCBI taxonomy): Eukaryota > Metazoa > Mollusca > Cephalopoda > Sepiida > Sepiolidae > Sepiola > Sepiola atlantica. The sequence continues at coordinate 81,071,381 of OY744540.1, forward strand.
GAGAAGGAAAGAACGAGAGAGAGAGAGAGAAGGAAAGAACGAGAGAGAAAGAGAGAAGGAAATAAAGAGAGAAAAGAAAGAGAAAGAAAGAGAAAGAAAGAGAAAGAAAGAGAGAGAAAGAAAGAGAAAGAGAAAGAACGAGAGAGAAAAAGAGAGAGAAAGAAAGGAGAGAGAGAGAGAAAGAGGGAGAGAGAGAAAGAGAAAAAGAGGGAGATAAAGAGGGAGAAAGAGAGGAAGAGAGAAAAAAAGAGAGATACAGTTTTAGTGGTTGGAGCACTGATTCAGCTACCTGTAGGCAAGAATAGTCAGTAATTTGAACAGGTTTGTGTTTATGACATTTGTGTGCTATTCTATATTTCGCATAGTCTATACTTTATAGGGATGTTCTGTATTTTTCCTGTTTAAGTCTCGTTATAGTAGTGGTAGCTACAAAGTAGTGGTAGCTACAAATATAAAGCTCTCCATAAAGCTGTTAGGTTGCATGTTGGAACTGCTTATCACCTTTTGTTTTGAGAAAATGTTTTTTTGAAGAGACAATGGTGACCCATTATGTCCCCCCACATTAAGAATTTTATCAATTTCTATACTGTTGGTTAGAACCCATTATATTTTTGCATAATGTGATAAGATTTCAGAACCCAACCTAAATATGAACACATTTAACCCCCCCCCCCAAAAAAAAACCCTTGCTTTTCATAAGTATTAGTATAAAACTCCTCCAAAATGGACCCATTATTGCCCACCCCATCCTATATAATTTTATTTCGACATAATAAACGTAGCATGGAAAAAACGCGCAACTGTAATATAGAAACTAACAAAAGGCACACTTCAGTTTTTTTACATTTTGCTGATCAAGTTTTGAGTTCAATCCCTGCTATGTCTCTCACAATTCTCCAATTCATTTTTTTAAAAAATATTTTTCCTTCATTATATTTAAGCTACCATTTTCTGTCTATTTTAATTAATTTCTTATTTTATGCATCACATTGTCTAATTTTATTCAAAAATACAAGGTCAGCCATAACTATATCATTTTATTCAAAAATACAAGGTCAGCCATAACTATATCATTTTATTTCAACATGATAAACATAACACGGAAAAGACATGCAACTGTAATATAGAAACCAACAAGTTTTTTGTAATTATGTTACATGTTTATTAAAGTTTAACTCTGGTGAAGAAACATAATTACTTATGGCGGACCCTGTATGTGTGCATGCAACCATTTACATATATACACATATGTGATCTTCAGTTCTGGTTTTCTCTCTCAACGCACACCTGTATTTAATGATGGTTCAAATTAATCTTCACTACGATAGAGTCATTGCTTTCTCTACTGTTTAAAAAGTAGTTCCATATTAAAAACTGTATTACTAAGATGAAAAAAAAAAAGCATAATATTAGAACTATCTTTTCATGTCTGGCATATATTGCTATCAGCCAGAGTCTAGGACTCGCCACAATTGAAATAACGGTAGATAAGAGTCGTCTTATGTGAGGCTGTAAGCCAGTGGAGGTGGGAGGAGGGGCTGCACAGAAAACCTGTTTGTATCCATGCAGACAGGCGATGTTGTATTGGTTACTAGGAAAAAAAATATGGAGAAAAAAAAACATGAACAAAGTTTTATCTCCTTTGATAAGTTCTATTTCGTACATAAGAAAACCAAGTCAATCTGATATCAACTCGACGAAACTACTGGCTCTAATAAAAGTTGTTGTTTTTTTTTTGCTGGTTTTATACAATTTAAAAACAAGATGCAATAACTCTTTATTGATACTAGTGATGGAATGATTCCAATATTTTTCCCCGATTCCGATACAATTACCGATTCTGTTCTAAATTTCTAATTCCGATACAATTACCGATTCGGATTGCGATTTTTTTAAATCTGTAAATATTTAGCTATAGAGTTGCTGTATTTTTGTTTTTTTTTTCAATTTTCGGATTACCGTAAAAACTCATGTAATATGTGCATATATTTTCGCAAATGTAAAAATACATTTTGGGAGTGGGGGCTGATCTATAGATTTTAGTTTTACTGGTAGTTTAAAATGAATAAATATTTAAAATGAATAAATATTTATAATCAATAAATATTTATAATCAATAAATATTTAAAATCAATAAATATTTAAAATGAATAAATATTTAAAATCAATAAATATTTAAAATCAATAAATATTTAAAATGAATAAATATTTAAAATCAATAAATATTTAAAATCAATAAATATTTAAAATCAATAAATATTTAAAATCAATAAATATTTAAAATGAATAAATATTTAAAATCAATAAATATTTAAAATGAATAAATATTTAAAATGAATAAATATTTAAAATCAATAAATATTTAAAATCAATAAATATTAATCATTTTATCATTAGTATCAGCAATGGAAAATTAAGTTTTAAACACAAACAAAAAAAAAAAACAACAATTAAAAGAATCGTTTTTTTGTAATTGGAAAATATGCACACATTTTTCTGATTCCAATTCCAATCCCCTAAAATCTTCACCTTTTTCCGATTCCCGATTAATCGTCCCAACACTAATTGATACAACATCAAAATAACCTCCTGTTAACAGCATCAGTTTTTATTTTTCTACTAACGGACCACCGCCTTTTGGCTAAGATCAAAGTGTAGTATCTGTTCCGATGGATACTGCCCCCCATAGACTGGTATTGTCTTGGCCTTCGGGGCTTGATTTACGCCGGTCTATGGGTCTGTCCTGTGCAGTTCTAGGAGGTCCACCTTCCCAGGCTTTGCCTCCCCTCTTTGGGGAGGAGTAAGTTTCTTGCTTACTGCCTGGGGCGCCCCTACCGGGGAATGCCGACGGGGCTGCCCAGGCAATTTTTAAACCTCACTTTCCCGACCCGACCTTGGGTCACATCTTACTTGTGGGAGTAAGATAAAAACTGGCCTTGTGCCTAACTCCTGGAGAGGAGTAAATCAATACTAACGGACCACCGCCATGAAAATCCCTATAAAAAGTCGAGATATCTAACATGTGGAGTCTCTAACATTTGGCGACGGTTGAGGTTCTGATCCCGACAATCAGTCAGCCAGAAACTAGGCCATTTCAACAGCCTTTTATCTGTCGGGCTGAGGTATTCGTTCTCGGTAGTCCTCGGAGATCCACCCTCCCAGGCCTTACCTATCCTCGTTGGAGTGGAGTAAATGTATTGCTTACTACCTGAGAAGCCCTGACCGGGAAATGCCGACGGGGCTGCCCAGGAAATTTTAAAAAGGTCAGAGATCTCCTTCTCGGGCGCTGGCTCGACTCTCCCACCTTCTGACCTTGTGTCATATCTTCCTGCAGTAAATACCCTCTGACTGGCGGCAAGTTATACAATCAGTCAGCAGAGATCATTTTAAATGTTAGCCGTCACTGTCATTGACCCTAGAAAATGTAATTCTGAAAGGATTCTAACCAGAGCCACGATTAAGTACAAATTCTCTAAAGAATATCTCACATTGGAATAAAAATCATTCATCGAAATATGCCTTAGTTTATTCACTTCATAGGAATGTGTTAATAATTGTGAAATTTATCAATTAGCTCATTGTGGTTCTCATTGTTTGGTATGTAAAACACCTAAAAACATCAAACTAATTTTTCGTTTTTAACTGCTATATCAATTATCTTAGAAAATTCACATCGCCTCAGCAAAGTCCATCAGTTTATTGTACACCCAGCTAACATCGGATCCATCTGCCACTGATAAAAAAAAAGTACTTGTTTTCCTTCATTGCTTCTTAGTCAAAACTACTTAAAATATATTAACAAATATACAACGTATGAAGGGGGGAAAAATGAAACCGGATTTCGTAGCAATTAAGTTAACCATTAAGATGTTTTGAGTGAACTTTTCCAGACAGAGAATCCATATTTGGCTGGCCAAGCATGTTCGTTTGTTTACCGACAAACTTAATTACACAAATTAGCTAGAGATGAATATATTTTACTTTTGCAAATTAAGTGACGTAATAGCTTCCATACTGTCGTGGTGTCCTATGAAATTAGTGATGATAATATATTACAAACGAGTGTGGAAATCAAGTGCTGCCCGGGATAAATCATTGAAAACTTAAAATTTTAGGTCAATTTCAATCTCTTATCACATCTGTCCTTCTTTCTATGCTACGTATATTTTTAATTTGTGTATATTTGTAGTTTCATGGTTTTATGTATGTACAAAAAAGTTTTATCATTTAGCTATTTTTGAACTTTTAATTTTAACTATTTGCTTAACTTAAATGAATAAATAAACAGAATTATTTTTTATATACTAACTCGCATCCGCGGCGTTACACAGGAAGAAATGTGAAACCTTGATACACGTGCTCTATTACCATTTTTAATTTGTGTATATTTGTAGTTTCAGGGTTTTATGTATGTACAAAAAAGTTTTATCATTTAACTATTTTTGAACTTTTAATTTTAACTATTTGCTTAACTTAAATAAACAGAATTTTTTTATATACTAACTCGCATCCGCGGCGTTACACAGGAAGAAATGTGAAACCTTGATACACGTGCTCTATTACCATTTTTAATTTCTAAAAAATAAAATAACGTCGTCTTTGCTGTTCATGGATGCCCGACATGACCAAAGATATTATTGTAAAACACTCTAGTCGAAAGTCAATAGCAAAAAAAAAAAAAAAAAAATTTTCTGAAGACGTTCGTTGATCCGAACGAAACCGGTAAAATCTCTCGTTTTCTTTGATGATATATTCCTGTATTTAAAATTTGTTTTTCCTGTTTGTGTTTTTTCACACACACACACATTATATATATATATATAGTCTCGGAAGTTCTTTTAACCTTCAAAACTGAAAAAAAAAAATTCAATTTCAAGACCTGAGGATCGTGAGCCCCTCAAACTGCTCTCGTGAAACAAAATCAATTTTGTAGTCAAAATGAAATAAATTATCATTTATATTTATATTTTTGCTCTATATTTTTATTGAGCACTCTCATAAACCCGGTTCAACTCCCCTGGATTTATACCCTATGGATCTATACCATATATATATATATATATATATATATATATATATATATATATAAATGTATGTATATATTAAAAATTATATTGCAATAAGTTCATGAAATGTTTCTTGAAAAAATTAATTTTATACCTGCACAAGGTGTCTACATTTGTAATACTAACAAACATAATTGCATTTGCTTTCAATAAAACGTATGATTTCTAATTCAACTGATAAAGAATTCAGATACTTTTTTAAATCATCGTTTTCCCGACTCAAAATAATATTGTCTTAAAGTTCAGAGATTAACCTTGTGTTATAATCTGTTTTTATCATGGATCAAAACTAATCTTGACATGAGCAGCTAACAGAATCAAATCAACCAATCAATTGTTAAATTTTTTTGTCGGTGAAGATTTGAAAGGGCAAAAAATATTTTAAATCAAATTTCACTGGCAGTTATTAAAGCGATTTTAATTTGATCAATGCTTTTGAACAGGCAAACAGACTTCCATAACTAAACATGATACAAGAAATGTCAGTGATTTTTAATTGAAGAAAATTAACCATATTACTTTTGGAATTATGTTACAAATTATATAGCAACGAGAAGAATACCCGTTCCAGATGAGGTAAAATGAATTCCTTGAATATAACAGTTTTGCACCACTTTGATGTCACCTGATGAAGATGAAAATCAACATATAATAATGATAATGTCTAGAATACTTATTCCAATTTTCATCAAAATATATTACAGGATTTTGGTCTTAAAAAATGTGTAAAATGTAAGGCTTAAGCTTAAGGGTCTTAAGAAACTGAAATTCAACGAATCTTGCTTAATTGGTGTCTAATGGCTATGGATCAGATTAAAGGCAAATCTGATATATTTGAATTTTCAAGTCAGAGGTTGTACCCATATTATACCCCACTACAAACCTTTTAAAATACTCCGAAGAAACTGAAATTTGTGGAATATTTATTAATTGATGTTTGATACCCACTGTAAATATTTCACAAAAATCAGAGGTATCTTAATTCACGAAGTACTTTCACCCCCTTTCTGTTTCTTTTTGAATAAAACTAAATATAGCATACATTACCCACCCTTACACCTAGCAGTGGTGTTCCGAAATTCATAACGATCGGTTAATTAGTTTAGGAGTTAATTCTATACATAAAAATATGTAAACCTACATACATACCTAACTTTATATAAATATAAATAAGCTTTTGACAGTTTGATATAAATCAATGGGCTACAGGATTCGATCGATTGAGATCGAACATGGATTTTAAATAATGTTTATTTAGTGTAAATAAAAACCGAGATGAAGGACAAATGCACAAACGTTTATTAAATGGAATTCTGTTTAGAACATATTTTTTTTTTCAGCAAATGATATTGTGTAACCTTTAGGATCAGACGGTTTGTTCGGCAAAGCTTTCAGCGCTGATTGAAGGACATTGTTACAGTTGAATTAGTTGGGACAAAATTTGGTTATAATTAGATGACAGTGTGTGACCTCTAAGGTCAGACAGCTGTTGTGTAGGAGTTGAGAGAAAAGTAAGAAATCTTAGGCAGGAGATAGGCAGATAAATAACAAGAAATTCCAGACAATAGAAAGGGTCATTGTGTAGATGAAGAAATAGCAAAATTAGAGGGAAAGAAAGGTTGTTAAATATATAGTAAATATATATACATATATTTATTTATTTTGGTACAGAAAAATTAGTACAACATTCGTACCGTCGGTTTCAAGCACAGAAGGACTTAGCCATCCGGCTCTCTTCAGCTTTTACACTCTTAATTTTTAATTTCTAATTTTAATTCTTCAATTAATCGAGCATCTCTGCTGGGATTTTTCCTGCTATATTAAAAATAAGTCATATATATATATATATATATATATATATATATATATATGTATATATATAGTGTGTCAGATTGTATATGAAAAGAAATCAAATAAAGTGCTCGATCATATAAGAGAGCTAATATAATTTATTTAGATACTGTATATTACATATTTCAGCAATGTACCGCGGTTTCATCCAAAAGGGCAGATTGGGCACGGAGATTTACTGAAGATGTCTAAATCTGCCCATTTGAATGAAACCGTGGTACATTGCTGAAATATGTAATATACAGTATCTAAATAAATTATGTATATATATATATATATATATATATATATATATATATATATATATAAATTGATCAAGTTCTTTGCCCCTCTCTTTCCCTGTTAAAATCTGGCTTCTGTTTGAGATTTTCCAAAGCGAAACTCAGAATTTCTCACTTTTGATTTTGAATTCATTTTAGTTCTGCCTTTGATAAGATGCGGTAATACGCATCGAAACGTTCGTTGATAATAATATTGTTCATGTAATTTTATATATATATATATATATAAGCTCGAAACGACGTCGTCTATAGATAAATATAATTTAATATTTATTTATGAATATTTTTATAAAAGCCCCTTTAAGTAAATTAAAGTTGAGCACTGTTGGGAGATATTACAAAAAATAGACATTCACTTAAGTTACAAAGCAAGGCTCCTATTAAGTTCGTTGAGTCCTCTAGATTGTCTCGATGTTTATATTCTGCTGTATTTGGCATAACTATAACTTAATTTCTCCGTATCACGTGATATTTTCCTATTGCCTAGAGGATAGAGTGGAAGCATGCGGAGACAAAGGTGACTGAATCGGGTTTGTGCTTTGTGACCGTCTGAAATTATCACCACCTAAAATATAATTTAATATTTATTTATGCTTATTATTATAATATACACACACACACATATATATATATATATACACACCCACACACATATATATATATACACACACCCACACACACATATATATACACCCCCACACACATATATATATACACCCCCACACACATATATATATACACCCCCACACATATATATATATATATATATATATATATATATACACCAACACACACACACATATATATATATATACACACCAACACACACATATATATACACACCCACACATATATATACACACATATATATATATATACACACCCACACACACATATATATACACACCCACACATATATATACACATATATATATATATATATATACACACACCCACACACATATATATATATACACACCCACACACACACATATATATATACACACCCACACACATATATATATATATACACACCCACACACATATATATATATATATATATACACACCCACACACACATATATATATATACACACCCACACACACATATATATATATACACACCCACACATATATACACACACACACATATATATATATATATATATATATATACACACACACACATATATATATATATACACACACATATATATATATAATGTCAGATTCTTATTAATGAGGGAGGAAAGGAAGGTCAAATTCTCAATTTTAACAAAAGGAGTTTGTATGTGTTGAAAGAATAGAATTCACAGAAAAATGTTGTCTATTATTTTCAGTCTTCAGACGAAGGAAAATGGACTTGGATCCAATTTGGACACCAATTTGGTTAAGAAACATTTTATTCTTCCACTGACATCAGTATGGGTTATAATTAAATGTCAGTTACCAGGAGGAACACCAATTATAATTATAATTAGTTAACTGTGTCACGCTGTAGTACCATGAGGATTGCCTTACCACATTAAAATTCAACAGAAAAGATAGTTTGAAACACATGAATATTAATTTCGTTTTCTTTGTTTCTCGGCACATGGATCCAGTTTTGGGTCAAGTAATGTAGAAACACTAGTCATTGTCTACGATTAATTGTATATAATCAGTTGAAAACCAATCACTATTTACCAAAATCTAGGAGTAAATTATGGAGTTCATACCTTTCCAAATTATTTTAGTGTGTAATCTCTATGTAAAGTTAGGCATGCGTATATGTTTATATATTTGTATGTAAGGTTTCACTCCGAAACTAATTAACCGATCATTATGAATTTTTGAGCACTTCTGCTAGGCATAGGAAATCATAATGTGGGCTATATTTAGTTTAGTTTTCTGAAAACAGAGTAAAAAGGGGATAGAAGCCCTTTTTTGTGAAATTTTAACGATAGGTATTAGACATCATTTGATAAATATGCCCCAAATTTCAGTTTCTTTGACGCATTTTTAAGAGGCATAATATGGGAACAACCTCCCATTTGAAAACTGAAATATATCAGATTATTATTAAATTTGATCCAGAGTCATTATAGGCCAATTAAGCAAGATTGTCTTAATTTCAGTTTCTTCTAAGACCCCTTAAGCTTAAGCCATAAAATTTTAGACATTTTGTAGAATCAAAATCATGTAATGAATGTTAATCAAAATTGGAATAAGGGTCCTACATATAAGGTCTAGTAACATCATATGTTGATTTTAATCTTTGTAAGGGGACATAAAAGTGGTGGAAAACTGTTCTGTTCAGGGAATAAATTTTAACCATCCTGTATTTTTTTTGTTTCACATAAAAAAGCAGAAGACCAACTTGGTTAACGCCACCACCAGATAAATTTGATGGTTGAAATTAAAGTTAGTTACTGTCAGAATATTCGTTCAGTTGGTTTTGTCTTTTACGGCGTATCAGCTCTTTTAGGTTTATCTAATGGCAACACACCATATCTATTTTAGGTACTGATACAGAATTGGATCAAATTTTTGCCAACTTTGCGTGAACAGCTTTCAGGCAGGTTACATCAGCCACCGAAAGATGCCGAAGTGATTAGCTCATCAGCTATCAGAAAACGTTAAAAAGTAAAAAAAGTAAAAAAGTAAAAAAAAAAAAAAAACCACAGAAAAGGGCCAAATTTTGACAAATTGACCAGTTTTATTTTCCTTAAAAAAAAATGCATTTTTGAAACTTTCAATCAAAAGAAAACTTCTTAATTGCAGATGTCTACCTATGTTTCGTTCTGTGTATATAAAAAATAAAATGTTAAAAAAACCCAGACTTTTTACCAGTTGACTATGTTTATTGTTCTTGGCAAAGATAAACTTTTCTTGAAAAAAAAAATGATTGTTAACAGTTGTTTAGATATGTTTTGTTCGTTTTATATATCTAAGCAAATGAAAAAAAAAACAACTAAATAAAACAGGCAAAATTAACACCGAGTCATGATTCTTTTGATGTTATATTTCGTTTCAGTTATGAACTTTTGATTTTATATTTCGTTTCAGTTATGAGACTTGATTTTATATTTCGTTTCAGTTATGAGACTTTTGATTTTATATTTCGTTTCAGTTATGAGACTTTTGATTTTATATTTCGTTTCAGTTATGAGACTTTTGATTTTATATTTCGTTTCAGTTATGAGACTTTTGATTTTATATTTCGTTTCAGTTATGAGACTTTTGATTTTATATTTCGTTTCAGTTATGAGACTTTTGATTTTATATTTCGTTTCAGTTATGAGACTTTTGATTTTATATTTCGTTTCAGTTATGAGACTTTTGATTTTATATTTCGTTTCAGTTATGAGACTTTTGATTTTATATTTCGTTTCAGTTATGAGACTTTTGATTTTATATTTCGTTTCAGTTATGAGACTTTGTCAAGAATTTCGACAAAAATTCATAACTGAAACAAAATATCGAATCAAAAAAAAGCATGACTCAGTGTTAATTTTGCCTGTTTTTATTCAGTTCTTTCTTTGCTTATTATTTTATTCCTATCTATACCTACGTACACATGAACAGATATACATTCACTACGAACCTGCAGATACATACACACCTACATGCAAATACAGGTACAAATATAGGCCCAATTATAGGCAATAACATTTATTTATTGTAGTAATGGGATAGGCTACACCCCCTTTTTTTCTATATGTGGAGAGAAAAAGAGAAAGAGAGAGAGAGATAGAGATAGAGAGAGAAAGAGGGATTGAACCTACAACCATCTAGTCAATAGTCAACAACTCTAACCACTAGACCACGGGATGGGCACTGTTTGTAAATGATATCTACAATGTTTTTAAATAAACATTGACTGCTTCTATTTATCTTCCTCCCACAAGGTAAGATGTGACACAAGGTCGGGAAAGTGGGAAAGAACCAGCACTCGAGAATTTGAGCACTCTGGCTGTTTAAAAATTGTCTGGGCAGCCCCGTTGGCATTCCCCGGTCGGGGCGCCTCAGACAGTAAGCAATAAACTTACTCCTCCCCAAAGAGGGGAGACAAAGCTTGGAAGGGTGCACCTCCTAGAACTGCACAGGACCGACAACCCCCTCAATAGACCGGCGTAAATCCAGACCCAAAGGCCCAGACGATACCAGTTTATTAGGTAAAAACTAAACATTGTCTGCTACTTGACAGTTTTTTTACTTGTTTATTTACAAAGATATCTACAATGTTTTTAAAATTAAAAAAAAACTGAAAGTCGTTTATACGTACATCGACGTTTCGTCTTTATTCCAAGACTTCCTCAAGAAGAATAAAGATGAAACGTTGATGAACATATAAACAACTTTCCGGAAGATCAAACAGATGAATTGAATAAAATATAGAGAGAGAATGAGAGAAACAGAAAGAAGCTCATATTTTCTTTTAAGCAGTTTTTGCATAGAATTATTTTAAATTTATATTTTTATTATTACGCGGAAAAATGGACTTTTACCCCAACCACAGGGATATGAGTAGCCAATGGCTAAAACATGTTCTTACTGAATAACGTATTAATCACTCTGCGAGTGAGAACATGCAAGCACAAAAGGAAATATGGAGAGAGTAGATTAGTAGAGAGAGTCTTGCTTCTGACATTCGTTTGACCAGTTATTTAGTTTTTGTTTTCTTCATCTAAAAAAAATGTATTTACGGCGACTTACGTAAACTGCCGGAAGATGCCGACGCAAAGTTGTTGGAAATTGGGTCCGATTCTGTATCAGTACCCTATTTTAAATGCCACTCATGGAATCGTAAATAAAATTCACAATCCTTTCTGCAATCAAACCATTTTTGGTACAAATAAACTTCAGTCTATGACTGACTTGTCCACCAATTTTCAGTCATGAATATCCAATTGTTTTCTTTTTCTATGTGGGGGTATTTTGGTAATCGTCTCATCAGTAGGATGTGTGATCCTGAATAAGGCTTTACATTAACCTGGTCTTAATTCCCCAGATTTTTATCTGTGGGGGGTATCTGAAAAATAATATCTATCAATTCCCTAACCCCCGCTTGAGGGAGCAAAAGGCGGAATGTCTGCTCACTTCGATCTCAAGTCTCGCTCTCTTGATTTCTCCAATCCTCTCTTGAACGGATATGTATTTTGGCAATTGTTTTTCTTAATTCCTCAATCTGATATCCCAAAATACAAACGATAATTTAATTTAATATTTTCTTTTTCATCTTAACCATGAAATTATCAAAACAATCACAGTCGAATTCCAAACGCAACATCTACCCAGCCCCCTAACGTACATTTGTTTTACCATGTAGGTTAGAATTCTTATTTACTGTCCTGCTTTTTCGATCACCCTGGGTTAAACTCGTTACATTGGAACTCAACATAGCTGATTCCATTTTTTGTGAAATTTTAACGATAGGTATTAGACGTCATTTGATAAATATGCCCCAAATTTCAGTTTCTTTTTAAGGGGCATAATATGGGAACAACCTCCCATTAGAAAATTGAAATATATCAGATTATTATTAAATTTGATCCAGAGTCATTATGGAACTTAACATAGCTTATTCCATTTTCTGCACCTGTATCCAGGAGACTAATCCCAAACTCCCAAGATTATATTTTCCCCAAAAGGAAGTTAGATTTTAAATGAGTTTTTGCTATGCTTTCAGTCACTGATGCATGTATGAACAATTATACAGCCATCGGTAACCAAAGTTCTGGATCGTCTACCGATAAAATCACTCGGACGCTGATGTTTATTAAAAAGAGAAGAACAGTTCCAGAAAAGAAATCAGAGGAATGCATTACTTACTCGTGTGGGAGAGAGAGAAAGACAGACAGATAGATAGACGGATAGTTAGTCTCGCTACACCTAGTTACATTGTGTACATCCCACCCCCCATTGGGGCCGCCGCCCTAGACACGTCTTCGCCAGAAAAGAGACATAATATCTTCATCCAGAAATCACATGATTTCGTCGACTTCTGTCTTGTGAGGTCACCTCTGACCCTTAGGTGGCACTCAAACTTTTCAGTTCAAACACGGGTTTTCGTTATGTAACATTTTTACCATGGGTGAATAATTTTTAAAAAAATATTGCACGATCACATCGCAAAAGTACTTAGTGAAATTACGTTTCAGATTTTTTGAGATGTGGATTGATAATGTGTATCACTTGGATTACTCGGACTACTATTCTCACCTTGTTTTTTTATATTCACAACGTTTCAGCCGGTGTAAACTCCAAGCTTCTTAAAGTGCATCTTTTTCAACTACGAAATTTAATAGTCGACCTTGGGATTTTATATGGAATTTCGAACTGAACTTTTTATTCAATGCACGGGGGTAGATTGTTCTCATTCCATCAGCTATGACCAGGTAGAAATGTTAATTATTGTTATTATTGAATATACATATATATATATATATATATATATATATATATATATATTTAGATTTTTCATTTATAAAATAGATCATTCAGTGAAGACCGGGGTTGTGCCAATAAAAACAAGCTCAATGATACTCGATTACAGAGTACAGAGCATTTATATGCGATTTTATGAAGGCTTACCATCATTGTGCCGCCCGACGTGAAAGTGTATTATCGCACATTGTTCAGTTTTTTTTTTTGTTTTTTTTTAATGCATTTGGGACCGATTATTTGCTTGTTAGCTTGGTGGCAGAAATAATGCACGAGCTATTTTTCTAAGACATTTTCTAGGCCTTTCTTTTTTAATCTTTGTTCTTTCTTGTTTTTTAATTTTAACTTTTATTTTTATTTTTTCCTCTTCTCTTCTTAAGTGACCTCAACTATTGCAACACCACATTGTGTATTGTCGGCAGTTGAAACCCTTATTCCAGACATTTAATTTCCCTGATGATCTGCCAAGCAAGTAACTGCTTGGTAGTGAAACACGTGTAGGAAAAAACATTTAATTTGAATAAATAATATTTGTAAGAAAACATCTTTAATGGTGATCATTGGTGTCCCGAAAGGAATGCTTTGGTAAGCCTTCATAAAATCGCATATATATATATATATATATATATATATATATATATATGATTTTACCAAGGGTAGATTGTTCTCATTCTGTCAGCCATGATAGAGTCGAAGTGTTCTATTCATGTTATTCTCAGTTATTATTGAATATACAAGTATTTCACCTTCAACCTTTAGAAGACTGTCACTTAAAACTGATTGTTAACCAAGTACCCAAGTTCTTAACCTGACAAAGTTTGAGGTTACATCGGCCAAAACGTTGTGAATATAAAAAAACTAAGCTGAGACTAGTAGTCCAATTAATCCAGAAAATACTTTATGAAATAATTACTGTCTGAAATGTTTTAAGAGTTCATCAAGAATTTTACCAACAAAATAACCAAAAATCTTTGAAGTTTCTAGGCAACCAGAATCATTTTTAGGGTAGGTGTAAAGAATTTCCGATTCAGCTGAATGTGTTTAGAAATGATTAGGATTTTATAAATATGGTTACTTTGAATTATAGCCAATCTATTCATATCGAATGTGAAAAAATAAAAACGAGAGATCTTCAGTTGTCAGGTAAACCGGCTGCTCGGCGCTCACAAGATATTTTTGTTCCTTTTCAGGAAGCAAATGAGGGTTCTGTTGCCAAGACCTTTGATATCATGACTGAATGAGACTTAATGCATCACATTATTTTCTATGGCTTTATTTCGTTTGGATCTTCAGAGATGGGTTCCATAAGGATAAGATTTTGAAACACTGCGTCGGAGTTCTCCTCCTGACAATTCTCTTTCTAGGACGGGCCTTCTTTATCCAAATTACATAGAATTCAATCCAAATATGACACTTCCATTAAGATATAGATTTCACCTGTCTCTCCTAAAGAGGATTGTGTTAGCGTCTTAGCTTGTAAGAGACGACGTTCTGCGTGGTGTTTGTAGAAAGAGGACGACAACGGTGAGGATGGGGAAATGTTTGTAAACTTTGTAGCAGATGAATATACCAAAAGAGAAAGTTGGGTGCATCGGATCGGAAACATTGGCCTTGCATGTTAACTACTTACATCTAGAGGACTCTTCAACAATTGGTAGATTAGAGAAATTGTTTGTCACCATAATTTGGCATTCCCCTGTAGTGGCGCCTCAGGCGATTGGTGATAAACCAACCCCTTCTCAAAGAGAGAAGGTAAAACCTGGGAGGGTGGACTTCTTAGGTTTGGTTTGGTTTGGTTTGTTTTATGGCATATCAACCATCTATGGGTCATTTAATGCCGAATAAAGTTGTAGAATATAATTCCATAAGTAGGGTAATTATTTATATTCCTAGAATTCATTTCTCTCAGAATACATTGCTCTCAGAAGAAAATTCCACAGTGAAAGTGGGAACATTACTCCTAGAAGGGAATTCTACTGAGAGAGAGAAACATTACTCTCAGAAAACACCGCTCCAAGAAAAACATTATGGTTTGAAAACATTACTTCTTTTAAAACATTACTCTCAGAAAGCACCACTCCAAGAAAAACATTATGGTTTGAAAACATTACTTCTTTTAAAACATTACTCTCAGAAAACACCACTCCAAGAAAAACATTATGGTTTGAAAACATTACTTCTTTTAAAACATTACTCTCAGAAAACACCACTCCAAGAAAAACATTATGGTTTGAAAACATTACTTCTTTTAAAACATTACTCTCAGAAAGCACCACTCCAAGAAAAACATTATGGTTTGAAAACATTACTTCTTTTAAAACATTACTCTCAGAAAACACCACTCCAAGAAAAACATTATGGTTTGAAAACATTACATCTTTTAAACCATTACTCTCAGAAAACACCACTCCAAGAAAAACATTATGGTTTGAAAACATTACTTCTTTTAAAACATTACTCTCAGAAAACACCACTCCAAGAAAAACATTATGGTTTGAAAACATTACATCTTTTAAAACATTACTCTCAGAAAACACCACTCCAAGAAAAACATTATGGTTTGAAAACATTACATCTTTTAAAACATTACTCTTCAGCATTGGTAATCTTTGTTCTCAATGTGATTGACTCTCAGCCACCACCTTCTAGAATCTCTTTAGGGAGAAAAATAAAAAGGAGAAATAAGGTATTGATTTTTTGAAGAATAAGATTGGATAATACGGTTGGGGATGTACTAATAGATACTAAGGCATGACGTGACCAGCCGATTGATCGGATTGGGCATCTCCAACCTCCCGTCTAGCCAATGAAGTCTTCTCCTCTGCAGATTTTATCTTCCTCTGAGGTTATCAGATCTAAGCCTGCCTTTAAACCTTACATTACACATCCATCATAACTTTCTTATATAATTTCTCTCCATGCAACATGTCAGTAAAATGTCTAAAGCACTTAATACCAGTATTTCAATAGTGTTCGATCATTTAAATCAAATTGGTATGGTAAAAAATTCCAAATAAATGTGTCTTGCATGAGTTTTTTTTTTTTATAGTTTTTTTAATCTACCTCCCACAGCGGTAAGATGTGACACAAGGTCAGAAAGTGGGATTGAAATGCTAGCGTCCTAGGGAAAGAGCACTGTGGCTTACAAAAAATGCCTAGGCAGCCCGTCGGCATTCCCCGGTAGGGGCGCCTAAGGCGATTAGCAATAAACTAACCCCTTCTCAAAGAGTGAGAAGGCAAAGCCTGGGAGGGTAGACCTCCTAGAACTGCACAGGACAAACCTTAAGATCGGCGGAATCAAGGTCAGAAGGCCAAGACGGTACTGGTCTAAGTGGTATCATCCATCAAAACAGATACTACACTTTGATGTCAGGTTAAAAGACCGAGAAAGACTCACATTAGTTTATTGAATGTTTGTTTCTTCAGAAACGTCATTATTTTCCGAACAGTCTAATACTTTGAACTCTATACACAGAAAGGAAGACTAAAAACGCTCAAAAGCATTTGACACTTATATATAAACGCGTCTGACCATGTATCGTATAAGAAATATATTTGAGACAACCGAGTCAGTGGTCAATCCGGACAGCCTAGAACATCTATGACTCAGAAAAGTGAGAGGAGTTTCTCTGACATTTCCAAACCATGCGAAAAAGAAGAAAATATATGTAACATCAGAACAAGTGTACTGTCTCCCTTGTTTAATGGTTGGCAGATGATTTAAATCACCTCATTCGATTGATCGAGACACTTTAAATTGACCAATCACAAGGCCACTAGAATTGGTGCCAAAAGAATTGGATACTAGACATGTAATTCTCTGCTGCAGGGAAGAAAGAAATGAAGAAATGAACGTCAACTTATTGAAGTTCATCTGTATTCTTTGAATGTCATTCTCACAACGTTTCAGCCAATGTAACCGTCGATCTTCTTTAGGTGCGTCTTGTTGAACTCTGAAATCAGTATGGGATTTCGAACAGAAGACTTTATTTAATCCTTAATTACATCCTCGCATAATACAGCATAATCACATTGATACACCTTTTCCCGTTCGATCACCGAAGTTAAGCAATGTTGAACCTGGTCAGTAGTAAAATGGGTGACCGTTTGGCAATATCAGGTGCTGTATGTGCTCTCTGCTTATCTTAGCATTGTTTCCAGTCGTCCTGGACTTGTCATTGCCACTTGAAAGAGGAAATGCCGACTCAGGAGCGGTGTGGGAGGGATTGACCAACCCTTGCTTCACAATTACATGTGCAGCCACCCTTACAGGGGGTATCCATTGTCTCTCAGAACTGAACGGAGGTTATGATGATGATTATATTCTTGCAGACTCATGGCGCAACTGATACAAGTGCTAAGTGTTTATTTATGGGAATAAATAAATAGAATATTTATTATATATATATATATATATATATATATATATATATATATATATAAAGATAGATGAAAGAAGAGGGATAAACATGTACGAATGACAAATTTATTTCAACTTCGATTGTTCAATGTAAGGTGTACTCGGTAAACACGTGTTTATTTTTCTTTCCTTAAGCCAAGGGTTTTCAAAGATTAAAATCTTATCATCAGAGGAATTACATAGATAGATAAATTGGCAGTGGAAAAGCCAAAATTCAAAATTTGAAAAAATATTAAGTAATTGAGAGTGAGAATGTGCGTGTAAAAAGGATTTGGCTTAAGGTAAGAATAATAAACATGTTTTTACCGAGTACACCTTGCATTGAACAATCGAAGTTGAAATAAATTTGTCATTCGTACATGTTTATCACTCTTTCATCTATCTTTATAATTGCTCTATCTCGTATATTGAGCTTAAACCATTTCACTATAGGTTCTATCTACTAAAAGTATACTTTTAGTTTCATATTTGATATATATATATATAATAAATATTTCATTTATTTATCCACATACATATATGTTTAGTCTTAATAAAACCCATCAGTGTGGCTAGACAAGGCTATACCACAGGTCGCTGGATTCTAAGGTCGGACTAAAGTCACCTTTGACCTCCATCCAGCTTCATTGTCCCTTTCCGCCACTGATATGACCTGACGAAATGGAAGGGAAATACAATGTTCATACTTCCTGGTACTGGAAGCGAACGATACAATATTGCTTTAATTCGGAAGATTTTCATATTTTTCGCTACAGAGTATGACCTATCTTCTTAAAGAGGCTTGAATGTGGGTAACTTGTATCTCATATTTGAATTTCATTTCTCCCTTTCTGATCATCCGATTGAAACCCGCAAGGTTTGTGATTAGTTGCGGCTTTGCCTTTCCGCTAACAAAAGATAACAAATCAATAATGAAAAAAGCTGATGAGTACTCATTTAATAAGGTTCGATATTTTTTCCTCTAGCGCAATTGAAAATCTTATTTCGTAATCTTGTGATCTTCACAATTAATGAAATGAACAATTCATTCGATTTGATAGCCATTTTTTTTTTAATTAGATGGAAAGCGAATTCTCATAAGGAAATAAACTTATTAGTTTATAAACTGTGATGAATAACTCTATTGATAAAACAAGCTTGTAACTACAGAAGATTTATTCATGTTATATTGATTCAATTCAGCTATATATATATATATATATATATATATATATAGCTGCCTGATAAATGGCGACCACGTGTCGCTATTTACAGTTAAAGTTACTCTATATTTACTAACTAATTGACGACGGCCCTTTGGTTAAGATCACCGACTACGAATCAGGGGCGATTTGTGTTCGGGGTTCGCGCCCACCGACCGTCGGGAATTAGTTCCTAGACTGAAGATTGCGTTAGCATGAAACATCGATGTCTCTAGGTATTTAAATATTTAATATTTATTAAAATATTATTGTATATATATATATATATATATATATGGAATGGAAGATTTTATTTTTAGTTACGCATTTATGTATTGTATAATAATATTTTTCTTTGAAAAACCCATAAGACATCAACCTAGAGATATTAGAATGTTTGTTTCGTATTTATATCTAATTTTATGCACTTTCGGTTTTAATAGAGCCCTTAAACTCTCCATTCTCACGGTTATCTCTTCTTAGTGCCATATAGTTTCGTATTGCGATACTTTGAAATGATTCTCTCTCCAATCTATCTCTAAATTCCATATGATTAAGTAATTTTTCAGCTATATATATATATATATATATACATACACACACATATATATTATTATTATAATATTATATTGATTCAATTCAAAAAACCATATAAATGATAATCCAAAACCATAATTCACATCAGTTTCTTCAATTCTTTATTTCTGCACTTCAGTGGAGATTTATCAGTTACATTTTCATCTTAGACACAAAAAAACCATCAGTTTTTCCATATTAATCTATTGGTAGACCTACACGTGTTTCTTGGCGGTTCGTTAGTCTGTCCGTCAGTCATTCGGGAGTAACAGAAATATTTAGTGGAGTTGTAGAAATAAGTTATAATATCCAGAGGCAGAAGAAAAACACAGTAGAAAATAGTTGAGGAGGTTTAAAAAGATGCGATCTGATAAAGTTCTGGTAATTCAGCAGAGCATGGAATCAACTCACATGAAGAAAAATAGCAAAGACAAATGGTAACCTCCCCTCCAAGAACAAAAATAAGAAGAATCCGGAAACACTCCGACTACGATGATCTCAGTTTAAAAAAATATATATATACATATATATATATATATATATATATATATATATATTAATACGATAGCGTGTGTGTTCATGTGTCATGCTTACATCAAAATCTCTGCGCATGCATGCCGCACCTAGATTTGGAAAAGCATTCAAGTCACCTAATTTTCATAATGTTTCAAGTATTTCAATTTGGCACAACGGTTAGCAACGTAGGATTTTGACGTCAGGTTTTGACGTCGGCCTGACTAGTTTATAGTTCGATCCCAACCGACCTCTAAGATTTTTTTCTACATCGAAGGGGGGGGGGGAGGTAGGGATGGGGCGACCGGGATGATACATTAATACGATAGCATGTGTGTTATTTTTTGTATCATGCTTACATCAAAATACTTCCGAATCTTTGTATGCTACTCATGAATTGGAGGCAAATTTAATTTAATCAAAAGCATTTACAAAGTAAGGTTTAGTCGTCGAAATTGGAATTAGTCGATCGATCAAATCGAGAAATATCGTATATACATAACTTTTGCAAATTGTTTCATGTATTGTTCATTTTTTTAAGAACAAGATAATTAGTATTGAAAACATTTCGTGTAATTTACACGGACCCTGCTAGTATATATATATATATATATATATATATAATAATAATAAATATTTGTTATTGTTTATTATCTACGTACGTATATGTTTCATCCTTTTTTAATCGGGACTCATCAGCATAGAGATATGACTATTCACTACCAGTCATGAGATTCGAAACCCCGGTTTACAAATATTTTGCAACTCAAATCCGACGCCTTAACCACACGGCCAATTTTAAATAGCGAATAAATGGTGATAATTTAAACACTTTATCGGCGGTTTTATATATATATATATATATATTACATTTACAATCGGGCACTGAGTAGACACAGAATATACACACACACATATATATAATAAGATCCCCTAGGAAGGCTATACACTTGCTCATACTAGGAATGGTGCACCTTCTAGTGATGTTACCTCAATTAACAGCACTTAGCTAGATACTCCAGCAAATAACACACACACACAGAGGAGAGTTTGAATTCCATACTAGACACCATCCTAGAGCGTCTTCGGTCTCTCTGTACAAGAGGTTGCCAGGACAACTCGACATGAGGATACTTCACCTTACAAGTAAACCCTGACCAAATATTCAAAATAACATAGTATTCAAAGCCCAAATAAGATCCCCTCAACACAGCTATACACTGGCTCATACAAGGAATGGTGCACCTTCTCCAAGTAATGTTACCTCTAATAACAGCACTAAGCTGGATACTCCACCAGACTAGATGAATTATTGTCCTGGAATCCGGTAAGACCAAAAGACCACAATAAAGATATACTATAACATAGTTTACTGGTCAATTGGGGAGAGGAAAATTATTATTCTCAACTTCTTTACTAACTTAACGTTTGAGAAATAAAGGAGACTTTTAATAGAATATTCGAATATTTATGTATCTCATATAGAGATTAAGTGTTAGCCGCAGGAAGGGGCCCCTTGATTTCTGAGAACTTAAACTGAAGTAAAATGAAACAGAAAGCGAAAGATATAATCATCCACAGACACATGTTTCGACTTTATTATCTCCTCTACTTGAAACTCTCGAAATATTAAATCACCCCCTGATATTGGGAGTGCTAACCAATCCCTTCGTCTTTTTTTTTTGGACTACTAATCACACATTTTCAATTCCTAATACCTTTGAAAATCTAACCACGGTTGTAATCATTGTGTATAATTATAATGTTCACAGAATACAACAGAGCAAATACAGGTGCTTAAATATGATCAGCACTAACCAAAGATCATGCAGAAGAAGAAAAATGGATTATAAAGGAAATTCTTCATCATCATCATGGCCGTTACTCGAATTAGGTATACGGGGCACCAGGGGCTTCATTTGTGGGTTCTCATATGAGAAAACAGTCCAATTCGAGATCCATAGATCCTATCATAGATCGGGCATGCATTATCGTTTGACAATTGATTTTTGTGGTGCATTATTCCATTCCTCAACTCAATTCTCCCAAGTGCACTCGCTTCCTATGTTGTGTGATCAATTCCACACCTCTTCATATGTTCCCTCAAACAATCCTTGTACCACTTCTTCTGTCCTCCAACCTTCCTAGCTCCCACATTCACATAAAAGAAATTAGACTAGTAATGAAGTGCTATTACAAAAACAACCCTAGAACTCAGCCGCTCCTTTACACAGATAGAACATAATCCTGAAATTCTGTATAACAACCAGAATGAAGATAACTGTTCAAATCATTGAAATAATGAGGATAACTGTTCAAATCATTGAAATAATGAGGATAACTGTTCAAATCATTGAAATAATGAGGATAACTGTTCAAATCATTGAAATAATGAGGATAACTGTTCAAATCATTGAAATAATGGGGATAACTGTTCAAATCATTGAAATAATGGGGATAACTGTTCAAATCATTGAAATAATGGGGATAACTGTTCAAATCATTGAAATAATGGGGATAACTGTTCAAATCATTGAAATAATGGGGATTCTGGCTTATACACAATTAATAATCTTGTTAGACTGAAATTCAGACATTGAAATTATATAACTCAAATACAATCAAGGAATCAAAAGAGAGTCACCATCGAAGGTTTAGAGTCCATAGATGAAATTGAAAGCTTAATCTTGAGGAACATTCACAGCAAGAACTTTCCTTTATCTCTCTCTTTACCATAAACCAACCGGAACTTCCACTAGTTAAGTTTCTTTCACAGAACATCTCATCCGTGAAACATAATACCACAAGTCTGCTTCCCAACCGACTGCAGCATGGTCGTCTTCAAGTCTAATGTAAACAAATACTTGTTGAGCCGTCCTCTTAGATAATCAATTCCTCTTAAGTAATCTTCTACCCGTTCTATCCAGTGTTTCCGGTCCATGTCCAACTTCTGATCTCTTTAACCCTTTTTTCTAGAATATCCCATCTTTGGAACCAGATACCGCGAGTCTGCTTCCCAACCGACTACAGCATGGTCGTCTTCAAGTCTAATGTAAACAAATACTTGTTGAACACTCCGTTTGGATAATCAATTCCTGTTAAATAATCTTCTGCCCATTCTATCTATTGTTCTAATCATTTTGGGGTGGCAATCATCTTTAATCCTTGTCCTCGAGTGGCTCCTGAGCCCGGATAAGTGGTGACCAATCAGTTAAATAAAAAAAGTAAGAATTTGCTTTTCATAAAACACACATTCTGATTAAAATGGACACCTCAATTTAAAAGGAAAATAGATAATCGGTCGAAAACTAATGTATTAAAGGACTTGTAAAAAAACACTAAGAAGATTATTATTTAAGCAAAGTAAAGCTCTTTATCTTATGTTAAGATCAAATTATATTTAGCGAAATAAACATGACCAGAAATTCATTGGTTTTGCCATTGTAATTAGAGTAAGTTAATTGCATGCGCTTTTTCCCTGCAGCCAAAGTCACCAGCAATTTAACGTGTGGAAGATAAAAATTATACTTTTTTTTTAAAATAGGTATTTGTTATTTTATTATTTTCTTTGACTGTTAAAATGAGACATATGAGATATTGTACACCAAAATTTATCAACCCCAGGGGAGCAAACTGATGTGGATCGGTTTGTGATTTCTTTGGGGTTGTGAAATCAGCATCAAATTAAGGTAAGGAACCTCCATTCTCACGTGACAATTTATGAATCGAAACCAGAAATTTCTAAACAAGATCACAATTAGGAAGGGAGTACAGAGTGACGCCTCCCCCCCCCCCGTAAAAAATGACACCCATCAATGAAATCTTTAATAAAATTCATAATCCGTTCTGCTACCAAAGCTTATTTGGTACAAATAAATTTCAGTCTATGCCCGACTTGTCCACCACGTTTCAATCATGAATGTCCAACAGTTTTTGTTTCATTACCATTTAATGAGATGCAGAGACACTTTGATAATCGTTTCATCAGTAGGTGGTGTGATCCTGAATGGGCTTGACATTCACCGGACCTTAACCCCTCACTCCAGATTTGTATCTGTAACAATCCTCAGACTATTCCAGAACTGACAAATGTTATCACAGCTCAAATCAGCGCAGTGACAAAACAGGGATGTGTAAGAGTTATTGAAAGTTTTGTACGTCCTATCCAGGTGTGCTTAACATGAAACGGTTATAAAACACTGTTATGATGTGGTTATTCACTGAAAATAAGAAGTAATACGAGCAAAGGGGACAGAGGTCAAAAAGGACACAAACACGATGTTACTTAGTCGGTCGCCCGGTGCTTAAGAACGAGTGACACGTAAGCACTTACTATTTATATGCATCAGAAATATACAAGGGAAATAATTACAGATTACAAATAATTACAGATTGTCATTCCCAAAATGTATGATTAGATACTACAAACACCACAACTCCTTCTGATGAGACGATCCCCAAAGTGTCGCCACATATAATCATATGGCGATAAAACAAAAATTGTTTGACATTTTTTCATGAAGGTTTCGCCGTCTTCCTGCATACATGCCTGGTATTTTCAAATAGTCACCCATTTGGTACTGACCATTTGGTACTGACCACGCTCACTCAACGGCACAAGAAGTCTTTCTTTCACAGTCTTTCTGTGAAAGTCAGAGACGCCATTCTTAGCATGTCGAGGATTCGTTCTCAACAATCAGTCAGACAGCAGTGGGATATTATGACTGATGGTGGCCTTTTTTCTGTCTGGCTGAGGTATGGTTCTTGGTAGTTTTAGGAAGTTCACTCTCTCAGGCCTGGCCTCCCCCCTTTGAGGTGGACTACATTTACTGCTAACTGCTTGATGCACCCTGACCAGGGAATGCCGATGGGCCTGCCCAGGCATTTTTTGCAGAGTCCAAATGTGCTATCTCTTGTGTCACATCTTCCTGCGGTGAGAGGGAAGTAAATAATCATTCAGTGCCGCTTAACTTCGGTGATCTAATAAGAACTGGTGTATCAATGTGATTATGCCATATTTCTGGTGACAGAAGTCCCAGACTCGCTTTTGTATGCCATTGTTTAAGATATATATTTCTGTGTGTATATTTTTATCAATGTTTAGATAAATCCTTAAGCATCTTGGTTAACTATTCCTACCGAAAAATATATATCTTAAAAAAGATTGCATAATATAGTGGATTAAATACTGGCTTCACATTTAAATTTCTAGAATTGTTTTTTTTTTATAGAAATCACGCCAGACAAAGCATGAAGCCACTTGAGATAAAAAGCTAAAAAAATACTACTTTAAAATCAAAAACTAGCCAACGGTAAGTGTTATAAGGATAGATTCTGACTCAGAAAACAGCGTTTTTCCCCCCTTTGTCAGAAACATCGCTCATAGAATTACAGGACAAAATAAGGGAAGCGAGAGTTATGATTCTGCCGAAAATAAACCCACGGTCCACTTTCTACTTTTTAAAAATGTTACTGATGATGATGTGGCAGCATGTAAAACAGAAGTTAAACCGATGATGATGATGATGATGATGAGAAAATGCATCTGAATTATATTGTACATATATAAAAAATGATGAGGATAACTGCCAATATGATGTAAATATATTTAATAACAACACTCTTCGCTAGTAGCAATGGCAGTTGGCAGGGGAAGGCCAAGGATAACATGGGAAGAAGTGATAAGGATGAATTTGAGAGAAGGAGGCATAAATAAAGACCTGGCCAGAGATAGGTTAGTTTGAAAGTACATTTCTAAAAGCTGCCCAACATGTGGCAGCATGTAAAACAGAAGTTAAACCGATGATGATGATGATGATGATGATGATGATGATGATGATGATGATGACGATGACGATTTCAAGGGATGCACTAGTAGAAATAGAACAATGCCTCTCGGTTTTAAATCACCTGAATAAAAGATGATTGGCACTCGTTGAATTTAATTAATGCTGGAAATGTTTTGTTTGCATGTATGTAATGGTTCATACCTAACTGAATATGTAACTGCTGACTACTTCAAAATGCCCCTCTGATACGTTATCTTGGACGACTAATCACAGTCTAACTAAGATTCGTCTCAGAAAAAATATCGTCAAATGAAATGATAGACAATACAAAATAAGTGTATTATGAAATTTGAATTTTTCCTCCATTTTTCGGTATTTGGGCTTTTTTTATTTATTTTTTTTCTTGTTTATCTCAACGTCTGAATTGACGAGAGAGAAAGAAAAAAAAATGTATAATTTTATTTCTCAGACTTGAATAATAAAACGTTGAAAATTATCTCTCTTCTCTGCTATTTCTGCTCAATTCGGTTTTTACTTGCAACTATAATTCGGAAACCATTTTGGTATTTTGTAATTGTGAAAATTGCTGAAGCAACTAATTCCAGTCAGTTGTTAAGTTTCATTTCTGTGGCTAAGTCTTTGAAACTTTTATCAACTTAAATCAGTGATCACAGACGGAATTAGTGGAAATTATAATCTATTTTAAGGAATGTTGTGCGCAATAAGCAAATATTAATAAAAAAAATTATCTGGTTTCTTCATTTCTTTCTTCTTTGCTGCTATGTAGCAGCGGAGAATTACACGTCCAGTATCCAATTCTTTTGGCACCAATTGACGTAGATTTACCTGCATGAGGAATTTGTTTTCAGGTACACAGCACACAAAATTATATTTGCATCCAGAAGTTTTAGTTATACGATTAAATTTTTAAATTTGCCATCTTTGTCATGGCTAATAGCTCCCTACTTGAGAGTTCATCATTCAAACTCCTCGGCCTAACATTCACAAGCAACATGAATTGTAAAAAATACATAGAAGACATTGCCAAGGCTGCTGCAAAGAAGGGGCCTTCCTCTACCGTGCTAGAAAACATCTCACACCGGCTAGTATCCTATATCTCTACAAAGCTACCATTCACGCATGCATGGAGTATTGTTGTCACATCTGGGTGGGAGCATCAACCACTAGTCTTTCCCTATTAGACTGAGTCCACAAAAAGAGTCTGCATTCCTGTGCTTATTTTACAAGTACTTCAATGGAATGTGCTCCGATGAACTCGGCAAGCAGCAAAATTCTACCCCTTCACCGTAGAGGTCCCCAGATCAATTATTTATCATTCGACGTTCCTTCTGCAAACTCGCTCCTGAAATATTTCTCCAACTTTATGTCTCCCACGTCAGACCACTCTTAGAGTATGATGTCCAGGCGTCTGCTCCATATCTAATACGTGATATCCAGCATCAGGAGAGAGTTCAAAGACTGGCTGCTCAAATAGTGCAGCGACTATAGGATCTGTCCGACGAAAGCCGACTCAAGAAACTTAACCTTTTCTCCCTTGAGCAGGAACGGTTACACAGTTATCTCGTTTTGACCTACAATCTCCTCAATCGCCATTCCAATCTCTTGCAGGACTTATTATTCACTCCTGCATCAGAAAAAAAGTCTGTGTGGACATTACCAGAAACTGTTTCAACGCCGATTTAGATTGAACCAGAGAAGGGCCGCTTCCTCAATCCCTGGACCTTAGAATGAACTTCCAGAAGATGTAGTAAATGTGCAAATTATGCAACAATTCAAAGCGAAATTAGGACAGTTGCTGGGCCACTGTATCCTCTTCTGTGTAAATATTTCCCTGGATGGCAACTAGAGCATGCTTGTTTTATTTTTTGCCAAATTTATTAAATTTAAATTAATTAAAATAGGTTTATCAATTTCTAACCGAATTAAGAATTTAAAAAGTATACAAAACAAAAAAAATAATACATTTCTGAATTTTTTGAGATGAGGATTGATAATTAGTATAATTTTCGTTATTCGGACTACATTTCTCATCTTGAGTGTTATCATCACAACGTTAATAATATTTCTTGTCATTTATGTTTTGAACTGTTTTTCTCATATTGGTTGAAATATAGACAAGGCTTTCATGAGATTTTTTTACGAATGAATCTCTACTTGTCCAGGCCAAAAGCCACTCGAAGATCAGGGCTGATTGTCAGTTAAATGATAAATATTATGAGTGGATTGTAAAAGATTAACACAATCTGCTGAGATTTCATAATCAAATTTCTCAAATATCTTAGCAAGATCACTCATTAACAAAACGGGAGTAAAATCAAATGCCTGATATTTGCATAACTTACAATTATGGTCATTCTTATATAATGATATTCGTTTAAATAGGGAATGATATCTCTTTTGGTAATATAAATAAAAACGTTGCTGCTCATAAATAGAACCAGTAATATTATTCGTTTCTCTTGTTAAGCTAACATCATACTTTTAAATTTAATTTGAATGAGAAAAAACAAATTTTTCTCTCACATAATGAGTTCGTATCTGTTCATATGAATTAACCGGTTTCTTACAATAACAAAATAACAATTCACAAGATATTATTTTATCAGAAACAGAAAATTGAAATAAATATGACAGATTTTCAGAGATGCTTAATCCAATGAAAACCAAGGATATGCCAAAGGTGTCTCCATTCAAACTGTGCATTTGTCAATGAAAATGCTATTTCAAACGTAGGCGTGACAGACCAACAAATTCTATTTCAAACGTAGGCGTGACAAACCAACGAAAATGCTATTTCAAACGTAGCCGTCACAGACCAATAGAAATGCTATTTCAAACGTAGGCGTAACAGAGAAACAAAAATGCTATTTCAAACATAGGCGTGATAGACCAACGAAAATGCTATTTTAAACTTAAGCTTGATAAACTAACGAAAATGCTATTTCAAACTTAAGCGTGACAAACCAATGAAAATGCTATTTCAAACTTAAGCGTGACAAACCAACAAAAATGCTATTTCAAACTTAAGCGTGACAAACCAACGAAAATGCTATTTCAAACTTAAGCGTGACAAACCAACGAAAATGCTATTTCAAACTTAAGCGTGACAAACCAACAAAAATGCTATTTCAAACTTAAGCGTGACAAACCAATGAAAATGCTATTTCAAACTTAAGCGTGACAAACCAATGAAAATGTTATTTCAAACTTAAGCGTGACAAACCAACGAAAATGCTATTTCAAACTTAAGCGTGACAAACCAACGAAAATGCTATTTCAAACTTAAGTGTGACAAACCAATGAAAATGCTATTTCAAACTTAAGCGTGACAAACCAACAAAAATGCTATTTCAAACTTAAGCGTGACAAACCAACGAAAATGCTATTTCAAACTTAAGCGTGACAAACCAACGAAAATGCTATTTCAAACTTAAGCGTGACAAACCAATGAAAATGCTATTTCAAACTTAAGCGTGACAAACCAATGAAAATGCTATTTCAAACTTAAGCGTGACAAACCAACGAAAATGCTATTTCAAACTTAAGCGTGACAAACCAATGAAAATGCTATTTCAAACTTAAGCGTGACAAACCAATGAAAATGCTATTTCAAACTTAAGCGTGACAAACCAACGAAAATGCTATTTCAAACTTAAGCGTGAAAAACCAATGAAAATGCTATTTCAAACTTAAGCGTGACAAACCAATGAAAATGCTATTTCAAACTTAAGCGTGACAAACCAATGAAAATGCTATTTCAAACTTAAGCGTGACAAACCAATGAAAATGCTATTTCAAACTTAAGCGTGACAAACCAATGAAAATGCTATTTCAAACTTAAGCGTGACAAACCAACGAAAATGCTGTTTTTTACTAAAACATGACAGACCAACAAAAATGCTGTCTTTAACTAAAACATGACAGACCAACAAAAATGCTGTCTTTAACTAAAACATGACAGACCAACAAAATTTTAAAATTAAGCATGACAGCCCAACAAAAATGCTATTTCAAACTTAAGCATGACAAACCAAGTAGAATGTTATTTCAAGCGTAACAGATTGACGAAAATGCTACTTAAAACTTAAGCTTGGCAGACCAATTGACAGCCACAGTTTCTTATAGAGGTGCTTAGGCTTATCTAAAATAAGATATTTCCATTCAATCGGAACGTTTTGCAATGAAAATGCTATTTCAAACTTAAGCATGACAGACCAACGAAAATGCTATTTCAAACTTGACTGACCAACAAAGCCTCTTCTAGAAATGTGAAGTTTCTCTCAAACAGAACAAAAAAAACTCGATGGCGTATGTGTGCAGAATCTTAAAGAGATTAGTTGAAAGAAAGTAAATGTTTTATTCATTATATCTTGGAAAATTCTTCTTAATATAAATGCTATGTTTGAAATTCCTTCAAAATTGCTTTTGTGTCTTAAATTCCTTGTCTCATTTTTTCTTTTTTCTTTTGATTCCAGTTCCGGGAGCCAAGCAGCTCCTGTCTGAGAATATCTGCTCTAAATGATATTTGGGAAGTAATTATTCAAGAAATGTTCCTCTATCTTTTTTTATATAAAAGTAAATATGCTAAATCTGATGAAAGGAATTATGATCAATTTTATGGCGGGAAAGAAACGAGAAAGGAAAAGGAAGGAAGAAGAAAACTGAGAATGTGGGAAGGAAAGAATGAAGGTAGGAAGGAAGGAAGAAAAGAAGGAAGAGAGGGAGGGAAGGTGAGAAGAAAAGGAGGAAGGAAGGAAAAGAAGGAAGAGAGGAAGGAAGAAAGGAAGGGAAGGTGAGAAGAAAAGGAGGAAGAGAGGAAGGGAAGGTGAGAAGAAAAGGAGGAAGGGAAGGTGGGAAGAAAAGGAGGAAGAGAGGAAGAGAAGGTGAGAAGAAAAGGAAGAAAGGTGGGGGAAAAAGGAGGAAGGGAAGGTGGGAAGAAAAGGAGGAAGAGAGGAAGAGAAGGTGAGAAGAAAAGGAAGAAAGGTGGGGGAAAAAGGAGGAAGGGAAGGTGGGAAGAAAAGGAGGAAGAGAGGAAGGAAAGGAAGGTGGGAAGGAATGAAGGAAAGAAGGTGACAAGAAAAGGAGAAAAGGTGGGAAGAAAGGAAGGAAGAGATGAAGGGAAGGAAGGTGGGAAGGAAGGTGGAAGAAAAAAAAGGAAGGAAGGTGGAAGAAAAGGGGGAACGGAGTTGGAAGAAAAGGGGGAACGGAGTTGGAAGAAAAGGGTGGAACGGAGTTGGAAGAAAAGGGGGAACGGAGTTGGAAGAAAAGGGGGAACGGAGTTGGAAGAAAAGGGGGAGGAAGGTGGGAAGAAAAGAAGGAAGAGAGGGTGGGAAGGAAGGTGGAAGAAAAAAAAAGGAAGTTGGAAGAAAAGGAAAGAAAACACTTTGGAAGCAAATGACATCAGATGTGTATTTTTATCCTTTTTTTAACATTCAGAAATCGTTGTGAAATGAACTGGAAAGAATTTAAAATCATGTAAAGAGTGAGGGAAAAAAACTAAGCCGCAAATCGGAAGGGAATAAATAATCGAAAGTAATTATGTAGTCAGTCAAATAAAGGTAACTCGATTCATTTGACTAAGCAATAGTGAAAATTATTTTTCACAAAATTATTTTTCACAAAAACATACCAATTCGAGTGAAAACTATTCAAGTTAATGTATTCAAAAAAATTTTTCAAGAACTTCGCTAATAATAGTGTGATTTGCAATTTTTAAGATGACGATTGATGTTTTATATTATTTGGATTATTCAAACAATTATGGAGAGTTTGGCTGTAAGGTACTCCTCTGCCCAACTCTCCCGTTAACATTTGTATATTTATTTTTTTGTATTTGGGAAAATATTAAATATAGACGTTTTATCATTACTATTCTCAGCTTGGATTTTATCCATACTGCGCTTCAGCTGCTGTAATCTTTTCGAATCTTTGTGACAAACTCGGGAACTTTATACATAATTTCGAACTATTAATTTAATCCATGGGAGTAGATTGTTCTTGATATATCTTGTTGAAAATATAAAAGACAAATAACCCGAGTGGAAGGTTTTTTAAATAATAGGTTTATTTCCGGATGTATAGGTATGGTATGGTAGTTTTGTTTTACGGCATATCAACTCTTTTTGGGTTATTTAATGCCGAATCTGGTCATTATAGTAAAAGTTTTTATGCTTCAAGTTCTTTATATCTTCAAATGTTTAATCATCGTTTTTGGTTTGGTAGTTTTGTTTTACGGCATATCAACCCTTTTTGGGTTATTTAATGCCGAATCTGGTCATTATAGTAAAAGATTTATGCTTCAAGTTCTAAAAATGAAATGAAAAAGGGGAGGGAGAAAGGGAGAGGGGCTGTTGTTTTTGTTTTTGGTTTTGTAGAACATAATTAAGTTTTACAAAAAAAAAACAAAAAAAAAACAAAAACGTCAATGTAGGTGAATTTCGTCTCAGGGAGCCACAGGGCAGCCTGATCTGGTATCACCAGCCGGATGTATATATCATGTACATACAAGACATGTTAACAGGATACAGAATATGTAATAGGGCAGATCGACTAAAGAAGTTATTTATCTTCCTCCCACAGCGGTAAGATGTGACACAAGGTCGGGAAAGTGGGATTTGAAAAGCCAGCGTCCGAGAAGGTGAGCACTCTGGCCATTAAAAATTGCCTGGACAGCCCCGTCGGCATTCCACGATAGGGGCGCCTCAGACAGTAAGCAATAAACTTACTCCTCCCCAAAGAGGAGAGGGAAAATCCTGGGAGTGTGAACCTCCTAGTACTGCACAGGACAGACCCATAGACCGGTGTAAATCAAGACCCGAAGGCCAAGACAATACCGGTCTATGGGGTGCAGTATCCATCGGAACAGATACTACACTTTGATCTTTGCCAAAAGACTAACTAGAGAATACATAAGACAGAATGTTAAGACTGCATGTGTCTTAACTCGAATGTCTCGACTGCTCGCTGTAGTCGTACTTATATTCCAACGAGTTCATCTATTTCGTGAATGGGGAAGTCAGGTTATTCTATCACAACAGTTCTCGTTCCGTCAGCCATGACTTGGTAAAAGTGTTAAGAAATTCTTAATTATATTCTTAGTATCACCTGTAATGAGGATTGAACCTTCAGCCCCCAGAAGACTGTCACTTTGCAACATGTTCACAGATTCCCGAGTCTGGCCAGATGAAGCTGAACAAGGTCAGAAATCACAGCAGACGAATTAGTCCAAATAATCCAAAAAAGACAAAATTTTCTAATGTTATAACGGTTGTCTTCATTCTCTCTTGAGAAACAATGGATACCCTCTGATAACGTGTCTGTGCAATGACTGGTTGATTATTGGGTACTGGAAACATGTGTAGAGATTAAAAGTTAGCGTATTTTTATTAAGCAGTAAGTTTATTTATTAGATACTTCATTGAGATATTTACCAACAGTGACCGTCCCATGGTCAGGTGGTTAGAACTGTCAACTACCAACTCGATGGTTGTAGATTCGATCCCTGGATTTGGATGGGTGTTAGTCTAGTCGCACTGAAGGGCTGTGATACAGTGAAACAGTTTGTCTGTGGATGACTATATAAGCCCTCCACTTATCAGTAGTAGCACTGTTATTAATGATATCGCCCACTACTAATGTAAATCTCTTTGTAAATAAACAATGAAGCACTGTCAACAAGCAGCTAAACTTTATATAAAAACATTGAAATATCATTTACCAACGGCGCCCGTCCTGTGGTCAGGTTGGTTAGAACTACCGACTATAGACTAGATGGTTGTAAGTTCGATCCATAGCTTGGGATGAGTGCTAGTCTAGTTGTACTGAAGAGCGAAACAGTCTGTGGATGTCTATATATATATATAATATTAAATTCTATTTTTAATTTTTTTACTTACGTACGTTGTCGTTTCGAGCTTTCGGCTCTCATCAGCGCAGGAAAATGACAATCTTAGATGGTCACATGGCACGAACCCGGTTCACGGAGATGGTCAGGAAAGCACCAAAACCCCATTCACATAAGAATCGATCTGAACTATATCAAAGAATTGTTTTTTATATTATCATATATATATATATTATATATGTGTGTGATAATATAAAAAACAATTCTTTGATATAGTACAGATCGATTCTTATAGGGATAGGGTGTTGGTGCTTTCTTGACCATTTCTGAAGGCTTCTTTGCATAGATTTTCGCCTTGATATAATATGGTTTTCATTTCACAACACACTGAAGACGGGAATTTCGTGTAGCTACTTGAATTTGTTTGAGTATGCTTTGAATTCTCACAGAAACGCGTGTAAGTTTTCTTTGCTCCAAAATGAACACAGTATGATCCGTCATTTTATTTATATATATATATATACGGCATGATCACATTGACACACCGGTTTTCGTTAGATCAGTGAAATTAAGCGACATTGTGCCTGGCCAGTACCAGATGGGGGACTATTTAGGAATAGCAGGTGCTCTATCTGGACATATAGCTATGGGCAAATAGTGTCGCCAACCCGCAGTGCCTAGCGTGGCGACTATGGCAAAAAAAAACCTGAATGACAATCACCAATAAGGTAGTTGGAAACTAGGGAGTAATCAAAACCCTGATGGTGATTTTATATATATATATATATATATAGATATGTAACAAAACCAGACTATTATATAGCTTATGAAGCTTTATTAGACTTACAATTATTGATACAAGCATATATAATTATTTATAGTCATCTATAAACTAGAGAAATATCATTAAAGGGAGGTAATCATATACACAGGTCGACCCATAATAAGATATACTTAACTAGAGCATATCCCACATACCCCTAACCTCTGAGTTGACTGCCAGTTAGTCCAGGACTGCTTATTGGGTATTCACAGCTAACCTCGATATCTGAAGGCCATTCCTCTATCTACCACCTAGGGACCCCGTAGATGGGAGATAGTCACTCCACACCACTTCTTATATATCTATTGACTCTGCTAAAGCAACACGCTTCTGTTGAATAGTTCCCATAATTTTATTTCAAAATCAAACAAAGACTCGGCAGAGTTCCACATAATTTTGACATGCGCAGATTTCAACCTAACAAGATTCATAATTGTTCATAAGTCAATCTTCTCCTGCTCTTTCTTTTCTTAGTATCATTTCGACTGTTATCCTTATTCTGGTTGTTTTATACACACATCACATGAGAAATCCATGTGGCACAAGCTTAGAGTTTGATCTTAAATAATTTACGCTAACTCATGAACCCTGTGTTAATAAATCCAATTATTTGCCGTTTGCTTGACAGTCTTGGAGCCCGAAGAGAAATCTTTTCTCTTCCTACAAAAACTTTTTAGAATGACAAGAGATTCCATGTACAAAACGGCATCGAGTCAATTTGGATCAGCTTCACCGAATCTGGATTCTATTTATTGCCTCCTGGAATAACATTGGACGGTTCTAATTAAGTGGAACTTCTGCTGAGGAAACTGGAAATCCCTATGCATATTCACTAACCCGAACCCTAATCCCTATGCATATTCACTGGTTCATTAATTTGCTGTGGTGTACCACAAAAGAATCGTGCAGAATTTTTGTCACGAAAACAAAGTGACAACACTGGAAACTGCCGAGACCATAAGTCTGTAGTAAATTTGTAAGGAATCGTTACGGACAAAGTTGCAGAAAGCAACCTTAAAATGCTGAAGCATTTAGAACAACCATTACAAAATTTGTGGATGAGGAAACATTTTTTTTAATATGTAGCAGATACCACATGAGAGTGTGCACCTTCTAGGACCGAGCTGGACCATACTTAATTCTGACAAGGTAGGGTTTGATAGTGGTAAAGACGTCCCAAACCTGTCGGACATGAGTGTCGGAAATGGAAATCGTATTCTCGGAAAGTTTGAAAAAGCCGTGAGCAAAAGAAGGCAGGGTAAATGCTGGGATTTTTATGCAACTTATATCAAAGTCCTACTTAACGCTACTGCAATGTTTTCTTTCATTTTTAGGCTTTTTGTTTCTTTTTTTATGGAAATCGCTCCAGACAAGGCATGAAGCCACTTGATGTAAAGACCTAAAAGAAATACTACTTAAAGGTCAAAAACTAGCCAACGATAAGTGTTAGATGGATAGATTCCAACCCAGAAAACAGCAATTCTTCCCTCTTTGTCAAAAACATCGCTCATGAAATGTGAGTATTAAAGAACAAATTAAAGGAAGCGAGAGTTATGAGGTTGGCGAAAGTAAACGCAAGGTGCACTTTCTACTTTCCTAAACTTTTAACTATGCTAAAATAATCTTTGGCTTAGGAACAAGTACCTGTTCTGATACAACATTTAATCTTTTCTGTCCTCGATCAGTGAAAGAGAAATCCTTCTAGACAGATGCAATTTACATTTTTGTTCCAATCCAGAGTGCCTCTTTTTGAAGAGCTGGATTTTCCCGAAATCAAAAACCAACCTTATATCTAACTGTCCTCGTGGGGAGGCAAGTAAATAGGAACAATGGCATTGTAACATCGTTGGATGGTCTAACATTTTTGTTAAAAAAATATGACGAGAAAGAAAGAATTGCACACTCCTTCTGGGGAGCTTCTCCACAGGATTGAGAACAGAACTTTAACCGTTATTCCATTGTGTGAACACGTGTGCATTAGCTGGTTGTGTTCGGGGCTGAATTTTCTGTTTATTTGCTATCTGATGAAATAGTGAAAACAATTTTACCTAGATATTCTTATTATATATTCTGATATTGTAGGCATAATATATATATATATATATATATATATATATATATATATATATAGGCGTGTCTAAAAAGTATCCAACTTTAGGTCAGAAAAAATATTTAAAATACCTGACGGGATTGGACCCCTTCAAAGTAAGCCCCTTGTGCTTGTACACACTTAGCCCACCGATCCATCCACTGCCGGAAACACCTGTGAAAGTCTTCTTTTGGAATGGTGGCAAAATGGACACAGTCAATCCCCATAACTGTGAGCACTGGATACTTAACATAAGGACAGCTAGACAACGGCGAACCTCTTGTCAAAGGGAACATAGACGATGAACGTGGATAGTGTGTGTGTGAGTGAGTGAATGTGTGAGTGATTATAGGAAGAATTCATAATGTGGGTCATCTTAACACATTACTGCTGTTTCATGTAAAAAATCTATTAATAAACTCCTGAACATCTTTATAGATGT
Source organism: Sepiola atlantica (assembly GCA_963556195.1). Lineage (NCBI taxonomy): Eukaryota > Metazoa > Mollusca > Cephalopoda > Sepiida > Sepiolidae > Sepiola > Sepiola atlantica. The sequence continues at coordinate 81,108,702 of OY744540.1, forward strand.
TAATACAAACTTAAATTCATTTTGTATTCAAATGTATAAAGACATAAGTGTCAAGATTAGCAACATGGAAGTGTTAAGATTATCTTTTTAAATTAAAAAAAACGCATTATGAAGTCTTATATTAAGATTATCTTATTTAAATTTAAAAAAAAACGCATTATAAAGACTTATATTAGAAAGCAAATAGCAAGTCAGACTTACCCCACCGCCTGATATGAATTCGGAAAGAAATCATCCAATCTGAATAAAAAGTCAACGGTAGGTGTTTTTTCTTTCTTTAGGTCATAAAATATGATAAGTTATATATGAAAAATTAAATTATTGATGCAATTCCATGATTTTATACGAATATTAGTGTGAACACAGGTGAAGCATAATTTTTTTTCCATCGTTTTTGATGGAGTGAGTTAGGGTTAGGGTGAGGGTTAGGGTGAGGGTTAGGATTAGGGTTAGGGTGAGGTTAGGATTAGAATTAGGGTGAGTGTGAGGGTTAGGGTGAGGGTTAGGGTGAGGATTAGGGTTAGGGTGAGGTTAGGATTAGAATTAGGGTGAGTGTGAGGGTTAGGGTGAAGGTTAGGGTGAGGGTTAGGATTAGGGTTAGGGTGAGGTTAGGATTAGAATTAGGGTGAGTGTGAGGGTTAGGGTGAGGGTTAGGGTGAGGATTAGGGTTAGGGTGAGGTTAGGATTAGAATTAGGGTGAGTGTGAGGGTTAGGGTGAGGGTTAGGGTGAGGGTTAGGATTAGGGTTAGGGTGAGGTTAGGATTAGAATTAGGGTTAGTGTGAGGGTTAGGGTGAGGGTTAGGGTGAGGTTAGGATTAGAATTAGGGTGAGTGTGAGGGTTAGGGTGAGGGTTAGGGTGAGGATTAGGGTGACTGTGAGGGTTAGGGTTAGAGATAGGGTGAGAGTTAGGGTTAGGGTGAGTTCACTAGTATGTAATAAACGTTAAATCTATTTGTTAACCACTGTACCCTTTCAGCCTTCTTCCAGACGCATGTGTTGTTACATTTGATAGAATAAGGCACACAGATCTTATTTCAATATGTGTGAGAATAAAATCTTGACAACACGGGTGCAACTATTTATACATTGGATATCAAATCATCATCATCATCATCATCATCTTCAGCTTAACGTTTGTTTTACATGCTGGCATGTGTTGGACGGCCTCTAGGTGAACTTCCAAACTCACCTATCGTTAACTAGATTTATCACTCTTTCTCTCAAATCCATCCTCATCACTTCCTTCATGGCTGATATTGCCAACTGATCCCGCTACCTCAACCATTGTACATCTACTAACCAAAGCTGTCGGCTACGGTTGTAGAATATGCCGACTTCACCTCTGCAGGACGGCGAGAGCCCCAACCCAACTAGGCTATCAGTTGGTCGTGAGTGGCGACCCGTGATGTCTAGGGATGGGGTTCTGGTGACTGACCAGTTTTTGCATAAATGGTCAAATGATCATATGATTTGCAACACTAATTAAGGAGAGGAGAAAGTGGACCTTAAATTTACTTTCGGTAGCCTCCATGAGCCGTGTTTCTGACACAGTATAGGGAGATGTCTGCAGAAGAGGAGACTTTGATGGTATGGCCACGTTGAAAGAACGGATGAAAGTTGTTGGGTTAGTAGTTGGAGAATAATTGAGTTAGCAGGGTCAGTTGGCAGGGGAAGGTCAACAAAAACATTGGAGTAAGTGTAAGTACGGATTTTAGAGAAAGTCTTAAGGATGAAATGGATTGGTTGTTTTGTTTTACGGCATATCAACCCTTTTCGGGTTATTTAATGCCAAATCCTTTAATTTTGGTAAAAGTCTTTATTCTTCAAGTTCTTTATATCTAGGGAAAGGAAAAAAACAATAACATCAATGTTTGGTGCATTTTAGGTACGGAAGCCAGTATTTTCAGACAGCCTGATCTGGTGGCACCAGGTGGATGAACTGGAGAGAAAGAAGGATAAATAAAAACCCGGCTAGAGATAGGTTAGTTTGGAAGTGAATTTCTTAAAGCCGTCCAGCATATGCCACATGTGAAACGGATGTTAAGCCGAATATGCTGACGGCATATTAGAAGAGTTTTTAATCATAAGTGAATGAAACGATAGAAACTTAGAACGTATCAACTCTTGAATCTAATTGACTTCGTTTCCTTTGCTCCGGCAAAAATGGATGTGAATTCGAATGTTGACACCAAAATTGTTTTGACTTTAATAAAATGCAAACACAAATGAAATGTGACATTTTGTTTGTTAACTTTTGGCGCTCGTCGTTAAAACACTTCCTTGTTATTAAAATGACACACTGTAATGAATTCTATGGAGAAAAACAAGTTTCAAACATTTTTTTTACCATTTGTTTTTGGAAAAAATAAAAAGAATGTTATTAGAATTGATCGAATAATCTTTCCATATAATTTCATAATCGCCAGATTTTTTTCACCTTATTCTGTGGAGGGGGGGGGGGACATCAGAACAGTAAAACATACAGCCAAATATTTCTTTATTTTATAGAATAGAACTTGAAAAAAAAAAACTTTACAGAACTGTATTCTACCGAGTTGAAGTCTTGCATTATCGGATCGATGATATAGAAAGTTGAGTACCATGAATGGTCAAGTATTATGATGGTCAAGGAAGTTATAGTCATGTGTGAGCGTATGTACAGTAAGTCCCCGCTATTCGTGGGGGTTATGTTCCAGACACACCGCGAATAGCAAAACTCTGCTAAAGATTTTGATACCTCAATGTTGTGGCGTCACTTCCGGTTGCATTTAGGTAACACACACTAAGGCCAATCTAGGCTTGCCATTTATAGTGTAACGTTATTCGTATATGCAAATGAGTGGTTGCCACCACAACACTCAAAATTCACTAAAAATCAGGTTTTTGTACATCAGGGTTTTTTTTTTTGCATGAAAATCGCAAATTAGCCTAGATAAAAAAAAAAGATTAAAATAACTTTATATATAGAATTGACCACCGATTCCTGCCAAGAGTATAGTCTTAAAATCTTTTGGTTGGGTTATCTTAGAAGAACTGTGTGTATAAATCGTGGTGACCCATCCAAAACAGAATGTCTTTGACTAAGCTGGAATACCATGCATACATTCCTTGCTTCTATCTCCGGTGGCACTTGAGCCGGCTTCGTCCTGTGAGAAGAATCAGAGAATGCTTAATCCATAATTATTTACCATACGGTGAGCTCGCTATCAGCTCTAGGCAAACTAGCAGACTGGTCCTGCATTTCATCGATATTTGTAAAGGTAGGATTATGGTTAGTGTTAGTGTTATTTGTAAAGGTAGGATATGAAGGCAGGAATAATCACACCATCAAAATGAGAGGCTGTCACCGACAGCCCCAGAATGAGTGAAAGAAAAGAGCAAGTGGAAGTGAGACATGCGCGCCAATGGTAGAAGGCCATTCAGACACCGCAGGGAAGAAGCATGTGCTAGTTTTCACTTGTATCAATGACAACAAGGTCTCCCAATTCAGAATTACTGAAATAAAGCTGCTGCAAGGAACGAGTCTTTTCTTGCCAATATATTTCAATACAAGTGCTTTTGTCCCTATAAAATAGACAGTCTTTGCCCGGGCGTCTTTTTACATTCATTTTTTTTTTCACTTTTTAAAATCTTTTTTCTAAACATAATTTTGAAAGTTTAATAATCACATTATCGTTTCGTCATGAAATTATCAATTTATTAGTTTCTTCTTCTATCATATGATACTAATTTATTAGTATCATATGAAACTAATTTATTAGTATCATATGATACTAATTTATTAGTATCATATGATACTAATTTATTAGTTTCTTCTTTTATCATATGATACTAATTTATTAGTTTCTTCTTCTATCATATGATACTAATTTATTAGTTTCATATGATACTAATTTATTAGTTTCTTCTTCTATCATATGATACTAATTTATTAGTTTCATATGATACTAATTTATTAGTTTCTTCTTTTATCATATGATACTAATTTATTAGTTTCTTCTTCTATCATATGATACTAATTTATTAGTTTCATATGATACTAATTTATTAGTTTCTTCTTCTATCATATGATACTGATTTATTAGTATCATATGAAACTAATTTATTAGTATCATATGATACTAATTTATTAGTATCATATGATACTAATTTATTAGTTTCATATGATACTAATTTATTAGTATCATATGATACTAATTTATTAGTATCATATGATACTAATTTATTAGTATCATATGATACTAATTTATTAGTATCATATGATACTAATTTATTAGTATCATATGATACTAATTTATTAGTATCATATGATACTAATTTATAAGTTTCTTCTTTTATCATATGATACTAATTTATTAGTTTCTTCTTCTATCATGATACTAATTTATTAGTTTCTTCTTCTATCATATGATACTAATTTATTAGTTTCATATGATACTAATTTATTAGTTTCTTCTTCTATCATATGATACTAATTTATTAGTTTCATATGATACTAATTTATTAGTTTCATATGATACTAATTTATTAGTTTCTTCTTCTATCATACGATACTAATTTATTAGTTTCATATGATACTAATTTATTAGTTTCTTCTTTTATCATATGATACTAATTTATTAGTTTCTTCTTCTATCATATGATACTAATTTATTAGTTTCATATGATACTAATTTATTAGTTTCTTCTTCTATCATATGATACTAATTTATTAGTATCATATGAAACTAATTTATTAGTATCATATGATACTAATTTATTAGTATCATATGATACTAATTTATTAGTTTCATATGATACTAATTTATTAGTATCATATGATACTAATTTATTAGTTTCATATGATACTAATTTATTAGTTTCTTCTTTTATCATATGATACTAATTTATTAGTTTCTTCTTCTATCATATGATACTAATTTATTAGTTTCATATGATACTAATTTATTAGTTTCATATGATACTAATTTATTAGTTTCTTCTTCTATCATATGATACTAATTTATTAGTTTCATATGATACTAATTTATTAGTATCATATGATACTAATTTATTAGTTTCATATGATACTAATTTATTAGTATCATATGATACGAATTTATTAGTATCATATGATACTAATTTATTAGTTTCTTCTTTTATCATATGATACTAATTTATTAGTTTCTTCTTCTATCATATGATACTAATTTATTAGTTTCATATGATACTAATTTATTAGTTTCATATGATACTAATTTATTAGTTTCTTCTTCTATCATATGATACTAATTTATTAGTTTCATATGATACTAATTTATTAGTTTCATATGATACTAATTTATTAGTTTCTTCTTCTATCATATGATACTAATTTATTAGTTTCATATGATACTAATTTATTAGTTTCTTCTTCTATCATATGATACTAATTTATTAGTATCATATGAAACTAATTTATAAGTATCATATGATACTAATTTATTAGTTTCATATGATACTAATTTATTAGTATCATATGATACTAATTTATTAGTTTCTTCTTTTATCATATGATACTAATTTATTAGTTTCTTCTTCTATCATATGATACTAATTTATTAGTTTCATATGATACTAATTTATTAGTTTCATATGATACTAATTTATTAGTTTCTTCTTCTATCATATGATACTAATTTATTAGTTTCATATGATACTAATTTATTAGTTTCATATGATACTAATTTATTAGTTTCTTCTTCTATCATATGATACTAATTTATTAGTTTCATATGATACTAATTTATTAGTTTCTTCTTCTATCATATGATACTAATTTATTAGTTTCATATGATACTAATTTATTAGTTTCATATGATACTAATTTATTAGTTTCTTCACCTATCATATGATACTAATTTATTAGTTTCATATGATACTAATTTATTAGTTTCATATGATACTAATTTATTAGTTTCTTCTTCTATCATATGATACTAATTTATTAGTTTCATATGATACTAATTTATTAGTTTCTTCTTCTATCATATGATACTAATTTATTAGTATCATATGAAACTAATTTATTAGTATCATATGATACTAATTTATTAGTATCATATGATACTAATTTATTAGTTTCATATGATACTAATTTATTAGTATCATATGATACTAATTTATTAGTATCATATGAAACTAATTTATTAGTATCATATGATACTAATTTATTAGTATCATATGATACTAATTTATTAGTTTCATATGATACTAATTTATTAGTATCATATGATACTAATTTATTAGTATCATATGATACTAATTTATTAGTATCATATGATACTAATTTATTAGTTTCTTCTTTTATCATATGATACTAATTTATTAGTTTCTTCTTCTATCATATGATACTAATTTATTAGTTTCATATGATACTAATTTATTAGTTTCATATGATACTAATTTATTAGTTTCTTCTTCTATCATATGATACTAATTTATTAGTTTCATATGATACTAATTTATTAGTTTCTTCTTCTATCATATGATACTAATTTATTAGTTTCATATGATACTAATTTATTAGTTTCTTCTTCTATCATATGATACTAATTTATTAGTTTCATATGATACTAATTTATTAGTTTCATATGATACTAATTTATTAGTTTCTTCTTCTATCATATGATACTAATTTATTAGTTTCATATGATACTAATTTATTAGTTTCTTCTTCTATCATATGATACTAATTTATTAGTATCATATGAAACTAATTTATTAGTATCATATGATACTAATTTATTAGTATCATATGATACTAATTTATTAGTTTCATATGATACTAATTTATTAGTATCATATGATACTAATTTATTAGTATCATATGATACTAATTTATTAGTATCATATGATACTAATTTATTAGTTTCTTCTTTTATCATATGATACTAATTTATTAGTTTCTTCTTCTATCATATGATACTAATTTATTAGTTTCATATGATACTAATTTATTAGTTTCATATGAAACTAATTTATTAGTTTCTTCTTCTATCATATGATACTAATTTATTAGTTTCATATGATACTAATTTATTAGTTTCATATGATACTAATTTATTAGTTTCTTCTTCTATCATATGATACTAATTTATTAGTTTCATATGATACTAATTTATTAGTTTCTTCTTGTTTCATATGATATTAATTTATTAGTTTCATATGATACTAATTTATTAGTTTCTTCTTCTATCATATGATACTAATTTATTAGTTTCATATGATACTAATTTATTAGTTTCATATGATACTAATTTATTAGTTTCTTCTTCTATCATATGATACTAATTTATTAGTTTCATATGATACTAATTTATTAGTTTCTTCTTCTATCATATGATACTAATTTATTAGTTTCATATGATACTAATTTATTAGTTTCATATGATACTAATTTATTAGTTTCTTCTTCTATCATATGATACTAATTTATTAGTTTCATATGATACTAATTTATTAGTTTCTTCTTCTATCATATGATACTAATTTATTAGTTTCATATGATACTAATTTATTAGTTTAATATGATACTAATTTATTAGTTTCTTCTTCTATCATATGATACTAATTTATTAGTTTCATATGATACTAATTTATTAGTTTCTTCTTCTATCATATGATACTAATTTATTAGTTTCATATGATACTAATTTATTAGTTTCATATGATACTAATTTATTAGTTTCTTCTTCTATCATATGATACTAATTTATTAGTTTCATATGATACTAATTTATTAGTTTCATATGATACTAATTTATTAGTTTCTTCTTCTATCATATGATACTAATTTATTAGTTTCATATGATACTAATTTATTAGTTTCATATGATACTAATTTATTAGTTTCATATGATACTAATTTATTAGTTTCTTCTTCTATCATATGATACTAATTTATTAGTTTCATATGATACTAATTTATTAGTTACATATGATACTAATTTATTAGTTTCTTCTTCTATCATATGATACTAATTTATTAGTTTCATATGATACTAATTTATTAGTTTCATATGATACTAATTTATTAGTTTCATATGATACTAATTTATAAGTTTCTTCTTCTATCATATGATACTAATTTATTAGTTTCATATGATACTAATTTATTAGTTTCTTCTTCTATCATATGATACTAATTTATTAGTTTCATATGATACTAATTTATTAGTTTCATATGATACTAATTTATTAGTTTCTTCTTCTATCATATGATACTAATTTATTAGTTTCATATGATACTAATTTATTAGTTTCATATGATACTAATTTATTAGTTTCATATGATACTAATTTATTAGTTTCTTCTTCAATCATATGATACTAATTTATTAGTTTCATATGATACTAATTTATTAGTTTCATATGATACTAATTTATTAGTTTAATATGATACTAATTTATAAGTTTCTTCTTCTATCATATGATACTAATTTATTAGTTTCTTCTTCTATCATATGATACTAATTTATTAGTTTCATATGATACTAATTTATTAGTATCATATGAAACTAATTTATTAGTATCATATGATACTAATTTATTAGTATCATATGATACTAATTTATTAGTTTCATATGATACTAATTTATTAGTATCATATGATACTAATTTATTAGTTTCTTTTTTTATCATATGATACTAATTTATTAGTTTCTTCTTCTATCATATGATACTAATTTATTAGTTTCATATGATACTAATTTATTAGTTTCTTCTTCTATCATATGATACTAATTTATTAGTTTCATATGATACTAATTTATTAGTTTCTTCTTTTATCATATGATACTAATTTATTAGTTTCTTCTTCTATCATATGATACTAATTTATTAGTTTCATATGATACTAATTTATTAGTTTCTTCTTCTATCATATGATACTGATTTATTAGTATCATATGAAACTAATTTATTAGTATCATATGATACTAATTTATTAGTATCATATGATACTAATTTATTAGTTTCATATGATACTAATTTATTAGTATCATATGATACTAATTTATTAGTATCATATGATACTAATTTATTAGTATCATATGATACTAATTTATTAGTATCATATGATACTAATTTATTAGTATCATATGATACTAATTTATTAGTATCATATGATACTAATTTATAAGTTTCTTCTTTTATCATATGATACTAATTTATTAGTTTCTTCTTCTATCATGATACTAATTTATTAGTTTCTTCTATCATATGATACTAATTTATTAGTTTCATATGATACTAATTTATTAGTTTCTTCTTCTATCATATGATACTAATTTATTAGTTTCATATGATACTAATTTATTAGTTTCATATGATACTAATTTATTAGTTTCTTCTTCTATCATACGATACTAATTTATTAGTTTCATATGATACTAATTTATTAGTTTCTTCTTTTATCATATGATACTAATTTATTAGTTTCTTCTTCTATCATATGATACTAATTTATTAGTTTCATATGATACTAATTTATTAGTTTCTTCTTCTATCATATGATACTAATTTATTAGTATCATATGAAACTAATTTATTAGTATCATATGATACTAATTTATTAGTATCATATGATACTAATTTATTAGTTTCATATGATACTAATTTATTAGTATCATATGATACTAATTTATTAGTTTCATATGATACTAATTTATTAGTTTCTTCTTTTATCATATGATACTAATTTATTAGTTTCTTCTTCTATCATATGATACTAATTTATTAGTTTCATATGATACTAATTTATTAGTTTCATATGATACTAATTTATTAGTTTCTTCTTCTATCATATGATACTAATTTATTAGTTTCATATGATACTAATTTATTAGTATCATATGATACTAATTTATTAGTTTCATATGATACTAATTTATTAGTATCATATGATACGAATTTATTAGTATCATATGATACTAATTTATTAGTTTCTTCTTTTATCATATGATACTAATTTATTAGTTTCTTCTTCTATCATATGATACTAATTTATTAGTTTCATATGATACTAATTTATTAGTTTCATATGATACTAATTTATTAGTTTCTTCTTCTATCATATGATACTAATTTATTAGTTTCATATGATACTAATTTATTAGTTTCATATGATACTAATTTATTAGTTTCTTCTTCTATCATATGATACTAATTTATTAGTTTCATATGATACTAATTTATTAGTTTCTTCTTCTATCATATGATACTAATTTATTAGTATCATATGAAACTAATTTATTAGTATCATATGATACTAATTTATTAGTTTCATATGATACTAATTTATTAGTATCATATGATACTAATTTATTAGTTTCTTCTTTTATCATATGATACTAATTTATTAGTTTCTTCTTCTATCATATGATACTAATTTATTAGTTTCATATGATACTAATTTATTAGTTTCATATGATACTAATTTATTAGTTTCTTCTTCTATCATATGATACTAATTTATTAGTTTCATATGATACTAATTTATTAGTTTCATATGATACTAATTTATTAGTTTCTTCTTCTATCATATGATACTAATTTATTAGTTTCATATGATACTAATTTATTAGTTTCTTCTTCTATCATATGATACTAATTTATTAGTTTCATATGATACTAATTTATTAGTTTCATATGATACTAATTTATTAGTTTCTTCACCTATCATATGATACTAATTTATTAGTTTTATATGATACTAATTTATTAGTTTCATATGATACTAATTTATTAGTTTCTTCTTCTATCATATGATACTAATTTATTAGTTTCATATGATACTAATTGATTAGTTTCATATGATACTAATTTATTAGTTTCTTCTTCTATCATATGATACTAATTTATTAGTATCATATGAAACTAATTTATTAGTATCATATGATACTAATTTATTAGTATCATATGATACTAATTTATTAGTTTCATATGATACTAATTTATTAGTATCATATGATACTAATTTATTAGTATCATATGAAACTAATTTATTAGTATCATATGATACTAATTTATTAGTATCATATGATACTAATTTATTAGTATCATATGATACTAATTTATTAGTATCATATGATACTAATTTATTAGTATCATATGATACTAATTTATTAGTATCATATGATACTAATTTATTAGTTTCTTCTTTTATCATATGATACTAATTTATTAGTTTCTTCTTCTATCATATGATACTAATTTATTAGTTTCATATGATACTAATTTATTAGTTTCTTCTTCTATCATATGATACTAATTTATTAGTTTCATATGATACTAATTTATTAGTTTCTTCTTCTATCATATGATACTAATTTATTAGTTTCATATGATACTAATTTATTAGTTTCTTCTTCTATCATATGATACTAATTTATTAGTTTCATATGATACTAATTTATTAGTTTCATATGATACTAATTTATTAGTTTCTTCTTCTATCATATGATACTAATTTATTAGTTTCATATGATACTAATTTATTAGTTTCTTCTTCTATCATATGATACTAATTTATTAGTATCATATGAAACTAATTTATTAGTATCATATGATACTAATTTATTAGTATCATATGATACTAATTTATTAGTTTCATATGATACTAATTTATTAGTATCATATGATACTAATTTATTAGTATCATATGATACTAATTTATTAGTATCATATGATACTAATTTATTAGTTTCTTCTTTTATCATATGATACTAATTTATTAGTTTCTTCTTCTATCATATGATACTAATTTATTAGTTTCATATGATACTAATTTATTAGTTTCATATGATACTAATTTATTAGTTTCTTCTTCTATCATATGATACTAATTTATTAGTTTCATATGATACTAATTTATTAGTTTCATATGATACTAATTTATTAGTTTCATATGATACTAATTTATTAGTTTCTTCTTCTATCATATGATACTAATTTATTAGTTTCATATGATACTAATTTATTAGTTTCTTCTTGTTTCATATGATATTAATTTATTAGTTTCATATGATACTAATTTATTAGTTTCTTCTTCTATCATATGATACTAATTTATTAGTTTCATATGATACTAATTTATTAGTTTCTTCTTCTATCATATGATACTAATTTATTAGTTTCATATGATACTAATTTATTAGTTTCATATGATACTAATTTATTAGTTTCTTCTTCTATCATATGATACTAATTTATTAGTTTCATATGATACTAATTTATTAGTTTCTTCTTCTATCATATGATACTAATTTATTAGTTTCATATGATACTAATTTATTAGTTTCATATGATACTAATTTATTAGTTTCTTCTTCTATCATATGATACTAATTTATTAGTTTCATATGATACTAATTTATTAGTTTCTTCTTCTATCATATGATACTAATTTATTAGTTTCATATGATACTAATTTATTAGTTTCATATGATACTAATTTATTAGTTTCTTCTTCTATCATATGATACTAATTTATTAGTTTCATATGATACTAATTTATTAGTTTCATATGATACTAATTTATTAGTTTCTTCTTCTATCATATGATACTAATTTATTAGTTTCATATGATACTAATTTATTAGTTTCATATGATACTAATTTATTAGTTTCTTCTTCTATCATATGATACTAATTTATTAGTTTCATATGATACTAATTTATTAGTTTCATATGATACTAATTTATTAGTTTCTTCTTCTATCATATGATACTAATTTATTAGTTTCATATGATACTAATTTATTAGTTTCATATGATACTAATTTATTAGTTTCATATGATACTAATTTATTAGTTTCTTCTTCTATCATATGATACTAATTTATTAGTTTCATATGATACTAATTTATTAGTTACATATGATACTAATTTATTAGTTTCTTCTTCTATCATATGATACTAATTTATTAGTTTCATATGATACTAATTTATTAGTTTCATATGATACTAATTTATTAGTTTCATATGATACTAATTCATAAGTTTCTTCTTCTATCATATGATACTAATTTATTAGTTTCATATGATACTAATTTATTAGTTTCTTCTTCTATCATATGATACTAATTTATTAGTTTCATATGATACTAATTTATTAGTTTCATATGATACTAATTTATTAGTTTCTTCTTCTATCATATGATACTAATTTATTAGTTTCATATGATACTAATTTATTAGTTTCATATGATACTAATTTATTAGTTTCATATGATACTAATTTATTAGTTTCTTATGATACTAATTTATTAGTTTCATATGATACTAATTTATTAGTTTCATATGATACTAATTTATTAGTTTCATATGATACTAATTTATAAGTTTCTTCTTCTATCATATGATACTAATTTATTAGTTTCTTCTTCTATCATATGATACTAATTTATTAGTTTCATATGATACTAATTTATTAGTTTCATATGATACTAATTTATTAGTTTCTTCTTCTATCATATGATACTAATTTATTAGTTTCATATGATACTAATTTATTAGTTTCTTCTTCTATCATATGATACTAATTTATTAGTTTCATATTATACTAATTTATTAGTTTCTTCTTCTATCATATGATACTAATTTATTAGTTTCATATGATACTAATTTATTAGTTTCATATGATACTAATTTATTAGTTTCATATGATACTAATTTATTAGTTTCTTCTTCTATCATATGATACTAATTTATTAGTTTCATATGATACTAATTTATTAGTTACATATGATACTAATTTATTAGTTTCTTCTTCTATCATATGATACTAATTTATTAGTTTCATATGATACTAATTTATTAGTTTCATATGATACTAATTTATTAGTTTCATATGATACTAATTTATAAGTTTCTTCTTCTATCATATGATACTAATTTATTAGTTTCATATGATACTAATTTATTAGTTTCTTCTTCTATCATATGATACTAATTTATTAGTTTCATATGATACTAATTTATTAGTTTCATATGATACTAATTTATTAGTTTCTTCTTCTATCATATGATACTAATTTATTAGTTTCATATGATACTAATTTATTAGTTTCATATGATACTAATTTATTAGTTTCATATGATACTAATTTATTAGTTTCTTATGATACTAATTTATTAGTTTCATATGATACTAATTTATTAGTTTCATATGATACTAATTTATTAGTTTCATATGATACTAATTTATAAGTTTCTTCTTCTATCATATGATACTAATTTATTAGTTTCTTCTTCTATCATATGATACTAATTTATTAGTTTCATATGATACTAATTTATTAGTTTCATATGATACTAATTTATTAGTTTCTTCTTCTATCATATGATACTAATTTATTAGTTTCATATGATACTAATTTATTAGTTTCTTCTTCTATCATATGATACTAATTTATTAGTTTCATATTATACTAATTTATTAGTTACTTCTTCTATCATATGATACTAATTTATTAGTTTCATATGATACTAATTTATTAGTTTCATATGATACTAATTTATTAGTTTCTTCTTCTATCATATGATACTAATTTATTAGTTTCATATGATACTAATTTATTAGTTTCTTCTTCTATCATATGATACTAATTTATTAGTATCATATGAAACTAATTTATTAGTATCATATGATACTAATTTATTAGTATCATATGATACTAATTTATTAGTATCATATGATACTAATTCATTAGTTTCTTCTTTTATCATATGATACTAATTTATTAGTTTCTTCTTCTATCATATGATACTAATTTATTAGTTTCATATGATACTAATTTATTAGTTTCATATGATACTAATTTATTAGTTTCTTCTTCTATCATATGATACTAATTTATTAGTTTCATATGATACTAATTTATTAGTTTCATATGATACTAATTTATTAGTTTCTTCACCTATCATATGATACTAATTTATTAGTTTCATATGATACTAATTTATTAGTTTCATATGATACTAATTTATTAGTTTCTTCTTCTATCATATGATACTAATTTATTAGTTTCATATGATACTAATTTATTAGTTTCATATGATACTAATTTATTAGTTTCTTCTTCTATCATATGATACTAATTTATTAGTTTCATATGATACTAATTTATTAGTTTCTTCTTCTATCATATGATACTAATTTATTAGTTTCATATGATACTAATTTATTAGTTTCATATGATACTAATTTATTAGTTTCTTCTTCTATCATATGATACTAATTTATTAGTTTCATATGATACTAATTTATTAGTTTCTTCTTCTATCATATGATACTAATTTATTAGTTTCATATGATACTAATTTATTAGTTTCATATGATACTAATTTATTAGTTTCTTCTTTTATCATATGATACTAATTTATTAGTTTCATATGATACTAATTTATTAGTTTCATATGATACTAATTTATTAGTTTCTTCTTCTATCATATGATACTAATTTATTAGTTTCATATGATACTAATTTATTAGTTTCATATGATACTAATTTATTAGTTTCATATGATACTAATTTATTAGTTTCTTCTTCTATCATATGATACTAATTTATTAGTTTCATATGATACTAATTTATTAGTTTCATATGATACTAATTTATTAGTTTCTTCTTCTATCATATGATACTAATTTATTAGTTTCATATGATACTAATTTATTAGTTTCATATGATACTAATTTATTAGTTTCATATGATACTAATTTATTAGTTTCATATGATACTAATTTATTAGTTTCATATGATACTAATTTATTAGTTTCATATGATACTAATTTATTAGTTTCTTCTTCTATCATATGATACTAATTTATTAGTTTCATATGATACTAATTTATTAGTTTCATATGATACTAATTTATTAGTTTCTTCTTCTATCATATGATACTAATTTATTAGTTTCATATGATACTAATTTATTAGTTTCATATGATACTAATTTATTAGTTTCATATGATACTAATTTATTAGTTTCTTATGATACTAATTTATTAGTTTCATATGATACTAATTTATTAGTTTCATATGATACTAATTTATTAGTTTCATATGATACTAATTTATAAGTTTCTTCTTCTATCATATGATACTAATTTATTAGTTTCTTCTTCTATCATATGATACTAATTTATTAGTTTCATATGATACTAATTTATTAGTTTCATATGATACTAATTTATTAGTTTCTTCTTCTATCATATGATACTAATTTATTAGTTTCATATGATACTAATTTATTAGTTTCTTCTTCTATCATATGATACTAATTTATTAGTTTCATATTATACTAATTTATTAGTTACTTCTTCTATCATATGATACTAATTTATTAGTTTCATATGATACTAATTTATTAGTTTCATATGATACTAATTTATTAGTTTCTTCTTCTATCATATGATACTAATTTATTAGTTTCATATGATACTAATTTATTAGTTTCTTCTTCTATCATATGATACTAATTTATTAGTATCATATGAAACTAATTTATTAGTATCATATGATACTAATTTATTAGTATCATATGATACTAATTTATTAGTATCATATGATACTAATTCATTAGTTTCTTCTTTTATCATATGATACTAATTTATTAGTTTCTTCTTCTATCATATGATACTAATTTATTAGTTTCATATGATACTAATTTATTAGTTTCATATGATACTAATTTATTAGTTTCTTCTTCTATCATATGATACTAATTTATTAGTTTCATATGATACTAATTTATTTGTTTCATATGATACTAATTTATTAGTTTCTTCACCTATCATATGATACTAATTTATTAGTTTCATATGATACTAATTTATTAGTTTCATATGATACTAATTTATTAGTTTCTTCTTCTATCATATGATACTAATTTATTAGTTTCATATGATACTAATTTATTAGTTTCATATGATACTAATTTATTAGTTTCTTCTTCTATCATATGATACTAATTTATTAGTTTCATATGATACTAATTTATTAGTTTCTTCTTCTATCATATGATACTAATTTATTAGTTTCATATGATACTAATTTATTAGTTTCATATGATACTAATTTATTAGTTTCTTCTTCTATCATATGATACTAATTTATTAGTTTCATATGATACTAATTTATTAGTTTCTTCTTCTATCATATGATACTAATTTATTAGTTTCATATGATACTAATTTATTAGTTTCATATGATACTAATTTATTAGTTTCTTCTTTTATCATATGATACTAATTTATTAGTTTCATATGATACTAATTTATTAGTTTCATATGATACTAATTTATTAGTTTCTTCTTCTATCATATGATACTAATTTATTAGTTTCATATGATACTAATTTATTAGTTTCATATGATACTAATTTATTAGTTTCATATGATACTAATTTATTAGTTTCTTCTTCTATCATATGATACTAATTTATTAGTTTCATATGATACTAATTTATTAGTTTCATATGATACTAATTTATTAGTTTCTTCTTCTATCATATGATACTAATTTATTAGTTTCATATGATACTAATTTATTAGTTTCATATGATACTAATTTATTAGTTTCATATGATACTAATTTATTAGTTTCATATGATACTAATTTATTAGTTTCATATGATACTAATTTATTAGTTTCATATGATACTAATTTATTAGTTTCATATGATACTAATTTATTAGTTTCATATGATACTAATTTATTAGTTTCATATGATACTAATTTATTAGTTTCATATGATACTAATTTATTAGTTTCATATGATACTAATTTATTTGTTTCATATGATACTAATTTATTAGTTTCATATGATACGAATTTATTAGTTTCATATGATACTAATTTATTAGTTTCTTCTATTATCATATGATACTAATTTATTAGTTTCTTCTATTATCATATGATACTAATTTATTAGTTTCATATGATACTAATTTATTAGTTTCATATGATACTAATTTATTAGTTTCATATGATACGAATTTATTAGTTTCATATGATAGTAATTTATTAGTTTCATATGATAGTAATTTATTAGTATCATATGATACTAATTTATTAGTTTCATATGATACTAATTTATTAGTTTCATATGATACTAATTTATTTGTTTCATATGATACTAATTTATTAGTTTCATATGATACTAATTTATTTGTTTCATATGATACTAATTTATTTGTTTCATATGATACTAATTTATTTGTTTCATATGATACTAATTTATTTGTTTCATATGATACTAATTTATTAGTTTCATATGATACTAATTTATTAGTTTCATATGATACGAATTTATTAGTTTCATATGATACTAATTTATTAGTTTCTTCTATTATCATATGATACTAATTTATTAGTTTCATATGATACTAATTTATTAGTTTCATATGATACTAATTTATTAGTTTCATATGATACGAATTTATTAGTTTCATATGATAGTAATTTATTAGTTTCATATGATAGTAATTTATTAGTATCATATGATACTAATTTATTAGTATCATATGATACTAATTTATTAGTTTCATATGATACTAATTTATTAGTATCATATGATACTAATTTATTAGTTTCATATGATAGTAATTTATTAGTTTCATATGATACTAATTTATTAGTTTCATATGATACTAATTTATTAGTTTCATATGATACTAATTTATTAGTTTCATATGATACTAATTTATTAGTTTCATATGATACTAATTTATTAGTTTCATATGATACTAATTTATTAGTTTCATATGATACTAATTTATTAGTTTCATATGATACTAATTTATTAGTTTCATATGATACTAATTTATTAGTTTCATATGATACTAATTTATTAGTTTCATATGATACTAATTTATTAGTTTCATATGATACTAATTTATTAGTTTCATATGATACTCGTCATCCGTGCACCCCGTTATTCTTCAGAAAACAAAAACGTTTTTAAATATACATAAAATCGGATTCTTGGTTTAAGACACAGATGAACTGACTTTGCCTATAAACTTTAATTCTAAGTAGAAATTAGTAATTGGCAATTTAAAGGGTTCAAATAACTTTCGAACACAATGTTTGTGACAAATTGTTATAAAATTATAACTAATGATGTTACGGTAATTCTGTTGTAAATAAAACAAATAATAATTATCAAAGCTAAACGGTAGACGGGAATCGAACCCACAATAACCTTATAATGAGTGATGTCTTATCCATTGTGCTATTGCCGTAGTTTCATTAACACATTAATTATAAACAATTCAAATGCAAAATACTTCAATTTTGTCCGCAGAGACTTTGTTCTACAATTGTATCGCATTTTCCTGCTAAAAACGTTAAACAGCTAGAATTTAACGTAATCCATTATTTGTTTTAAAATTTCGTTTTATTTTACGTGATTTAAATATACTAATTCAATGTGTAATTAGATCGAATAATGTTAAAATTCTGTAATTTGACAGAAACGCAGCGATTGGTCAAATGCATGTCGATTAGCCAATCAAAACGCACCTGCAGAGGAAAATGTTTCCTATTAAATAAATTCGGTTTTTAATTAGTAAAAAAAGGAGGACTTCACTGTGGGAGGGTTTGATCTGCCTACCACCTCTATAATCTCACTAATGAAAAGAAAGATATCGATAGGGTTAGATATAAAAAATATAAAAATCGATCGTAAAGACAATATTTAAAATAGCTAACGAACAAAAATTAAGTAGGTACCTTTTTATTTTATTTTTTACAAACGAGTCATCGCTTATCAAGGCCCAAAGGCCACTCGGGGATTAATAGGGATTATTGAGTTTGTCAGGTGGACTGTGAAACATCTAGGGGATTAGTGACGATTAGGATTAGAGTTAGGGTTAGTGACGATTAGCGTTAAGGTTAAGGTTAGGATTAGTGACGATTAGGGTTAGAGTTAGGGTTAGTGACAATTGATGTAACTGGTTAGAAATTGATTATTTAAGAGAATAGCTCAACAAGAATTTGTTGACAATGGACTTGAAAAACGGCAATGTTATAGTCAGTCGGGAAGCAGTCCCGTGATACTGTGTTCCACAGACCGACAGTTCTAAGAAAGAAACACTGCTCATGTAAGTTCCGCTTAATTCTTTGTATTAAAAAACTATGAACCACAACAATAAAAAAGAAACAGACTGCCACTACTTTATCTATAATATAGACTATTTATACACAGATAAAAGTTTGTTATACAATTTTAGTATCTTTACAAGTTTTTCACGATTATCTAACATTCATCCTGGTGATACCAGATCAGGCTGCCCTGTAGCTCCCTGAGACGAAATTCACCTACATTGACGGTTTTTTTTTTTGGTTTTTTTTTTTTTGTAAAACTTAATTATGTTCTACAAAACCAAAAACAAAAACAACAGCCCCTCTCCCTTTCTCCCTCCCCTTTTTATTTTATTTTTCCTACCCTACTCCCGGTCCTGGATATGACCTTAAACTACATCCGATGGTGAGATCCGGCTTACGGACTTTGGGGAATGTGGAGCCTCCTCTTAATTACCATTGCTCCCAGGTCCACCCTGACCCGGAGTGGTAGTACCTGTTAGGGTCCCAACTATGGGTTAAATAGAAACAGATTTAATAACCAAACCAAACACCATCAATAAATATTTGAACATATAAAGAACTTGAAGCATAAAAACTTTCACCAAAATGACTGCATTCGGCATTAAATAACCTGAAAAGGGTTGATATGCCGTAAAACAAGACAACCAAACTAACATTCATCTAACAGTTACAATTGACTGCCTACTTTATTAACTATTTGTATAGAAACAAAATATTGGCCAATTATTAATTTGAAAATTTCTCTGAAATGAATTGAGATTACTTATAGTTACACCAATATATTAACTTTGAAAGCTAATAGCATTGTTATAAAAGATCATACGGATGTATCGATTTTCGCAAATGATTGATAGGTCCGAAGTACTAAAATTACCAATTTCTTCTGAAGAGTTTTCATAATTATAATCCAAATCTGAAAAGACAGCGTTTCTTAATATCGAACAGAAAACAACACACGTTTTTCTCATAATCTTCTTATATGATATAATAGAAAAACAATTGTAAAACAAAGTTAAAAATAAAGAAAATGAAATCTTTTTGAAAACACTTAAAAAAAAAAACCTCATGATTCAATAAAAAAAAATAGGTTTGGTCTGGTTGCTTTGTTTTACGGCATATCAACCAATTTCGGCTTATTTACTGCCGAATCCAGTCATTTTTTTAAAAAGATTTTATGCTTCAAGCTTTTAATATCTTCAAATACTTATTCATGTTGTTTGGTTTGGTTGCTTTGTTTTACGGCATATCAACTCTTTTCGGGTTATTTAATGCCGAATCCAGTCATTTTTGTAAAACTTTTTATGCTTCAAGTTTTTAATAAATGTCCCATAGGTATCACAAAAGTTTTCGATTCTTTGCCGCATCATCCTCAGGTGTTATAAGAAAATGAACCAAAAAGCTGGAGAAAGAAAGGAATTTTAAAAAAGACAGCTGGAAAATGCGGAGAGAACGTTTTCGCATTGTTCCAGGAAAGACGTTGACGATTTAAATTCAGTAGCATCTCAGAATAAAATCGCATTACGTTTAGCATTTTAAAATGTTGCCACTGGTTTCATACGTGATGTTATTAATTGTAGGTTGTTGTGTTTTTATGTAGATAGCATCCAGTATCTTTAATTTTTTATAATTGGTTTCAGAATGTATTATTTTTGTGTTATTAACTAGAATTTGTCTTAAATCAGAAGAAGAGCAGTTATGTCTTTAAAGATGTTGGTAAATTGAGATTAGGTTTACAAGATGCATGGTGGGGCGGCGGGATAGGGTAGTGGTTGTAAAACCAATATAGCTATTAACATTATTTAACACTTTTATTTTATTTTATATATATATATATATATATATATATATATATATATATATATATATATATATTATGCACCCCAATAAGTGGAGCACCGTGCTAGAGAAAATGATGATTTCTATTTAGTGTAGATGCAATACTCTTCCATAAAAAATAGAGTACTTTAGGTTATTTGTATCGTATAAATGTCAACAAATGAATACTTTCATTTAAATATGATATAATTTCTCCCATTTCCATTGGCGAATTTGGTAGCTCAGTTGGTCGAGCACCACATGCCAATATCTTGTTTTGAATCTGACTACGTCTAGCCACACTGATGAGATGTAGTCTTCTGGAGGTTGAAAGTCTAATCCCCACTGCATGTGATAATAACTAATAAAATATAAATTGTTTAACACGGTTGACGGAACGAGAACTGAAGGGTTAAATAAAGGGCTCAGCTCAAAATTCTGTTTAGGTTCTCAGGTTCAACAAAGGTTCCACAGTTTGAAAAAAAAAGTAAAAAGGCAGTCGAAGAAGGTTGGAGGTTATATCGGCCGAAACATTGTGAAAAGAACAACCAAAGTGAGAATAGTAGTCCGAATAATCCAAAGAAATACAAATAATTAGATGGGGTTTATTAAAAAGATTTATATGATATCTTTGTTAAGACTATTAAATATTTGCATGCGGAGGGTGCATATCTTTGTAAATTATTGCCAGAAAAAATTAGGACTTTAAATATTAATTCATGGAAATGCCTAATAGTGATTTAATGTACACTAAGCAAAAACATCATGAACTATGCATAATTATGATTTAATTCATAGCTTCATGTTAGAAATATTATTCGCCAACGGGGGGGGAGGGGAGGAGAAAAATTTGAATAAACATAATCTACATATTAATAGCTTTCTACCGACCAATGACATGAGCTAAACTGATTACTCGCTAATCAAATGCATAACTAATACGTGCTGCAATTTTTAAAAACATTTTTGAATGTTGAATCCAAGTTCAAGATATTAAACACAAAGTTAACCCTACTATTTTGAAAACTTAAAATATATAAACTGTAAATAGAGCACACCACCACCACCACCACCACCACCATAACCATCGGTTCAACATCCGGTTTATATGCTGCCATGTGTTGGACGGCTTTAAGAAATTGACTTCCAAACTAACCTATCTCTGACCAGGTTTTTATTTCTCTCAAGTTTATTTTTGTCACCTCCCATGTTTTCCTCGGTCTTCTCCCGTGAGCTGGATATGCTACCTTAACTTTTTTACATCTACTAAGCCAAGAACTCTCTCTAAACTGTAAATAGAGCCCACCACCACCATCATCATCATCATCATCATCGGTTCAACATCCGTTTTACATGCTGCCATGTGTTGGACGGCTTTAAGAAATTGACTTCCAAACTAACCTATCTCTGACCAGGTTTTTATTTATCCCTCTTTCTCTCAAGTTTATTTTTGTCACCTCCCATGTTTTCCTCGGTCTTCTCCCGTGAGCTGGATATGCTACCTTAACTTTTTTACATCTACTAAGCCAAGAACTCTCATTCATTCTTTCAATGTGACCAAACCATCGAAGTTTCCTGTTCTGCACACATCTCCCTATACTGTCCATATTTAATCTTCCTCTGAGGTCATCAGAACTAAGCCTGTCTTTTAGAGTCACATTACACATCTAGTGTATCATTCTTACATCATCTCTCTCCATGTAACGCATGTCCTCAACCCTCACTGTCCAGGTTTCACTTCCATACATCATCACACTGCGTATGCAGCTGGGTAAACTCTTGAAGGGCGATGACTGGAATTGTGCAATGATGTTTGGCACAGCAAAAGTCACAATCAACTCGAATAGGATCTCTTTGGCAACTGTTGGCGGAAGTCTACTGCTCTCGGCCATCAGGATTGGGACAAATAGTAAAAATTGCTTCAGTCTAGAAGGAGTTCTCCTTTGCTGACCGAGGAGAGAGAAGATAAAGTGTAGTATCAGAACAGATACCACCCTTTGCTGTTAGCGAAAAGCCTTCTAAATGAAGTCATGATAGGTATAGGCTAAACATAATTATATTTAGAAAGATTATTTATCTATTAGTACCAGTTGGGCACATTCGGTGGCGTTTTACCTGCCAGGCTGAGGTATTAGTCCTGGGTAGTCCTAGGAGGTCCACCCTCCCAGGCCTTTCCTCCCCTCTTTGGAGTGGAATAAATTTATTGCTTACTGTCTGAGGCGCCCTGACCACGGAATGCTGACAGGGTTGCCCAAGCAATTTTTTATAGGCCAAAGTGCTTCTCCGTTAGGGGCACTGGATTGACACTCCCCCACCTTCCGGCCTTGTGCCACATATTCCTGTGGTGGGAAGGAATACAATACCTGGAACCATACCAGCCCGACAGGAACTGGGCCATTTCGGTGGCCTAATATCTGCCGTGTTGAGGCGATAGTCCTAGGAGGTCAACCCATCTAGACCTTGCCTCTACTCTTTTTGGGGGTGGAGTAAGTTTATTGCTTACTGCCTAAGGCGACCTGATTGGGGAATGCCAACAGGGCTGCCCAGACAATTTTTTAGCAGTCAGAGTGCTCTTTCTTTAGAGGGGCTGGCTTGACTCTTCCCACCTTCCGGCCTTGTGCCACATCTTTATGTGGTGGGAAGGAAGTAAATACCTAGAACAACACCAGTCTATACTGGCGGTCAAGACTCAACGTATAACCCTACTTGTTCTCCGTTGTGTAATACCTTTTTCAATATACTTGTTTTCTCTAAACTCCGAGTTTGTGTTTTCCTTCCGGACCCTTTACAGGCCCACAACAGAAAGATTACCTAACTATTATCGTTATTCGGGATAAATCATTAGAGCGTTTGCTAGTGGGTCAGGAGACCAGAGTTCAATCTTCAGTTGAGTCATACCGAAGACAATATAAATGGATACTTGAGTTATTCTTGGGTGTAGAATATTAAATCTAAATAAATAAATGCATAAATTTTGTTTATTTCATTTATCACTTCTAACATCAAACAGGGTTACTGTTATTTAAATCAATAGTACAATATAATCTTTTGAAATACTGTATATATAGTAGAAACTGAAGACCCAGACACAACTATTTGTACGCCTACTTTTTAAACAGTTCATAATAAATTAATGTTTATTGTTATTCATTTGTAATATTTTGTCCTATTTACCTATATATATATATATATATATATATATATGCAATAGTGATGTCGATATTATCAGTAAATAATTAAAATCATTTAATAAAGAAAAGGATAAATTATGTAAACCTTTCTCAAAATATTATATTTCTTAATTTTTACGGGGGAGAGTCATTTAATTGATAAGGATTAGTTTTTAAAATTACAATCGATAATAATAATACCGAGGTAAAGAAACTTATTTTTAGTCATGCAAGAAAAATGTCTTAACAAATATGTCACAGTTCATGAATTTTAGAAATTAAATCAAAGTAGAATAGTAATAGTGGTTGTGACTCAACGGGTCACAGGTTCGTCCTAGTAGTGCATAGAGATGTGATGTCCGCATCTAATAAATATGTTTTCAGGTGAAATGGGCATTGCTTCTTCTTCATGCAAGAACATATGCCAGCCACCCAAAAGAAAAATATCCAATGATCATGGTCACCCTTAGAAAAATATCCAATGATCATGGTCACCCTTAGAAAAATATCCAATGATCATGGCCACCCAAAAGAAAAATATCCAATGATCATGGTCACCCTTAGAAAAATATCCAATGATCATGGCCACCCAAAAGAAAAATATCCAATGATCATGGTCACCCTTAGAAAAAGAGAAGTAAATAACACTCAATCAAGGACTAAAAAACAATTTTATTGGACTGTAAAAATAAAATGAATGTACTATTTGCTATGAAATACGAAGAACTCCTTAAAGTACTCGATTATCAAAAATGAATTCATTTGGTTCCTGTGTGTCATGTCTATGCGCAGAACTGACTATACTCGATTCTTGTACAGTAAGTGTCCGCTGTCTGTGTTTCTGCTTCGTGGAACAACCTACCAAAGGAGGTCGTAGTAATGACTACCATATCCAAGTTTAAAGCATTTAGACTATATGTGAACAAAAATTACTTCTACCTGTTGCCTGTTGCACTTGGCCTGTTGCACTTGGCTATTTTTTTACAAATAGATTTCATTTGAAGAGTTAATTTAGTTTACCTGTGATTTTTTTAAAATTTTAAGTTAAGAACAAGTTTGCAAAACAAATTTGTTAAAAATAAAAAGACAAAATCATTCTTTCTGTTTGCTATATCTCCCTTTCTATCTCTCTCCAGCTATGGTTTAAATAGTATTAATACTGTTGTGATATTCCTATTGATTTATAATGAACCATTCAAATCTTCAGGTTTATAGTTTGTTTATTAGCAGTCAAAGGTAATAAAACAGATAGAGAGAGAGAGTGGTGGAAACAAGAGTAATAGAAACTATCTGATATGAAAGGTTGAGAAGTCCTTAAAGTGTGCAGCTACCAAAAACGAATTTATTCGGTTCCTGCGGGCCATGTCTATGTGCAAAACCGAATATGCTCGATTCCTATAAAGTGCTAAGTTAGTTTATCTGCGATTTTTTTTTAATAACTTGTATGCAACCAAATTTGCTAGGTTAGCGTTTTTCTGCATATAATTTAATGATCCAGAAGAAAAATCTCTCATTTGACCCGGAAGAAACAGAAGATTGGGGGCCACAAAAAGGGAAAGAGAGAAAAAAATTAATTTACGCAATCAAACATGATGTGTATACATGATAAAGAATAAAGGAACTCGATATAAAAACGTGATTGAAACATAAAAATATGTGGTTGCTAACCTCAATAGTTTACATAGATATATGACATGATTTAACCTCGGACCTACAGACAATGCAAGTTCAGCAGGCTGCAAATCACTTCTTGTTTTTTTTGTTTTTTTGCAGTGTGGGTGAAAAGCCAATTCCTTTCCTACCAACATATTTGTATCCAATTAATTCTACAAGAAAAGATGTCTGGTTACTCAAAGAATAAACTCCTGTCTTCCACTGTCTGCAACCTTTACAAAGAATGACCGGAATACTAAACTGTGTATTACAATATTACCTCGCTGAAAATCAGTTCTAAAAGTCAAAACCAATAAAATTGAGGTGGCAGTAGATGGAAAGCCTAAGCTAAAAATGAATTCTTCATTTATATCTCGAAGAGCTCAAACACATTTGAGGGTCCACCAGCTGAAACATTTTATTTCTATCTATATAAAAGCAAATATGTTTTTTTTTATTTGTTTCTGCATTCACATAATTCTTACCAAGGATTTTTAAACAGCGGAGAATATGACATTAGTTGGGACTATGTTGTCAAAGTTCATGTGAGTAGCATTCATCATATCAACTATTGCTATCTAAAATAATTTTGGTGAAATCAATGTCTATAGGACTAAATATTAAAATATTAATTACTATAAAAACGACATTTGTATTTCACACATGCGCTCGTCTAAGCTGCAATGCTAAATTGCACAAATATGGTCATGTTGATTTATGGACAAAAAAACGATCCTTAGCGTGGCTCCGTCATGTTTGCATAGAAGAAAGAAACCTGTGATTGCATCTAGAGCAAAAAGAATGCCACTTAGTAAGTCCATTTTTTTTATGGAAATCGCTCCAGACAAGGCATGAAGCCACTTGATGTTAGGAGATAACAAGAACAAATATGGTTATCGCAATTGGCCTTAGTCTTGAAAAGACCAAGATTATAGGTAGGAGGAAAACAGTCAGCAGGAAGAGAAAGAAGCTACTGGAATAGGAAATTGTATTTCAATGAGGTATCAAAACAGCGAATTAATGGACACCACTAGACCAACGAGTCAAACGAGCTGGAACTAAAGAAGCAGGGAATAGATCACATAATTCTGAAACACATGCCATAATAGTATTTATAGAAAAGACTGCATGCAACTAGCAACATAACGTCTGTGAGAGAGAGGGTGCAGAGAAGAAGAAAAGATAAGGTCAATCAAATTGCAGATACGTTTCTGCATTTTATCAAGAACCCCCAAATGGGACAGAGATTCACCAGCCCAAATATGACAACAGTACCCCATACATGGTCTGATTGTAGATTTGAGGTAATGTATGTCGATTAGTCAATCAAAACGAGTCTGACATCGGTGCATAGAAAAATGTCTCCTATTAAATAAAGTCAGGATTTTAATGGGTGGCAGGAGGAGGACTTTAACTGTGGGAGGGTTAGTTCCACCTACCCTTTCTTTACTCTCACTAATCTGAAGATGTCATGTTAATTCATGAACACAATACTTTCTAAATGACTGAATTCTTGACAAACTCAAGATATGCTATCAACGTTTCATTAACATCAAATAATTCTTTGATTTTTAAATATAAAAAAGGTTACATATATGTTTCCAAAGAGTAATCTCCTAGTGGGGGCTTTGTATTATAGATTAGGAGCTGATGATTGGCCCCTAGCATTGTTAGAGTATGTAGACTGAATCCTTCTATATGTTTCTGAGAAAGGTACTTCCAATCTTCTTAATGGAAAACATAACCCTCTCTCTGTAACAGCATTTGAGCCATTTACAGGTAAAAAGATAATAAAACAAATAAACATGTATAGGTCATAATAGATAAAGAGGAAGAAAGAATAACTCGTAATGACAGGGGATTAAAACGTTTAATTGTACACTACTAGAGATTAAAAAGGGAAATTGTAAACTATCAGAGATTAAAAAGGGAAAATTTACTCTACTTGAGATTAAAAAGGAAAACTGTACACTGCTAGAGATTAAAAAAGGGAAACTGTACACTGCTAGAGATTAAAAAAGGGGAACTTTACACTACTAGAGATTAAAAACGGAAAACTCGATATACTAGAGGGCATAAAACTACCCAACCAAGAGACGACGAGGACACATGGCGAGAACAAAACCTATAAGTATATAGTAGTTCTGTTCATTAAATAAATAGAAGTTCAAGAGTTTGGGATAGAATATCTGAAACGAAAAAGAAAACTATTTTAAGCCAAATAATAAAGTAGAGAGATAATAAAAGAAAGAAATGCCTGGATAAACGAAGAGCCCATGCATTACAAGTATGAAGAAACAAATCGACATACACAATGCACTACACGCGAATGGTGATATTGACTTACTTAAACTAAGAGGAGATAAGGAATAGAGGACTTGTAAGTATAACGGACTGTGTGAAAGTTACGATAAAAGAACTAGATAAATATCAATAAAAAATATTTACTATGACGAAGATAATAAATTAGCTCATATAATAATGTTAGCGTTATATTTATATACTTATTTCACCTGTAATTCCAAGATATTTATTGGTTACTGAACTATTACAAGTGCAAAATTTGCAGCTTAGACCTGGTTAAATTACAGATACTTATTCTTTCAAGATCATCGTGGCTTTATAAAATTGCCATTGTCATATCGACCCGTCATGAAATAAAATCACATACAACAAATTATAACAGTCCGTGCTTTGTATAATTTGGATTATTCAGACTACTGTTCTACTCTAGAGTGTTATTTTCACAACGTTTCGACCGATGTAACCTCCGACCTTCTTCAGGTGTATCTTGTCGAACTCAGGAATCTTTCTGTTGAACCCGAGAATCTGCACGGAATTTCGCAATTCTGCAATTCCTAGTATTTACTAAAGACGAATTCCTGCGAATTACTGAAGACTTCTACCCGGTCATGGATGACGGAATGATAACATGCTACCTCCATAGATTAAATAAAGGGTTCCGTTCGAAATTCCGTGCAGATTCCAGAGTTCAACAGAAAGTTCGACAAGATACACCTGAAGAAGGCTGGAGGTTAGATCGGCCAAAGCATTGTGAGAATAACACTCAAGATGTGAACAGTAGTCCAAATTATACAAATTATTAGTCCTCATCTCAGAAAAGCAGAAATATAGTCCGTGCTTTTTTTTCTCTATACAAAAGAAAAACAATCACAATGTCTGGCTTCAAGTCTCTTCTTAGCTTTTTATCGTCACCTAGGACAGCTTTGGACAAGTGTTTGTCAATCTACAGACGATATTGATTTTTATAAAGACTCGCCCTGTGTTCTGTCAGCCCGAAAGTGAACAGCTGACTTAGCGACCATCCAGGTAAACCAGATCCAATGACTGCTTAGATTCTGAAGCAAGAATGTTGTGATCTAACATATATGACTATTGATAGTATTCGTAAATAAATACAAGATTTTCAATTTCAGATATCCTAATGACTTTTCTAATTAAAAAAAACATTAATAATGAAGGTAAGCAGGTAATATCTGCCAGTTTAATTTTTTTAGAAAGACTCGCCCTCTGTTCTCTCAGCCCGGAAGTGAACAGCTGGCTTAATGCTAGGTCAGTTGTACCTGCTCAGATCAACTTATTTAGTGACCGGGGCTTGTCCATCCAAGACAACCCGATCAAATGACCGAAATTGCTTCAATTCCAAAACAATATGGTGTTAGCTAGGGTTAGGGTTAGATGAATATTCATAGCATTTGTAAATAAATACCGTATTTATTTTTAATTTATTAAAAACTGTGTTCTGCAGCTACGGTAGTCAAATGACATCCCGTAGCTGCAATCTGTCCTCCATGCTAGTCCCAGGCCATCTGGCCTTGTCATGCGCAAGTTGTCGTAGGCAATGAAGTTGTTTCGCTGTACGTAGTGGTCCTAGTCCCACCTGCTTGAGGTCAGCACGTAGTGTGCCCAGCAGATTTGTGCAGTGCCATCCTAGTCGCGGTTGGTAGGCTTGCGAGCCAGTAACGGCAAAGTCTAGTGCCCTCTGTGTGAGAGTGTCAAGGTCCATTCGTAGGACATGGCCTAACATAGACCATCTTTGTTCAGCGACATTTGTGGAGAGGGGTTTTTCGTTGCACAGCTCGTATAGTGCTTTGTTGCTGATAAGTTTTTTCGACCAGCAGTGACCTGTGATGGAACTGAGGTGTCTGCGGTGGCACGCATCCAGCTTGTCAAGTATCGCTTTTGTTATTGTCCAGCTGTTGCTATTGTAGAGCATACCCTATACCCTATAAGATTTTTAATTTCAGATATCCCAATGGCTTCTTCAGCTTTAAAAGAAACCCTTTCTAACGACGGAAAGCAGAAAATATCTGTCAGTTTCTTGCTGACTAAAAAGGATAAATTAGCATAACTCCTCAGTTTCTAGACATGAATTAATTTACGGCTTCGGTTGTCGATAAAAATAATTTAATTTTAGATTTTAGATTTTTATTTTCTCTTTCAAAATTCGGATAATATAAGAATATATGACGGAACCAGTAATACAGGATATAATTGAAAATAATGGGAGAAAATATGAAAATGGATAATCAATATGTTCAATGTCTGTTGCCATAAAAATGTTATTTACTGGGATTTACCATTGCAAATAGTCACGTTTTAACAGTTTCGTTTTTCTTCTTATTGCAAAGAATGCATTTATTCTTGCCAAATTACTTTTGTAAAAGTATTTAACTCTTTTTAAAGCACATGTTGTTATATATCAGTGGTGGCTCCGGCTGTTGGTCCATGGGAGAGAGATCCAACCTCACCATGACTGTGAATTGTATGCGAATCTAAACAACACAAGGTGTCTCAAAATATTCATCCAGAATAATAGAACCTCAGTTCTATATTACTGTTAATAATATTCCGGTTGCTA
Organism: Sepiola atlantica; assembly: GCA_963556195.1. NCBI lineage: Eukaryota > Metazoa > Mollusca > Cephalopoda > Sepiida > Sepiolidae > Sepiola > Sepiola atlantica. The sequence continues at coordinate 81,140,357 of OY744540.1, forward strand.
GAAATATGCACATATTTTACTCGCTAACTTTTGCGTGACGAGATGGAAGTATATATATTTATTTATATTACCCCGGTTATCAGGGGCAAAAGCTGTGTCTTCAGTGGTCGCCATCTCACCCCAGTCGCTCTCCCCCTCTCACTCGCCCCACTGTCTTCCCGCTCGCCTCCTCCCTCTCCCTCTCCTTACTCCGAGCAAAAGTAAGTACTAACTCTGTCTCCCCCCCCCCTTTTGATGTAAAAAGATTTTTTTAAATGTAAAAAAAAAAAATTTTTTAAATAAAAATCTCATTTGTTTAATATTGTCACTGCTGACTCTGGAGTTTGAACTTGAATCTCTAGATAATGAAATGAACAACCACCACCATATAGCATAAAAAGTTATACGTTGGAGGCCTTTTAGAAATTGACTTCCAAACTCACCTATCTCTGGCCATGTCTTAATTCATCTCTCTTTCTATCCAATCCCTCTACAATTCATCCTTACCACTTCCTCCCCTGTTTTCCCTGGTCGTCCTCTACAGACTGACAACACTACTTCATCTACTAACCAAAACATTCTCATGGCCGAGCGAGGTGACTGCGGCTAAGTGGTTAATAAGACAAACCGACAACCTGGCTATACCAAGTTCGAATCCAGTTCGTTCCACAGAAACATCTTCACTTAGGATGTTGGCAACCTTCATGTGGTCCCTCCTGTAATACCCAATGTGTGTCTAGAAAGAATTCTAACTAGAAAGATTTCGAGGAAACCAATGCCAACAATACTATCATGTGATTTATATGAAATGAATAAATGAAATGTGACCGAACCAACAGAGTCTCCTGTTTTGTACACATCTACCAATACTGTCCAGATTTAATCTTCCTCTGAAGTCATCAGATCTAAGCCTTTCTTTAAAACTCATTGCACATCCATCATATCATTCTCATATCATTTCTTTCCATGCAACACATATCCTCAACCCTCACTGGTCAGGTTTCACTTCCATACATCATCACACTACGCACATATACATAATACTCTTCCCTTGGTCGACAGCGGAAACGCTCTACTACTGAGTAATGACAGGTCCTGGGTATGACCTTAAAAAACATCCAGTGGTGAGGCCTCCATTTGGGAGCTGTAGGGAATGTGGAGTTGCCCCTTAGTTGCCATTGCTCCCAGGTCGGGAGTGATAGTACCTGTAAGGGCCCCATCTATGGGTCAAACAGAACCTACGGCACTACCAAATCAGACTGTCTGAAGTTATTGACTTCCTGACTCGAAATACACCAAACATTGATGTTTTATTGTTTTTTTCTTTGCAAAACTCAATCATGTTCTGCAAAATCCAAAACAAAAAACAACAATTTCCCTCCCCCTTTCTCTCTCCTCTCCCTTTCACTCAACCAAACACCATGAATAAATACTTAAACATATAAAGATCTTGAAGCATAAGAACTTTCAACGAAATGCCGGATTCAGTATTAAATAACCTGAAAAGAGTTGATATGCCAAAAAAAAAAACAACCAAACCAAAAACCATGAATAAACATTTGAAGCATAAGAACTTTCAACAAAATGACGGATTCAGCATTAAATAACACGAAAAGGGTTGATATGCAACAAAATTAATAATGGCAGAATTCCCATGAACTTTCTCCATCCAAACTATTGCAATCAAACCAGCATCAGCTTTCCCCTGTGCTCCAATCGTATCAAAAAGCTAACAAAACTTGTGAACAACCTCAATAGCGTCACCATCCAAATGTACTTTCTCTACATCTGAATTCTAATCTGTGTTCTTTGTCTAATGTTTATTGTACACAAACTGGTAGGCGAATTAAGGAATTGGTCACCTATATTAAATGCTAGTACTTGTTAACGTATCCTCTCCTCCCAAATGACCTCAATTTAACAGTATTCTTTTTTAAATATCTGCAAGGCAACGTATCTAATACGTTAATCCTTCTCGCAACTGGCAATCCAACAAGAAGAATCAGCCAACATTGCTCATATAGCAGGGGTGTGGAAAGAGGGAAAGGGCGACGAGCATCTGACAATATTCAAACTATTTTCCATTTCTCATAATATTTCTCAGTACTAGGACTTATACTTGAGTCTTTGGGGCATCCAATCATATTCAAACTATCTCCCTTTCTCATAATATTTCTCAGTACTAGGACTTATACTTGAGTCTTTGGGGCATACAATCATATTCAAACTATCTCCCTTTCTCATAATATTTCTCAGTACTAGGACTTATACTTGAGTCTTTGGGGCATACAATCATATTCAAACTTTCTCATAATATTTCTTAGTACTAGGACTTATACTTCGAGTCTTTAGGACATAAAATCAATGACTAGGACATAAAATCAATGACTTGGCCCCGAGCTTCACCGGAGCATAAACAGACGCCTGCGCACCAATGTCATACAGTGTCACCCATCCTTAAGCTGCCAATTTCACAATAATTAAACACTTCTCTCCACAGATTTATTTTTGAATGTGCTATTTACAACATCGGATATTTAATATCTAATGGCAAATTGCTGCCTCCCGATAGATCCAGAAACATTTAAAAAGATTGAATCTCTGCTATTCTGGAAAGAAGACATTCTGCAATATTGCGATATTTCAGTATGAAGTCATTTATTCAATTTAATAAGACACACACATTATATATATATATATATATATATATATATATGAATTTGAGAGTTTGAATTACTTACTAGACACCATCCTCGAGTGTCTTCAGTCTCTCTGTACAAGGGTTTGTCAGGATAACCTGGCATGAGGATACTTCCCCGTACAAGTAAACCCTGACCAAATATTCAAAATAACATAGTATTCGCAGCCCAAATAAGATCCCCTCAACACGGCTATACACTTGCTCATACAAGGAATGGTGCACCTTCTCCTAGTGATGTTACCTCAAGTAACAACACTTGGCTGGATACTCCACCAGACCAGATGAACTCTTGTTCTGAAATATTGTAAGACCACAATGAAGATATACTATAACATAACGAACTGGTCAATTGGGGACAGGAAAATTTATGTTCTTAACTTATTTACTTATTCAACGTTTGAGAAATAAAGGAGAACTTTAATAGAATATTCAAATATCTATGCATCTCATATAGATATCAAGTGTTAGCCCCAGGAAGGTGGCCCTTGATTTTTGAGAACTTCAACTGAAATAAAATGAAACAAAAAAAATATAGTTTGAATTACCTACTAGACACCATCCTCTAGTGTCTTTTGTCTCTCTGTACAAGTAAACCCTGACCAAATATTCAAAATAACATAGTATTCGCAGCCCAAATAAGATCCCCTCGACACGGCTATACAAGGAATGGTGCACCTTCTCCTACTGATGTTACTTCAAGTAACAGCACGTAGCTGGATACTCCACCAGACTAGATGAATTCTTGTCCCGAGAACCGGTAATACCAAGAAATGTAAAAAAAAGATATAATATAACATAATTAACGCGTCAATTGGGGAGACGAACCTTAATGTTCTCTTCTTTAGTAACCAAAGGAGAATCTTGATTGGACATTCGAATATCTATGTATCTCATATAGAAACCAAGTGTTAGCCTGAGAAAGTGGCCCCTTGATTTCTGAGAACTTCGACTGAAGTAAAATGAAAACAAAAGTTAATATTATATATATATATATATATATATATATATAATATGGTGCTGATATCGACCTTGAACCAGTTTTCGTGCGGTTCGACTCGGAAGCGTTCGGCTGTCCTACGCAAACGCCCGAGAGTTGACGAGCCGATTTGTACCAGACGACAATTTTGATACGGTGCTGCGTCCTATGATTTTAATGTTTTGCTTTTTTGTTGTTGTTAGGGTTTAGGTTTAGGGTTAGGGTTAAAAATATTTATTTGATAACAGTAATTTCGCTATGTTTTGCTTGTTTTATTTATTTTGTTGTTTAAAAAATTTCTTGCAAATATAACTAAAAATTATAGGACGCAGCAACGTATCAAAATAACAAAAAATATTTATTTGATAACAGTAATTTCGCTGTGTTTTGCTTGTTTTGGGGGTTTTTTTGTTGTTGTTTTAGAAAATTTCTTGAAAATATAACTTACAATCACAGGAAGCAGCACCGTATCAAAATTGTCGTCTGGTACAAATCGGCTCGTCAACACTCGGGCGTTTGCGTAGGACAGCCGAACGCTTCCGAGTCGAACCTCACGAAAACTGGTTCAGAATCGATATAAGTACCAAAAAAAAAAAAGATATAATATAACGTAATTAACTGGTCAATTGGAAACTTAATCTTCTTAACTTCTTTACTAACACAAAGGAGAATCTTGATTGGACATTCGGATATAGAAACCGAGTGTTAGCCCGAGAAAGTGACCCCTTGATTTCTGAGAAATTCGACTGAAGTAAAATGAAAACAAAAGTGAATATTATATATATATATATATATATATATGTATGCCAATAAACTGCGAAAAAAAGAGCAGCCATTTTTCTTGGTTTATACAACGTCAATTAAAGATGCCAACATGTCTTTCAGTTTAAAAAAAACAAACTTATAGAACTATTCCCAAATTCATGTATAAAAAAAGAAAAATTAAATTTATGTCATACAAATACATTTTATCTTGTAATATTTTAAAACTGTTTTTACCTTGTCATTGTGTCTTCTTCACGATAATCCATGCTTACTTTCTTGAATCAAATCTGCTAAGTCAAACGCGTAAAGAATACACATGCAGGTCGGGGGGGGGGGAATGGAAAATCTGCATCGAAGACAAACGAAATTTTATATACGCGCGAGGTTTCTGTAAAAAAAAAAATTGCTAACAATTTTTACTGAAACAAAAATTTTGGTGCTTCTGCATATCAACCCTGATATTGAAATATTTAAAGAATGTATAAATTATACCGAGTGATAAAATCGTTTTTTATTTATAATTAAATAAATACTGGATGAATTTGCATAATTTTTGGTGTACAGTCTTTTTTTCATCTACCACGTAAGTACATAACAAAGTTTACACATTTCTTTAGCTATTTTATTTTTAAGAGCGGTCTAACATGTCAGGGTTGATATGCAGAAGCACCAATATTTTAAATATTTTTTTCGGTACTTATATCAATCTTGACCCAGTTTTCGCGAGTTTCTTGTCAGAAGCGTTCGGCTATCCTACGCAAACGCCCGAGAGATGACGAGCCGATTTGTACCAGACGACAATTTTGATACGGTGCTGCGTCCTATGATTTTAAGTTATATTTTCAAGAAATTTTCTAAAAGAAACAACACAAAAAAACCAAACAAGCAAAACATAGCGAAGTTACTGTTATCAAATAAATATTCTTTGTTATTTTGATACGTTGCTGCGTCCTATAATTTTTAGTTATATTTGCAAGAAATTTTTAAACAACAAAACAAGCAAAACAGAACGAAATTACCGTTATCAAATAAATATGTTTAACCCTAACCCTAACAACAAAAAACAAGCAAAACATTAAAATCATAGGACGCAGCATCGTATAAAAATTGTTGTCTGGTACAAATCGGCTCGTCATCTCTCGGGCGTTTGCGTAGGATAGCCGAACGCTCCGACAAGAAACTCACGGAAACTGGGCCAAGATCGATATAAGTACCTTTTTTTCATATGTAATTATCGGTGCTTCTGTAGTTTCACAATTAAATTAAATTATTTAAAGAAATGTATAAACTGTGTTATGTACTTACGTGTTAGCTGAAAATAAGAGTGTACGGAAAAAGTATGCAAATTCATCCAGTATTTATTCAATTATAAAAAAAAGGAAGAAAAAAAAACGATCTTACGTATCGGTAGACATTTCAGCTTACAGATTAGGCAAGGGAGATAACTTTCGGAAAAACTCAAAATATAAGAAAAATTGTGACATATAGATAAAATCGTTTTTTATTTTTTTTATTTAATAATAAGTACTGGATGAACTTGTGTATTTGTTGGTGTAAAGTCTTCTTTTCAGCTACCACGTAAGTACATAACAAAGTTTATACATTTCTTTAGCTATTTTTTTTTAAAGAGAGGCCTAGTTAATATAACATTATTTTTAATTAAACCAATTAAACTTCTGTTACACTGATTACTATTAATTCAATGTATAATTTTTAATTTAAAAACACCTCTAAAAATAAATATCTTTCCTCCCCCCTCCTCCTCTCCCCTCCTCCTCCTCCTCACCCCATCCACCTCCCCCTCTCCTCTCGTCTCCTTACCCCGAGCAAAAGTAAATATTAAGTCTGTCTTCCCCTTCGATGTAAAAAAATTAAAAAATGTAATAAAAATTCTCTGGTGATCCCATCTTATAATCTCAGTTCTATATTCTTGAACGTATATAGGTAGATTCGTTTAATATTGTCATATGTGAATAAAGTGTCACTGCTGAATCTCTAGATAATGAAATGAACAACCACTATGTAACATAAAAAGTTATACGTTGGAGGCCTTTTAGAAATTGACTTCACAACTGTTTTCTACATCAATCTGTATAATTTACTGTTAATAATATTGGCACATGTTCGTCTTTTCCCACAGTCCGTTATTAACAACTTTTTACTGACCAGTTTTTTTTTTCTTTTTTCGGTGTACACTTACCTATCAGGCTGCTAGAGAATTCCGGGGTTTTTGGAAAAAAAATTCAAATATTTTACATTTTAGGATGGGGGGATCAGTTTCCAATGTTAATTCAACGTAGACTGACCCCCTCTTTTTGACCATCTCAATTTAAAAAAAAATCTTTTTCTGTGTACAATTACCTATCATGTCAATAGAGAATTCCGGGGTTTTTGGAAAGAAATTTTTTTAAATTGAGTCTTGTTCGTCTTTTACCATAGTCCGTTTTTCACAACTTTTTACGTCTTAAAATCTCAATTTTTAAAAATTTATTTCCCCAAAACCCGGAATTCTCTCGCGACATGATAGGTAATTGTAAGCAGAAGAATAACTTTAAAAATTTGAGATGGTCAAAAAGAGGGGGATCAGTCTACATTGAATTTACATTGAAAACTGATGCCCGTCTTAAAATCTCAATTTTTAAAAATTTATTTCCAAAAACTCCGGAATTCGCTACTGGCATGATAGGTAATTGTACACAGAAAAAGATTTTTTAAAAAATTGAGATGGTCAAAAAGAGGGGGATCAGTCTACGTTGAATTAACATTGGAAACTGATCCCCTCTCCTAAAATGTAAAATATTTGAAAAAAAATTCCAAAAACCCCGGAATTCTCTAGCAGCCTGATAGGTAAGTGTATACCGAAAAAAGAAAAAAAAAACTGGTCAGTAAAAAGTTGTTAAAAACGGACTGTGGGAAAAGACAAACATGTGCCATAATATTCCGGTGGCTAGAAATATGCACATATTTTACTCACTAACTTTTGCGTGACGGGATGGAAGTATATATATTTATTTATATTAACCGGACATAAGTAAGTACTAACTCTGTTTTCCCCCCTCCCCTCCCCTCTTCGTTAAAAAATCAAAAAATCTCCGGCGATCCCATCTTCTTAAAAACGGGGTTCAGGGCGTGACACAGGTCGGTAGACGCTCGCGTATTAATGAATTTAGGAAAACGCGTCACAGGAAAATTCGTAAACAGAAAATTCGTAAATGGAAAATTCGTAAACGGAAAATTCGTCACTTTTGGCCAAGTAGGAAAATTCGGCAATTATCGAATAAATATCGATTGAAAATAGATTTTAGAACCGTTTTTACAGGAGATATACTTGTAAATACGAGGCTACCCACCTCCCCAGTGGAGAACATTTTTTCATATTATTTGGTACTTGTGCAGTTTACGAACCGGGCTATTTTTTAGATAAGATTTTCAAGTTAAATTAAATTTTTACGATATCTTTTGTTTATTAAATTGTTAGGTAAAAGTACAGAATAGTTAACCCCTCCCCCTCACTCCATGTTAAGAATGGCTTTCTAAATAATGTTATTTCAACCCAGTTCGTAATTACGTTACGAAATTAAAGGTTTGGACCGGGTTATTTTTTACATAAAATTTTCAAGTTAAATTCAATTTTTACGATATCTTCCGTTTATTAAATCGTTACGTGAAAGTACAGAATAGTTAACAAAGCAACTCCCCCCATTCTCCCCATGTAAAAAATCGTTGTCTAAATAATGTTATTATTTCAAGCCTGGTTCGTAATTAAGTTACGAGATGAAATCCATCATAATTCATTTAGATTTCTTCGTAAACAAGTATGCCATTTTAATTGACAAAACATCAATTACTTCGTGTGTGTGCAAAACTTGAAAGGAATTTATAAACTATCGAGTAACTGGCTTAGAAAATGTCCATGTATTTAAAAAAGCAAAATTGTTTTCTAACTAATTCAGTGTTTTTATTTCATCTTGCCTAAAACTTGTTTTAACTAACAACTTTATTTAATACTTAAAAAAAGAAATTCTTCTTTCAAATAAATCGTTGTATGGTCGGAACAAAAAATCAGAAAAATACAGCCAATTACGAACTGGGTTGAAATAACATTATTTAGAAAGCCATTCTTAACATGGAGTGAGGGGAAGTGTTAACTATTCTGTACTTTTACCTAACAATTTAATAAACAAAAGATATCGTAAAAATTTAATTTAACTTGAAAATCTTATCTAAAAAATAGCCCGGTTCGTAAACTGCACAAGTACCAAAAAAATAATATGAAAAAATGTTCTCCACTGGGGAGGTGGGTGGCCTCGTATTTACAAGTATATCTCCTGTAAAAACGGTTCTAAAATCTATTTTCAATCTATATTTATTCGATAATTGCCGAATTTTCCTACTTGGCCAAAAGTGACGAATTTTCCGTTTACGAATTTTCCTTTTACGAGTTTTCCGGGCATCATAATATATCTTCATCTTCTGCTTCTTATATATAAAGTAGAGACGATTTTTCCAGTCGGTACGAAGGTAGGTTTCATTATCGCCAGTTTTAGCGTTCGATCCCATTCTACTCGGCCACTTTTTTCTTTTCTTTTTAAATTTAAAACATTCGCCAACACAGTAGAGGGGGAGGGGGGAAGAAAGAACTATAGGCCGTTTTTTTTTTTCTCATTCGTCATGCAATAAGGTAGTACTTTCTCCCGTGCAACGCCGAGCGACAGGTTCCGCTAGCAGATAATAAATGTTAAAGTGGTTCATCTGTATGATAAAAACTTATTCAAATCATACTGCCCACACATATAGTTATAGGTCGATTAAGTGGAAGTACCTCACTCGAATTGCTCGTAATAGAATAAATAATTTTCTAATGATTTTAAAATGTAATATTTATTTAAATATAGTTAAATCATATGATCAAGATTTTGTTAAGACGGTCTTTAAATATTAAAGAATTTTAAATTGGTTAATTATTTGGCACTTGTATAGATCGGGTACACCACGAGTAGAAATTTATTTTAGAAGAGTTCCAATGGTGTAAGGGGCAGATAACTCTCTTTCATCGGTCGAGGAAGGAGAGATCCTTGTACACTGAGGTAAATTTTATTTTTGTCCTAATGTAGAGTGCCCCTTTTTAGGTAACTGGATATCTCCCGTATTAAAAACCGACTTTGGTCGGGATCAAAGTGTAGTATCTGTTCCGATGGATACTGCACCCCATAGACTGGTATTGTATTGGCCTTCGGGGCTTGACTTACGCCGGTCAATGGGTTTGTCCTATGCAATTCTAGGAGGTCCACTCCCCCCAGGCTTTGCCTCCCCTCTTTGGGGAGGAGTAAGTTTATTGCTTACTGTCTGAGGCGCCCCTACCGGGGAATGCCGACGGGGCTGCCCAGGCAATTTTTAAATGGCCAGAGTGCTCACCTCTCGAGCGCTGGCTTATCTAATCCCACTTTCCCGACCTTGTGTCACATCTTACCTTGTGGGAGGTAGATAAATAAAAGTACCACAGCTAATATGATATTTATTCTGACTTTCACCAACTGTCTAATTAACTGCTGACTATTTCAAAATCTCTTTCTATCTCTCTCTTTCTTTATATTTCTCTCTTTCTTTCTATCTCTCCCACTATCTAATCCCACTTTCCCGACCTTGTGTCACATCTTACCTTGTGGGAGGTAGATAAAATAAAAAATTAAAAAAAAACCGACCTTGTGTCTTACTTCGTCCTTGTGTGAAGGCAAGTAAATAGGGACTATGAAAAGATAGAGAATTTTAAATCTAAAATTAAACCGTGAAAGTTTTGTGTTTTTTTTTTTTTCAAATCTGCTAGAGTTGAATGGTGAAGAATATTATTAGAGGAATAAAAATGATAAAAGGAATGAACAAAGTTTGTTTATTTATGAGGACAGTGTGTAAAAAAATAGAGTTGAATTATGGGAGTGTGATGCAATGCGATACTTTTGGTAGTTTTTATTTTTTATTTTTTAACAGAGTTCACCCCAAACAAGGCAGGCCGCCACTGTAGACGTAAGGGGCTACTGAGAATTAAGGTGTAGGTTTGGGGGGGGGGGGGGGGGTCATCCTAAGTTGGGAGCTGTGTAGCGAGATGTCTGTTTACATTAGTTTAAAATTTCTGCATGTCAGTCCAGTCGGGGAAACAGGGAGCAGGGAGGGAGTTCCAGAGGCCGGCAGAACGAGGAAAGAAGCTCTTGGAGTAGAAGGCTCTTCGGCATCTGTGGATCGCCACAGTGAATAGATGAGATTTAGCTGATTGTCGGGTTGGTCTAGTGAATTTACGTCGAGAGGGCACTAGTGCAGCAAGTTCATCAGAGCACAATCCATTGAAGTACTTGTCAAACAGGCACAAGGATGCAACATTGCGGCGATGGGACAGGGGCTGGAGCTTGGTGGATAGTGAGGGACCTATTAAGTTTGTTTCCCTGCCTTCCGCAATGACAAAGTTTGACACAAGGGATCCAATTCACTAAAAAAGGGAGCATTCTGAACTGTTGCAAAAATAGCCATGATCGAATCCATCGACATTTTTTTTGAAGACACTTCAGGCGATCAGTTATAAACCACCATCTCCTAACAAAGGAGGAGACAATGCCTTGGAGGATGGCCTCTGATACTAACAAGAACAGAAACTACATTTTGAACCTAGTCCAAGGCTAAGTACTTTTAGAAAAAATTATGAGCATCCCATTATGCGCAATGTGACACAAGGTCATTGTATGCAGGTATAGCCAGCTCCCCAAAGAAGGACTCTGGCTTGATGCAAAAAATAGTCGAGAATTAACCTGTCGACATTCTCTTATAAGGCCGCCTCAGGCGACTGGCAATTAAACAACCCTCCCTCTCAAAAGTGGAGGTAATGTCCGGAATAGCGCCCATCTGAAGATCAAGCTGAACCATACCTCATACCAATATAAAGGGGATACTGGAGACACGCTGGCCAGACCCCTAAATGTCAGAATAATGCCAAGGCGAACCTCGGCTGGTATGAACACTCAACACAGGAACAGATACTACACTGTGAACATAGACGAACATGGCAAGTACTTGCCTGCATGTTAGTGATTACTTAATTTTGAAAATGATGTCTATCACATCCTTCCTTCGAATTCTTCACATGCATATATGAAAGAAATACATAATTTGAATATAATATTTATATAAATTACTTACCATCTCAAGCGTGTTGCCATTCCACAGCACTTTTCATCTTTAATATTAGCATTGATGTTAGGGTTGAAGATAGTGTTCAATTTATATTCAAAAGGTTTTATTATTCTGGCCAGTCTGATCTACGCACACAAAGGCTTTTGTCAGCTGCAAAGACACAAGTACAAAGACTATTTTGAACATAGGTTTTACAGACGATTTACAAAAGAATAAAATGTGTATAAACAGAAATATTTTAAAAGCATTCAAAGATCAATAAAACATAATAATAATCATAAAAACACAAAGAAAATTCAACTTTGCCCAAGTGAATTCTATGTTCGATTGTCTGCCCTTGGATCTTTATTCTTTGTATTTTGGTCTCACTTTTAGAGAGTTCATGTGTCAGCCATTTTTTTTTATACCAGTTGGGGAATATCAACACAAATAGGTACGATCTAGTGTGTATCCATATATGCTCACTCAGTGACTCCCAACCAACTAGTCTAATTCTTAAGAGACTGAGAACAGTGATTCTATGTATCTATATGGGTAACAAAGCATATATATATATATATATATATATATATATATATAGTCTCGGAAGTTCTTTTAACCTTCAAAACTGGAAAAAAAAAAAATTTTTCGTTGAAAGATTTTTGTCTAGTAAGTCAATCAATCTACTGCAATCACTATTTTAGTTAACTTCCAAGAATTTACTCTAATATAAATATATTTTTATATATGTTTTTTTTTTATATAAGGGATCGTCAGTTGTTTACCATGAAAACTGTTTCGGGATTTTAAAAACAAAACAGTATTTCTTTATCATGGCATCCCAGCAGTGTTGATCAGACACCACCTCCCTATTAAATAATTATTTTTTAATTTAAAAAGTTTACAAATATTTGATTTAGTCTTGCCTCCAGATTTGTTTTTCTAAAGTTATAAAATATAGTTTCTCCTTACCTGTGTTGTTCCTTTCAAATTGAGTATTTACTATTTTACAGAACATCTATTTTATAGAGTTAGATGATTCCATTATAATAACCCCCCTTTTTCCTCTTGGTTATTTTCTTTGTCTACAAATGTTTTAAAATTAAAATGATATATTTATAAAAATATTTCATATATACATATATATATATACCTTTATTTATTTATTTATTTATTTCATCATGGACTATTTATATATGTTATACATTTTTATAGTAGAGTTTTGGATTTCTTTCATCAATTTCTTTTGATTTATTTCATATAATTTAAAAGCGTCAGGATAGCGTGTTATTGCCTTATTTAATTGTCTAAATATTTTATTTTTATCTCCACCTTGTTTAAGCATTCTTATTACTAATGAAGTGACTGGAGGTATAAAATCCATTAACCTTAAAGTAACGCGGGCTATTCTTAGAAATTCGGACATTATACTCCCATAAAATATATACATAGGACAGGTACTACTTTTATGCGGCATACGAACGATATGAAAGGGAAAAGAATTTCTTTTATCAAACATTTTATAAATAAATCTACCATCCTCAATTTTTATATCTAAATCTAGAAAGGTAGCATGTATTCCTGTATGTTCACAATTTAATTTTAATTCCCTAGGATATATTAAATGTTTAGTATTTTCAAACTCCTCTCTATCATTTATACAGACCAGGTCATCAATAAACCTCCTGCAGCCGTGGTAACTATACGTTCTAGATATATCATTTTTTATTAATGATGACATATATATGTATTTATATCTATGTAAATAGAGATTTGCCCAAAAGGGGGCAGGGTCCAAACCCATAGGAATACCTATTGTTTGTATTAGTGTTTTATTTCCTATTTTAAAATAACTTTCTTTAATCAGGTGACTTATAAGTATTTTAAGGCCATTTTTTGAAGTACTAGTTTTACTGTTTTTAGTCTTACACCAAAAGGCTTTAGATTTTGAAAAAGCTATGTATTTACCTTTACCTACGGCAAAAGCTAAATCTATAATGTTACCTAATTCTTTAATTAGTTCATTATGTGGTATTTTTGTATATAAGGTACTAAAATCATATGTAGAAATTGATTTTGCCTTTTTACGGGAATTTATATGATCTAGTTTTTCTTTTATTGGATATGAATTATTTACTACCCAAAATAGGTTTATATTACTATAAAACTTTCTTTTATTATGAAAATTATTTATCTGATTAATTATTAATTTAAACACATTTGATATAGCCTTACTCAAGGGTTTAGTAATACACATTTTGGAGGCAACAATAAAACGGGCCCCAACTGGTTTTTTATGCATTTTAGGTATCCAATACATACATGGAAGTTTATTATTTTTCTCATCTAATTTTAGTCCTAATTTTTCACAAATAATGGTGTTATTTAGAATAATACTTTCTTTTTCACAATTACTTACTTAATGAGTATCTGATTCTATACCTATAATTCCTACTATATATATATATATATATATCTTATATTTGCATTCCATAGACCAGAGAGAATTAATCCCAAACCATAATTTTCATTGGTTTCTGTACTTCGATGTTATTTTTTTTACATCTCTCATTTTCCACACAAAAGTAATTTATTCAAATTTAATATTCATTGCTATCCTTATGCACGTTTCATGGCAAAAATCAGATAATTGTATTTTTTTTTAATTAGTTCAATTTTGTCAATATATATATATATATATATATATATATATATATATATATATATATATATATATATATATATATATACACATATATATATGGCTAAGTAAGCTACACAAAGGCGTCCATGTTTCATTCCCGCAGGAAATCATCGGGCTAAAGGTGCAATTAGCCTGATGATCTCCTTCAGGAATAAGACATGGACGCTTCTGTTTAGCTTACTTATCGTAGATATATTTTCATACTACTAAGCTCTACTCAGGTATTGAGCACTGTTGAAGTAAATACTAAAAATATATACACGTTATATCACCTTATAATATTATATGTGTATATACATATATACACACACACACTAGAAGAATACGCATCACACAACAGGTAAAATTAATAACCTAAACAGAACAGTTTTGCATTACTTTTATATCCCCTAACCAAGATTATATATAATGCTACTAAACCTTATGTCTGGAATCCTTATTCGAATTTTGATAAAAATCATGTAATGATTTTTATCTTCGAAAATGTCTAAAATTTAAGGCTTAAGCTTAAGGGGTCTTCAAAAATGTAATCGTCTAAATCGGATGCTTGAAAATACCACAAGGTTGAAATAAATTATTGCATCGATGATTATGTAATTTCGTGTTACTATATTTTATATATATATATATATATATATATATATATAGTTTGTTCAGCTTAGATGTCAAGTTGACGTTTTGCTTTGTATGACGTTCTCAGAGCAACTATACTATTCAACAGAGTTGAATAAAATAGCGACTCTGAGGCGGGCATACAGACCGAAACCTCTATTAGTTGATGCAAACCAAACAAACCATATATATATATATATATATATATATATATATATATATATATATATATATATATATATATATATATACCAGCTCTACTAATAACCAACTTAGTATCAATCACTTTTAGAATGAATATATACCAACTTATCAGCAGGTCAACTAATCCTATATATATAAGCGGCATGGTGCAGTTGTTATAGTTATGGACTGTAGGCTCGGTGTGCCTAGTTCTGTCAATGTACCTTCCTCCCACTGCGGGGAGATGTGACACAAGGTCGGAAGGTGGGGATTGAAAGCCAAGCGCCCAAGAGGCAGAGCACTCTGGCCTGCAAAAAATACCTCAGCAGTCTCGAGTTGTTCATATCTAGAGGATTGAAACTGAATGAAGTACCCGTGCAAAGACCAACAAATGTATGTGCACCAAGAAACAGTCGAATCAAGAACTTTCTAGGAAGTTGTCTATAAAGGCACCAGTTTGGAAAGTAAAAAAATGATATAACTAGTGGTCCTTATGCGAATGATTTTTAAATATTGGAAAGAAATATTTAACTAAAATATGACAAAATCCACGTTATTTAAAACCTTCTGATCTGTTAGAATTGAGAACAACTAAATCATAAATGATTTTTTTTTTAATTAAGTGTTCAATTATAACATTTTTTTTTTAAATTGTCGTTGCATTAAACAATCTTAATGTAATAAAAAAAACTCGCTAATTTTCATGTCAATGTTTTTTTCACAAGTTTTTAAATCAACTCATTTATCATACGAAGAAATTAAATCTTAAATGCATTTCTAATTGAAAAGCAGCAGACGAAGCCTCTAATTAGAAAAAATATATTTGCAAAACAAATATCTAAACATCAAAACAATATTAAATTTTTTTTTTAATAAAAAAAATTGTGTAAGTTGTAGTTTCGGTTATAATTTCAATCTCTGGAGGAAACTAATATGGAATAAAAAATGATTATTGAGAATGAAATGATGAAATACGAAAGATTTTTATCGAGTTCTTCAGACTCAAAAGCAGAAAGAAAGCATTTAGAATATTTTTCAGCTTTTAAGAATCGAATCCAACAACGGAAAATCTTCGACAGAGAATTTAGATATTTATTTTTCGATTTACCGAAATTTTTCAAAAATATTTTATATAAATAAATGAAAAGAAAAAAACTGTCATAAAAGCTGCAATTAGATTAATCTTTTACTAAAAAAAAAAACTTTATTATTATTTAGAGTATCTAGACTACTATTCTCATCTTTGCGACTATTTTCACCATGTTTCGGCCAAGGTGAACTTCGACCTTCTTCAGCTTTAACTTTTTCGAACTTAGGAACCTGTGTTAAATGTAAAAACTTATACGGAATTTCGCGCTCTTTATTTAATTCATGGGGTAGATTGTTCTCGTTCCGTCAGCCATGACCTGGTAGAAGTTTTAATTAACTATTATCTCATGCTTAGCATTCTTATTTAAAATTACAAATATTGAGGATTGGACCTTCAATCTGGATAAGACTGTCACTAAGAACTGATTGTTAATCAACACCTTTATCCGTTTATAAGTTCTAAAAGGACAGTCTAAGATGGAGTCAGATACGTTCTAAGATGGAGTACTGCTGTAATATCTGGGGAGGTACTGCTTGGCACATTCTTTCTTGCCTTGACACAGTAAAACCCGACTTCGCAACATAGTGGGGAGTGATGTCTTCTCTTCCGAACAGCCTCTTTCACACCGAAGAAATGTTGCTAGCCTCTGGCTCTACTATACTGTTATGTTTATGGTAGGTGCACGACTCAACTCCAATCCTTGGTCCCCACGTCCCATGGTCGTCTTCAAGTCTAATGTAAACAAATACTTATTGAGCCGTCATCTTGAATAATCAATTCCTCTTAAGTAATCTTCTGCCCATTCTATCTATTGTTCCAATGATCTTTGGAACCAGATACCACGAGTCTGCTTCCCAACCGACTGCAGCATGGTCGTCTTCAAGTCTAATGTAAACAAATACTTGTTGAGCCGTCCCCTTCGATAATCTATTCCTCTTAAGTAATCTTCTGCCCATTCTATCTATTGTTCCAATCATCTTTGGAACCAGATACCACGAGTCTGCTTCCCAACCGACTGCAGCATGGTCGTCTTCAAGTCTAATGTAAACAAATACTTGTTGAGCCGTCCCCTTCGATAATCTATTCCTCTTAAGTAATCTTCTGCCCATTCTATCTATTGTTCCAATCATCTTTGGAACCAGATAAAAATTCTCTTCATTATTTTAACTCAAAACTGAATAGTCAATTAAAATAATTACATGAATAAAAGATTCTATAAAAAACATTTTTATAAAAATTCTCTTTATTATTTAAACTCACAACTACATAGTCAAGTAATTAAAATTATTACATAAATAAAAGATTTTATAAAAAAAAATTCTATAAAAATTCTCTTTATTATTTTAACTCACAACTGCATAGTCAAGTTATAAAAATAATTACATAAAAAAAAGATTCTATAAAAATTTTTTATAAAAATTCTCTTTATTATTTAAACTCACAACTACATAGTCAAGTAATTAAAATAATTACATAAATAAAAGATTCTATAAAAAAGTTTTACTAAAAATTCTCTTCATTATTTTAACTCAAAACTGAATAGTCAATTAAAATAATTACATGAATAAAAGACTCTATAAAACATTTTTATAAAAATTCTCTTTATTATTTTAACTTACAACTGCATAGTCAAGCTCAACTAGGATATAAAAATAGCATATTTGTATCGGCCTTCAGACACATAGAAATTGTTGTCTGAGCCCACACTTGCATTGCCAGAAATTGTTTTCATAGTGCTATAACATAGAAATTTGTCAGAGTCCACTATGACTGGACTGGTTAGTATTATTCATGTTATAAACAGCTTAAGTGCTTTTACAGTGCTGTACATTAATGTCAATCATTATAGTAATATTAGTATTCAAAATGTGAATTTCATGATTTAAACATTTGAATGTTTTAGCCAAAACAGTTGCAACAACTTCTGACACTTTATGAAGTGCATTAAAAATGAAGAAGAATGGGAATGTCGGCTGTCAAAGGATTAATACAAGTGTTATTGACAGTAACGCAGTCTTTTATCTACTCTCAGAATTCTTTTGTATATTCAGAGTAAAAGTAAAAAAAAAAGTATTCTTAGAATATTTATGGTGAAAAATTTTGATCATCTGGGCTTGATAGAAATAAAAAAAAACTATATTTAAAAAAAAAAAAAATTAATCAATTTTTTTTTTTTTAGAATCTATTTTTCTCGAACTTGGTTTAAAACAATATATTTTTTTTTATTCCTAAAAGAAAAAAAAAATGAATTCAATGGTTACTTATTTTCAGCTCGATATGAAAATAGTTTTCAATTTTCTAATATGACAGACTGCATAGACTTCTATCTTATGATTAAAGCAATGCCAACCAGTATAAAAACAAAAGGGGAAAATGTGGGTGAAAAGTTACGTCTTGAAGAGAAACTTTCACTTCGAAATCCTTTGGCAAATATCTTATATACAAAGCAAAGCGAGAGTTTTCCCCTTTATTTCATTTACCGGTACAGCTCAAAAGCTGTATATACATTTCTACTTTTTATGCGTTCCAATTGCTTATTCGTACATGCTTCATGCAAAAATAATTTACTTTCATTCACATTCTACAATCTTTCTACATTATCCAATAAGTCGCTCTCACTTTGCTTACTAATTTCAGCATGGGATTAAAATTTACTTATCTACAAAGATTTTTTTTCTACTTTTACACTAATATTGTGGGTTCTGCATTCTAAATATAGAGTAATAAATATTAGACATATTTAACTTAGTCTGTTTATTATGCCTCTCTTATACGAATAAATAATCCCATTCTAAATTTTAATTTTAAAAAAATATATATATATATATATTTTACATTATACATACAACTAGTACGATCCATGTCCATCTTGAAGAGAAACTTTCACTCCAAAATCCTTTGTCATATATATTGTATACAGGGCGTTGCAGCAAAATCAGACACTTGACAAAAAGTAAACGAAATACCAGGAGGTGATGAAGAGCATGGTGTAGCCCTGGATGGACGAGATCGCTGCCGGCCGCCCCTACATCTACCAGCAGGACTCTGCTTATGCACACAAGGCCAAGACGACCCAGGCGTAGCTACTCAACAATATTTCTCACCACTAGTCTCCGGACTTGTGGCCGCCCTCCTCACCTGAATGCAACCCCCTTACCTATTTCTTCTGGAGTATGATCGAGGTCAAGATGAACTGGCTACTCTGGTGCCCCCTCGACATAAATATACTCGACCAACTCGACAATCAGCTAAATCCCATCCATTCACTGTGGAGGTCCCCAAATGCCGGAGAGCCTTCTACTCCTATACCTTCGTTCCTCGTACTGCCGGCCTCTGGACCTCCCTCCCTGCTCCCTGTTTCTCCGACAGTACCGACATGCAGAGGTTTAAAACTAATGTAAACAGGCATCTCGCTACACTGC
>OY744540.1:81164943-81169943 GCA_963556195.1 Sepiola atlantica
GACGGCTCAACAAGAATTTGTTAACATTGACCTTGAAAACGACCATGTTGTAGTCAGCTGGGAAGCAGCGCCTTGGTGTTTCGTTCCACAGACGGGCAGTTCTTGGAAAGAAACTCCGCTCATGGAAGTTCCTTTTTGCTCCAGGTACACAGAAGAAGAATTGAGAGCTGTACAGAGTTGTTAGGTAAATACCATTCCCAACAAATTTGTGAGAATTTATTAAAATAGAAATTGTAAATATTTTATTTATTTCCATGACCGTGTATTCGTTTACACTAGGGTTTTCGAAAGTGTGCATTTCGGTGCCTCAGGGTCATGTGGCAATATCCTATCGGAGGCTGCGATATATTGGAAATATTAATTCAGCCATAGCCAGACTAATATTCAATCACAAACGCATCTCCCATAAGAGCTGAAAACCGATTAAGTTGGATAACAAGAATTTCTATCAGTGCAGGTCAAGAACTCAACGCCAATGAAGATTGCATCATGTTGGCACTAGCTTGCTAAATAAAACACACTATTTATCTTGCATTTAGTTCTGCAGACAAAATCATCACCATCATCATATTCGGTTTAACATCTGTTTCACATGCTAGCATGTGTTGGACGGCTTTAAGAAATTGACTTTCAAACTAACCTATCTCAGAAGTCCATCCTTATCACTTCCTCCCATATTTCCTTGGGTTTCCTCTATGAACTGAACCTGCTACCTCAACTGTTCTACATCTACTAACCCAAGCACTCGTATGCATTATTGCAACAAGGTCATATCATCAAAGTCTCCTATTTTGCACACAAGCTGAAATGTTGGTAAACTCTCTGAATTAGTGTCTTTTACATTTATTGAGTTTGAATTTCATTTAAATGAGATATACGTATTTGAAGTTTTAAGCGTGTTCTGACCCCATGGGTCACTTAGAAGTAGGGGGCACGTAGATATTCAGCACAGAGAGACTAACTTAAAGATTTAAGACAACTTCCATTATCGTCTCCGGATAATTTGTTTGCATATGATATAAATTTCATCAGAATAGGATATATTTGAAGTTTTAAGGGAGTTATGCCCTCAAAGCTCCCGTAGGTTTGCACATAGAGATTCAGGATCACTTCCATTGTCTTCCCCGGTAAATTTTACATAACAATACACTTTTAGATTTTATGTATATTCTCTGACCTTTTTTTCTATAGGGAACACACAGACATCACACAGACATTTAGTTTAGTATAGAGAGAGATGTACAAAATTTCATAAAAATTCGATAAATTTGGAGATAAAGAAGTCAACACATTGATTTGTCTACAAAAAGTAGTCACCTAGTGAGGACTAGATTTCTGAGCGGCCAATGCACCAAGTGTCAGATTTATCTATGGGCTTAACAGGCTGAAGCCGAAGATTCTCAAATACTTGTTGGTGCCCCGAGTTAGGTGTATAATATTTTTCACAGATTAGGACCCACGCAAACTTTGACCCAGTCGTTAAGTTCAGAGTGGGAGTTAGGGTCAAAGTTAGCGTGGGTCCTAATCTGTGAAAGTTCCTATTTTTTGATACCGAAAAGCATCTTTCTTACACATGCTGAAGCCTAGGATCTCAGATACTAGGGGATGCCCCGGGCTAGGTGTATAATATTTTTTGATACTGAAAAGCATCTTTCTTACACATGCTGAAGCCTAGGATCTCAGATACTAGGGGATGCCCCGGGCTAGGTGTATAATATTTTTTGATACTGAAAAGCATCTTTCTTACACATGCTGAAGCCTAGGATCTCAAATACTAGGGGATGCCCCGGGCTAGGTGTATAATATTTTTTGATACTGAAAAGCATCTTTCTTACACATGCTGAAGCCTATGGTCTCAGATACTAAGGGATGCCCCGGGCTAGGTGTATAATATTTTTTGATACTGAAAAGCATCTTTCTTACACATGCTGAAGCCTAGGATCTCAGATACTAGGGGATGCCCCGGGCTAGGTGTATAATACTTTTTGATACTGAAAAGCATCTTTCTTACACATGCTGAAGCCTAGGATATCAAATACTAGGGGATGCCCCGGGCTAGGTGTATAATATTTTTTGATACCGAAAAGCATTTTTTTAACACATGCTATAAAAGAATAATACTATCTCAAGCAGAAAAAACCCTATCCCTAAAACCCAACACTAACCCTATCCCTAAAACCCAACACTAACCCTATCCCTAAAACTCAACACTAACCCTATCCCTCAAACCCAACACTAACCCTACGCCTAAAATTCAACACTAACACTATCCCTAAAACCCAACACTAACCCTATCCCTAAAACCCAACACTAACCCTATCCCTGAAACCCAACACTAACCATATGCCTAAAACTCAACACTAACCCTATCCCTAAAACCCAACACTAACCCTATCCCTAAAACCCAACACTAACCCTATCCCAAAAACCCAACACTAACCCTATCCCAAAAACCCAACACTAACCCTATGCCTAAAACTCAACACTAACCCTATGCCTAAAACCCAACACTGACCCTATCCCTAAAACCCAACACTGACCCTATCCCTAAAACCCAACACTGACCCTATCCCTAAAACTCAACACTGACCCTATCCCTCAAATCCAACACTAACCATATGCCTAAAACTCAACACTGACCCTATCCCTCAAACCCAACACTAACCTTATGCCTAAAACTCAACACTAACCCTATCCCTAAAACCCAACACTAACCCTATCCCTCAAACCCAACACTAACCCTATGCCTAAAACTCAACACTAACCCTATCCCTAAAACCCAACACTAACCCTATGCCTAAAACTCAACACTAACCCTATCCCTAAAACCCAACACTAACCCTATGCCTAAAACCCAACACTAACCCTATGCCTAAAACCCAACACTAACCCTATGCCTAAAACCCAACACTAACCCTATGCCTAAAACCCAACACTAACCCTATGCCTAAAACTCAACACTAACCCTATCCCTAAAACCCAACACTAACCCTATCCCTAAAACCCAACACTAACCCTATACCTAAAACCCAACACTAACCCTAAAACCCAACACTAACCCTATCCCTAAAACCCAACACTAACCCTATCCCTAAAACCAACACTAACCCTATCCCTAAAACCCAACACTAACCCTATCCCTAAAACCCAACACTAACCCTTTTTTTTCTAAAACGCAACACTAACCCTTTTTTTTCTAAAACGCAACACTAACCCTTCCCTAAAACTCAACACTAGTATTGATTTTGTCTTTTCCTGAACGCTGCAAGTAAATTGAAAACACAGTCGTGTAAGTAAGTTTTACATTTGTTAAAGAATATAATAGTAAACTTACTATTTCTTTTTTTCTAAAAGATTCTTTTTTATTCCAAGAATCTTTACAAAGTTTGGTTAGTGCAAAAGTTCTTTAGTCTTATTTAAAAAATCTTTTGTTTGTTACCCGAATGTATTCAATAAAAACTCGAACATACAAATATATTTATATGTAATATAAAAGTTTTATTTATACAAACATAGTTCGGCTACATATTCAGAACATGTTCCAGTCAGTTATCACGGTGTTGTCTCACCGTCCATCTGACACTCATTAACTCTTATCCTCGAGTAGCTTTTGGGCCTTGACAAGTGGTGACGCTTTACTAAGACAATAAAATAAAAACTGTTGGACATTCCTGACTTAAACTTGGTGGACATAGATTGGAGATTATTTGTACCAAATATGATTGGATTGCAGAAAAGAATTGTTGAATCCTGTACATTTTATTTACCTCCCCAGGAGGTTAGGCCCAAGGCCAGTTTTTATCCTACTCCCACAAGATAAGATGTGACCCAAGGTCGGGTCGGGAAAGTGGGACTTGAAAAACCGGCGCCCGAGAAGTTGAGCACTCTGGCCATTAAAAATTGCCTGGGCAGCCCCGTCGGAATTCCCCGGTAGGGGCGCCTCAGGCAGTAAGCTATAAACTTACCCCCCCCCCAAGAGGGAAGGCAAAGCCTGGGAGGGCGGACCTCCTAGAACTGCACAGGACTGACAACCAATAGACCGGCGTAAATCAAGCCCCGAAGGCCAAGACGATACCAGTTTATGGGGTGTAATATCCATCAGAACAAAGGCCGACCAATAATCCTGTACATAATAAAACAAAAACACATTTTATTTAATTCACCGTGGAATTTCCACAGGTCTCACAGGGTGCTATTATTAATATTAGAGTTGATGAAACTTATTTGTCACACGATAAAAGTCACAGCTTTAATCATGTGTCAATGTAGACGTATTTATTGATTCCCCCCTCTTGAAATAATCATATCGATATCTAGCAAGTCATAATATGGATGAAATATTCGCTATTTATTGTCTCTCGGCTTATATGCTCGATAATATTCCACATGATTAGCAAAACAACATTTACATCATCATCAGCTAGAAATCTTATTCTCTTAAATATCTATTAGTCATGTGATGGTTTTTTGTCCAATCACAAGCCGTGTTCAGCAACAATTGCACAGACCATAAGGAAGAATTGAACCCGATAGAAGACCAAGTTCACTTTAGAAATGAATCTGCTTGATCTAAACAATGAAACTTGTCTAGGCAACCGCATAAAATGACAAAGATTTGTATGTGTGTGTATATATATATATATATATATATATATATATATATATATATATATATATATATATTAATCCAGGTAAAGTAGACATCAACAGGATAAAAATCCACAGAATTTCAACCGGGCTTATAAAAACTGTGCTCAATAATAATACACTGGCATGTCGACATGCCAGCGTAACGGCTTTTTGTACATGTCTGTATAAATAAAAATAATTATATATATATATATATATATATATATAATTATAGTATAAATTTTTATTTATACAAACATAAATATAAATAAAAATGTATACTTAAGAACAGCTCTACTTGTTATTAAGCAGTTTTTATAAACACTGGAGTTTCAACAAATTAACATCTACAGAAACTAATATAATACATG
>OY744540.1:81177443-81182443 GCA_963556195.1 Sepiola atlantica
CTTATCGAGAGGTGTGGACGTATCTAAGAATGGGTGAGAATAACATTAGTATTATTTACTCCTCTGCAGGAGTTAGGCACAAGGCCAGTTTTATCCTACTCCCACAAGAAAGATGTGACCCAAGGTCGGGTCGGAAAGTGGGGGTTGAAAAGCCAGCGCCCGAGAGGTGAGCACTCTGGCCATCAAAAATTGCCTGGGCAGCCCCGTCGGCATTCCCCGGTAGGGGCGCCCCAGGCAGTAAGCAATAAACTTACTCCTCCCCAAAGAGGGGAGGCGAAGCCTGGGAGGGTGGACTTCCTAGAACTGCACAGGACAGACCCATAGACCGGCGTAAATCAAGCCCCGAAGGCCAAGACAATACCAGTCTATGGGGTGTAGTATCCATCTGAACAGATACTACACTTTGATCCTGTGCCAGGTCATTAGTAATGTGGCACTGTTTGACACTACACGCATCTAAAAATGTGACAGACGAATGAAAATGCTATTTAGAACTTAATCTTGAGCGACCAACGAAAATGCTATTTCAAACTAAAGAATGACAGACCAACGAAAATGCTATTTCAAAATTAGCATGACAGACCAACGAAAATGCTATTTCAAACTTAGCATGACACACAAACGAAAATGCTATTCTAAAGTTAGCATGACAGACCAACGAAAATGCTATTTAAAACTTAGCATGGCAACCAACGAAAATGCCATTTCAAACTTAGCATGACAGACAAACGAAAATGCTATTTCAAACTTAGCATGACAGACAAACGAAAATGCTATTTTAAACTAAAGTGTGACAAACTAACGAAAATGCTATTTCAAACTTAGCATGACAGATCAACAAAAATTTTATTTGAAACTTAAGCATGACAGACCAACGAAAATGCTATTTTAAACTAAAGTGTGACAGACCAAAAAAATGCTATTTCAAAGTTAGCATGGCAGAACAACGAAAATGCTATTTCAAACTTAGCATGACAGACCAACGAAAATGCTATTTCAAACTTAGCATGACAGACAAACGAAAATGCTATTTCAAACTTAGCATGACAGACCAACGAAAATGCTATTTTAAACTTAAGCATGACAGACCAACGAAAAGGCTATTTCAAACTTAAGCATGATAGACCAACGAAAATGCTATTTTAAACTAAAGTGGGACAAACCAACGAAAATGCTATTTCAAACTTAAGCATGATAGACCAACGAAAATGCTATTTCAAACTTAAGGATGACAGACCAACGAAAATGCTATTTTAAACTAAAGTGTGATAAACCAACGAAAATGCTATTTCAAACTTAGTATGACAGACCAACGAAAATGTTATTTCATACTTAAGAATGACAGTCCAACGAAAATGTTATTTCAAACTTAAGCATGACAGACAAACGAAAATGTTATTTCAAACTTAAGCATGACAGACCAACGAAAATGCTATTTCAAACTTAAGCATGACAGTCCAACGAAAATGCTATTTTAAAGTTAGCATGATTGACCAACGAAAATGCTATTTCAAACTTAAGCATGACAGACCAACGAAAATTTTATTTGAAACTTAAGCATGACAGACCAACGAAAATGCTATTTTAAACTAAAGTGTGACAGACCAAAGAAAATGCTATTTCAAAGTTAGCATGGCAGAACAACGAAAATGCTATTTCAAACTTAGCATGACAGACCAACGAAAATGCTATTTCAAACTTAGCATGACAGACCAACGAAAATGCTATTTCAAACTTAGCATGACAGACCAACGAAAATGCTATTTCAAAGTTAGCATGACAGACCAACGAAAAGGCTATTTCAAAGTTAGCATGACAGACCAACGAAAATGCTATTTCAAAGTTAGCATGACATACCAACGAAAATGCTATTTCAAACTTAAGCATGACAGAGCAACGAAAATGCTATTTCAAAGTTAGCATGACAGACCAACGAAAATGCTATTTCAAACTTAAGCATGACAGACCAACGAAAATGTTATTTTAAACTAAAGTGTGACAAGCCAACGAAAATGCTATTTCAAACTTAGTATGACAGACCAACGAAAATGTTATTTCAAACTTAGCATGACAGACCAACGAAAATGCTATTTCAAACTTAGCATGACAGACCAACGAAAATGTTATTTCAAACTTAGCATGACAGACCAACGAAAATGCTATTTCAAACTTAAGCATGACAGACCAACGAAAATGCTATTTTAAAGTTAGCATGACAGACCAACGAAAATGCTATTTCAAAGTTAGCATGACATACCAACGAAAATGCTATTTCAAACTTAAGCATGACAGACCAACGAAAATGCTATTTCAAAGTTAGCATGACAGACCAACGAAAATGCTATTTCAAACCTAAGCATGACAGAGCAACGAACATGCTATTTCAAAGTTAGCATTTTCGTTGGTCTGTCACGTTATTTCAAAGTTAGCATGACAGAGCAACGAAAATGCTATTTCAAAGTTAGCATGACAGACCAACGAAAATGCTATTTTAAACTGAAGGGTGACAGATTGACGGAAATGATGTTTCAAGCTTAAACGTGACAGACAGAATGACCGACTGACAAAAGCTTTTATAAATATATTTGGGCGAATGTACAAAAATGAAAAAAGAGTTTCCCTTGGTTACACAACTGTCCTCAGCAGTGACATAGTAATACAACAATCTATTGCTATGGGAACACAGAGGCACTCAAGTCAAGTAAACATTTCTCATTCACTTCAAAACACACTTGTACACCCTTTCATCTTTTTTTCATTCTTTATCGCCTATTTTGCTCTTCCATATATTTTTCTACTTTTTCTAACCTCATATTTTTTAGGTTGTATTATTTGTATTACTTGTTCTAATCTTGGATGTTATTCTTACAACGTGTCGACCGATGTAACCTCCGACCTTTTTCAGGTGCATGTTGTCGAACTCGGGAATCTTCTTTTGAGGTTCAATCCTCAGTACAGGCTATACTAAGAATACCTCTCGCTGCACAGCTCCCAATTTAGGATGACCCCCAAAACTTTCACCCTAATTCTCAGTAGCTCCTTACGTCTACGGTGGCAGCCTGCCTTGTTTGGGATGAACTATGTTAAAACAAAATTTGAAAAAAAAAAAAAGAATTCAAAGTTTAAGTTGTCTCTGAGTTATCTCCCTTTGAGTCATCTCCTTCATATAGGGTAAAGCATTGAGAGTGACTTCCTTTAGTTAGTTGTTGTTGGAAGACAAGATGGCGACGTTCACGAACTGTCAAGGTTTTCCAGTTGGAAAGAAGAACAGTAAGGGTATTGGAGGGTTTTGTAAGTGTATTCACTCTATGTGGCGCAACGAATAAAAGTGCTAAGTAATAATGAGTTCTAAGTTACTCTTCTGATGGTTGAAGGTTCAATCCTAGGTACTAAGAATACGATTACGAATTACTTTCGACTTCTACCCGGTCATGGCTGACGGAACGAGAGCAAGCTACCCACGTGGATTAAATAGAGGGATCCGTTCGAAATGCCATACAGATTTGAATCTGTCTCGACATAAAGATTCCCGAATTCGTCAAAACACACCTGAAAAAGGTCAAAGGTTACATCAGCCGAAACGTTGCGAGAAAAACACCCAAGATGAGGACAGTAGTCTGAATAATCCAAATAATACATATTATCAAACCTAATCTAAAAAATTTCGAAACCTATTTCTAAATTTAGTCTCATCTATTCTTCATATCCTTTCAATTCTATTTTAATTCGCTCATTTCGATGCACTTCATGAATGTAGAAATAAGAACTGACTGTATGTTTATCTCATCTTGGGTGTGTTTATCACAACGTTTCGGCCGCTGTAACCTCCGGCCTTTTTCAGGTGTATCTAACCTAATTATTACGGTATTGTTTGGTCATTAAATTGTTAATTGAACAAAGACATTTTTTAGAACCCACATCATTTTATCAAAATTGATATGAGGATTCTAGGCATAATAGTTAGTAGCATTATATATTTTTTAATCTTCACAAGCGGACATAAAAGTGGTGCAAAACTTTCTGCTCACGGAATTTATTTTACCTCTCATGGGACAGGTATTTGTTATAAATCAAAAGTACAAGTGTAAATATAGGTAAAAGTCGCTAATGGCATTTCAATTGGTTCATCGATTGTTTGCAGTCATATTTCACTGACAAACAATAAAGCAAACAATTGTGAGATAAGTTGTCTGCCCCTTGTGGACTCGAAAAAAAAAAACAGTAAATAATGAAAGCCGACACATCAAAGCACAGCGTGAGACTTGAGATGTTATATTGTTAATCACACGAGACATTTATGTAACTGATGTAAATAGAAAATTCTTTATTAGCAAGGGTAAAATCTGTGCTACGAGCACACTTGAACTATTCCTCCTACTGAGTGCTAATTAGGTTTATACAAGTGGGGGGAGAACGGCCTCCCTCATTCTGAACAGATACAAAAGAAAACAACTATCAATAAGAAAACGCTTTTGCAAGCCGACTTGTGATTGGTTCTTTCCCGACACACCACAGACATTGTTACAACTAGGGAATATTCAAAAGGAGGTGACTGTTGAATGTCTTAATAGTGAATTGTTTTTATATCATTTAATAGGGTTTGAAAATTACCAGACGACCAATGAGCCGTTGGGTCAGCGTTGGTACATTGTAGCTTTTTGCTTCTTCCTGTTTTTACTCCAAAGCGCAATTGTTTTCCAAACCATAAATAAAATAGCAACTTGTGTTCAATTATTCGTATATAATTAAGCATTCACAATTGGTATTGTGTTTCGGTTTGAAATAACCCCCAAAAAGGGTTAATATGCTGGAAAACCGATTACAAATATGGAAGTCGCTATCATCATCAACATCCTAATCATCATCATCATTCTAATTATCATCATCCTCCTCCTCCTTCTAAACACTGTCGCAACCAAGTCATTAACTGCTGTTTTAAACTCTTTATGAAAAGAGACAAAAAAAGACACATTTTCTTTTATTCAGATAGACAAAAACAT
>OY744540.1:81187443-81192443 GCA_963556195.1 Sepiola atlantica
CTGGACCCCCTAGAACTGCACAGGACCGTCCCATTGACCGGTGTAAATCAAGCCTTGAAGGCCAAGATGATACCAGTCTATGGAGTGCAGTATCCATCAGAACAGATACTACACTTTGATCTTGACCAAAAGGCCGAGAAAGACTTGATTTACTCCTCTCCAGGAGTTAGGCACAAGGCCAGTTTTTATTATACTCCCACAAGTAAGATGTGACCCAAGGTCGGGTCGGGAAAGTTGGGTTTAAAAATTGCCTGGGCAGCCCCGTCGGCATTCCCCGGTAGGGGCGCCTCAGGCAGTAAGCAATAAACTTACTCCTCCCCAAAGAGGGGAGGCGAAGCCTTGAAGGGTGGACCTCCTAGAACTGCACAGGACAAACCCATAGCCCGGCGTAAATCAAGACCCGAAGGCCAAGACAATACCAGTCTATGGAGTGCAGTATCCATCGGAACAGATACTACACTTTGATCTTGGCCAAAACGCTGAGAAAGACTATGTATAATACATAAAACATGGCAAAGAAGGTATTTACCTCCTTCCCACCATGGGAAGATATGATAGAAGGTCGAAAGGTGGCGATTAAAAAGCCAGTGCACAAGAGGTATGTGAATTCTGGCACACAAAAAATGCCTGAACAGCCCTATTAGATTTACCTTAGCAATAAACTAACGCCTTCTCAAAGGTAGATGGTGGACCTCCTAGAACTGAACAGAACCATAACTAAACCTAATAGAAGCAAGGTCATCGCCTAAAAAATGACCTTGACTCTGCCGGCATGATTGTCGATCACGTACCCTAACTCAAGCGATTTCAGGTAGGTTATGCCATCGTTTTTCCAAACACCATGTATAATGCATAAAAAAAACGTCAAGTAGCTCTATTTGTGATTCCTAGGAGATTTCACATAATATCCATGAATAATAACAAAATTATTAATCCATGGATTTGTAGTTGCTTCACGGAGTTTAGTTAACCATATTCTCATCGGAAAAAGAGATGAATTCTAAAATAGTTTTTACTCGATAACAAGGGAGATAATTGATATTTTAAGGATTTGTTTTTAAAATAATGCGTGACATGCTAACATTTGGAAATAATGAACGGGGAGAACTGTAGTTAAGTCTACGCTTAGAAAACCTTAATCTGTTATAAATTTGTAGAAATAATAAGCAAAAGACAAAGCTTAAGTCAAACTGGAAGGGAACCCAGTGTTGCCCGGGTGGCAGTAATTCTATAACATTCATGTATTTCATTTGTTTATTTTCTTATTAGAAATGAATTTATGTAAAATCTATCAATAACTTGTATAACAAAAAGTCCGAATATTATTGATTAATAATCAAATAATAATTAATATTTGTTGATAATTAAATTCGAACAATCATAAATGGTCTCTGGAGATGCATCATTAGTGATGCTGCACAACAGGTTCTTGATGGTTGCGGGTCTTCCACATTATCTCACCTCTGCTGTGACTATCAATATGTATCAGAATACCAGTGAAGACCCGAAAGCCAAGACAATACCAGTCTATGTGGTTCAGTATCCATCGGAACAGATACTACACTTTGATCTTAGCCAAAAGGCTGGGAAAGACTTGAAATTTTAACAATAATCGCCATTGCAAGTATGGTTCAGAAAACACGCTGGTTGATGAAGAAAATGGCTTTAATTAATTGTATGAATAATTTTTATTAATATCACCTCATCGGAACGTATTGTAAATACATATGGAAACTTGATAATAGCAGTTATAAGTCTATATTTGTAAATCTGAATTTAATTGAAGGTTAAAAGGAATGTATTATGTAAATGATGAAGCCCGTCTAGTGTCTAAACGACGTTTATTAAGGGTATATAAGGCCGTTGAAATCTATTAATTTAAGTAAGATTCTTGCCACGTTTTCACTTGCCTCGACTTGAAATTTCCTTCCTCTCTAATCTAATAAGGTTATTTAATGCTATCTAATGTAAATTTAATTGATTAATAATAGTTTCCTAATTCTACAGGTATACAAATATTATGAACGCTGACTTGAAAAGCTTAATTAATTAAATGTTAATTACTCGAGCCCCCCCCCCTCTCTCTCTTTCTGGTATAACAAATGAACAATCTCGGTTGCGACTGGACTTTTAAACAGTTCTCTAACGGGAAGCCATGTGCGACCTCTGTGGAACCGTATCCACTAATCACACACGGCTTCCGGTTCTAATAGCTACGACTATTAAAACCACTTTCATTGGAAGAAAAAAAAACCCTTTTAACAGGATTTCTTTACTTGGCAACACTGAGCAGGAAAGACATTTCCTTTCTTCTTTTTTTTTTTTCACACGTTTTTAGTTTTTATGTATGTTAAAGGTGAATGAAAACAACCCATTAGGATTATTTAAACGACACAGTTTTAATTTAAGTGTATTAAAAAGCTCTTTCCGCCTACGCGAGGTTTGTTGCTGTGGAAATTACTTGATAACATTAGTTAAATAAATATACAGTGTTGACTGCGTTGTCTTGACAAAGTACAAAATCGATGCACAATCTAGTGGGGCGTGATTTTTTTATCTACGTTGCTAGTCTTTTTTTACTCTATCCTTATTTCCACAGAAGATGCACAATGGAATTCCCATCTCTGGTTCCTCATTGTAAAACATTCACAGCAAGAACTCGTTATATTACGACAACTAAATAGAACTTCCCTTTCTTCCTACATGTCTCGAGCGTCAGAAATTTCTATACGTAAAATTTCTTGCTATGGGCTTACATTTTGAAAAATATTGGGGTGGGAAGTAAATTTGTAGATAAATATATGATTAGAAAACCTTAAATGATTCAAGTTTATGAAAGAGCTCTTTCCGCCTATGCAGGTTCAGTCACTGTGTGATGATCGCAAAACCTTCTAATGCTAGATAGTGGAGGGCGCAGATAGTAGGACTCCTCCTCTAAAATGGGTAGGTGTATTAGTGGAAGTCGGGAGTGACGTCATGTTGGTGGAAGGCTTTTTTGATCTCTTAGTTCCTAACGACCAATGAAGGCAGACGTGAAAATCGCCCGGTCAGTTGCTAGTAGGCAGGGACCGGGAGTAAGGTTCCTGACAAGATGTTTTTCTAGTCTCTGTCTGTCTGTGTGTCTGTCTGTCTGTCTGTCTGTCTCTCTCTCTCTCTCTCTCTCTCTCGTGCAAAGCAACCACACAAGCAATATCGTCTGTTTATGTTGAATAAACTTCTAAAACTAGACCCCAGAGTCCATGTTTTATCGTTCAGAGCAGAGATACAACAGCCGGCGGAGACGAAACCCGGGTACCCACGAGAAGGTAAGCGAGAATACGACATTAAGCTGAAAAAGTGCAAATTGTATATAAATATACATACACATTTCATCCGAAAATTACTCGATAACATGATCAGTTTAACAAATATACCACCCCAAATGTTGACACCTTGCCTAAAC
The DNA here is from genome assembly GCA_963556195.1 of Sepiola atlantica. NCBI lineage: Eukaryota > Metazoa > Mollusca > Cephalopoda > Sepiida > Sepiolidae > Sepiola > Sepiola atlantica. The sequence goes on from OY744540.1 coordinate 81,190,886, forward strand.
AGAGCACAAAATCGACTTCACAATCTACTGAGGGATTATCTCTCCTCTGCAGTCTCTTTATCACAGAAGAGACGTTGCTAGTCTTTCTCTACTCTCTCATTATTTCCATATAAGATGCTCGACTAAGCTTTAATCTCTGGTTTCTTTCTTGTGAGACATTCCCAGCAAGAACTCGTAAAAAACGTTCCTTTCTTCCTCCGTGTGCCTAATGTCAGAAATTTCTATGAACAGATTCTTTCCATAAGCTTCCCGTCTGCAGAACACTTTACCACGGGGCTGCTCTCCTGCAGACTACAACATATTCGTTTTCAAATCCAATGTCAATAAATATTAGTCATAATCCGTCCCCATAAGCAACCAATATTTTTTCATTCCACTAATCAATTTCACTCTTTTCTCATATTCGTTATCATTAAACTGACAATCCATCCATCTCATCTTCACATAACTGTTGGGCATTGACTTTTCGGTTTTGGACGAGAAGGGATTTCAGAATTTCAACAGTGCTCAATACGTGTGTAGAGCTAGGTAGTAAGTTATGAAAATATATTTATGGCAAATAAGCTACACAGAGGATTCCATGTTTCATCCCCGTAGGGAATCGTCATGCTAAAATGCATGGAGTTTATGTTGCCGCATGTTTTTATATATACGCGTGGTGTTTAGTCTAGCTAGTTAACCAATCAGATTCTTTGTTATTCTCTTAGCCAATCGTTGGGCTTCCCACAAACAGAGGTTCGGTTGATTTTACTTCCTATTTTATTGTTCTGTTTTCTATAGGGTGGCACATCCCCGTTTCTTTGTTGTGTCGAAATAATGGGTGACCTTATTTTAACACGTGCTTGCTTGTATTTCTATTTTAGGTTTTAATTTAGTTTAGTTTTTATTAATTTATTTGTTCATTTATTTATTTATTATGTATTTAGGTTAAAAATGAAATGCAGAAGCCTATATATATATATATATATATATATATAAATTAAATTCACTCAGTGTCGTATGATAGCGCAGGGGTAGAGGCGCCGACTGTCAGCTCGACGGTTGAGTTACAATCTCGGCTTGAGGCACTAACTGGTCTAGCCGCACTGAAGAGCTGTGATACAGCGAAATAGTATGTATGGGGATGACTATATATATATATATATATATATTGAAAATTAAATAAAGACATTAATTAATTATTATTATTATTATTATTATTATTATATACAGCAGAATTCACAGAATGTTCATGTAAATACATAATTAATCTTTATATGCTGAAGATGAGAAATTCGCATGCAAATGGCCATAGGAATCATACAAAAAAACAACAAATTAAACATTTAGAAATATTATTTTTCCAAAAGTCATATTTATCCTAGAATTAATTATGTCATCGGCTGACATTTATGAATATATAATTACAAAGTTAACTCGTTGCAGCATTTTTATTTCTTTTTTCTTATATTAGCCTTTTGCTTGATGTCATGCTAATATTGACATGTCCTCCAAAATGTCTTCTGGATTCGACAAATTGGACACGAAATGCAGACTTTCGTTTTTAATCAAATTATTT
>OY744540.1:81197443-81222443 GCA_963556195.1 Sepiola atlantica
ACTGTGGAATTTCCACGGGTCCCGGCAGTAGTTTATTATTCTATTGCCCACAAAAACGGCTGCAATTAGAATGCGTGTGCTGTTGTGAAAACGGGAGTAAAGCATAGAAAAAGAAGAACAAGAATTTCCCAACGCCTTATTGTCAAATAACTGACTCCAATATAAACACAATTGATCAGTACGTTTGGCAGTTCGCCCGGAACTTCCGGCGAAGTAACAAGTGCGCACAGATCACTGTTGCATGTTCAATACAAAGATATTTTGGACAGGTGGTGATTCATTATGAAGCAGTTCAAGTTGCATGTTACGCTCGGTTCCCATTTGATTTTCGACAACTGGCGATTCATTTGTAAAGCGGTCAGAGATTCCTGTTGCAGGCTGTCCCAGCTCGATTCGTGACAGCTGGTAATTCGTTACTAACTTGATGAAGATTCGTGTGAAGTTAGGTCCTTTGATTTGTGACATGGTTCGTAGCGAGATCGACCCACTGTTTTTATTCCTGACATGGATATCTTTTCAATTAATTTAATGCAAATCCTGACCCTGTTGAAGTTTCACGGTTTCTACATCTGTCTGTATAATTTGTAAATAACTTGTGCAAACATATACAATTTATAAACAAATATCCAGTATTAAAAAAAAATAACGTCTGACAAGAAACAAATACCGATTAATCTGCATGAAAATGTTAATTTTTTGTGTTACCAAACAAACAATATGAAAATCTCTTCAAAAGAATGTCCCAAATAATATCTTTAACAATCTATAAAAAAACCGAAAAAAAAGCAGATCAAAGTCTAAAAATCAAACAAAATCTAAAAATCAAACAAAATTACTCCCAAATTATTAATAGTTAAATTACATACTCTGAAAACGCCTTCACAACAAAATAAACATTGTAAAAACTGATTCTGGAAGAAAAATAACTGTTTGACCTGGGATGACCTTATACGGTTGTTAAACACTAACAAACAAAACAAAAATCTCTATAATTTACTGTTCATCTTTTTTGGATGTTTCGGACTACTATTCTCAGCTTGGATGATATTCTCAAAGCATTTCGGCCAATGTACCCAGCGACTTTCTTCTTGCTGAATAATCGAAATAACACAAAGTATCAATCCTCATCAAAAAAAATTCCAAAACAATAATATTTCTCTTGGAATAATAAATGTCTGCCAGGGTTAATAATATTAAGAAAAAAATGTCCTTTCTTCTTCCATAAAAATAATTGTCATTGTCAGCTAAATATTCTTCAAATAAATAAAAACGAATATGTCTATTTATGTAAAATTGTAACAGCATTTTACTAGATATCATTTACAGAACATAGATTGGATGATACTGGTTAATAATATCAGCATGAAAAAAAAAGATATCAATATGCTTGAAAAAAGAAATTCTGAAAGAGATGTCTATTTTTTAAACCTGAAAATTACCTGTTCTTTTCTTTGCCCTTCTTCTATTCTTTTATTCTATTCTTTTTATATTCTTCTATTCTTTTATTCTATTCTTTTTATATTCTTCTATTCTTCTTATTCTTTTCTATTCTGTTCGTTTTCATTTTTCTTCTTGCATTCGTCTTATTCTTCTATTCTTTAATTCTATTCTTTTATTCCGCACTTTTTATATTCTTCTATTCTTATTATTCTTTTCTATTCTCTTCGTCTGTTCGTCTTCATTTTTCTTCTTGCATTCGTCTTATTCTTCTATTCTTTAATTCTATTCTTTTATTCCGCACTTTTTATATTCTTCTATTCTTATTATTCTTTTCTATTCTCTTCGTCTGTTCGTCTTCATTTTTCTTCTTGCATTCGTATTATTCTTCTATTCTTTAATTCTATTCTTTTATTCCGCACTTTTTATATTCTTCTATTCTTATTATTCTTTTCTATTCTCTTCGTCTGTTCGTCTTCATTTTACTTCTTGCATTCGTCTTATTCTTCTATTCTTTAATTCTATTCTTTTATTCCGCATTTTTTTATATTCTTCTATTCTTATTATTCTTTTCTATTCTCTTCGTCTATTCGTCTTCATTTTACTTCTTGCATTCGTCTTATTCTTCTATTCTTTTATTCTATTCTTTTATTCCGCACTTTTTATATTCTTCTATTCTTATTATAAGAACTCGGAGTGGAATAACATCTCTTACATACTTAAGATAATATTAATATATTTAAGTACGTCTCATTGTTTGTGTAAAGAAAGAAAGAAAGTAGCCTAGAAACCCCTATGGAGCAAAGTCAAAATAATGACTTTGAACACCACTAGAGAATCGGGTGATTGGAAGGATGAGTGCAACACCACATGCTCTAATTATCTAATCAGTCAAACCCAGAAAAGAGATGAACACCGGATGGGAACCAGTAATTAGAAATGAACAGACGTAAGACTTAAGGCTTCGGAAATCATGAGTTGAGTCTCCGATGGGATTTAAAACCTAGGAGATAAAAGACTAGCAAAAGCCCATCACGAGATGCAAAATATTAGATTTTCAAAGCATCGAAAAGAATAGAACATTACAAGTATTTTGAAATTGATCAACATTTTTGTTTTACACATGTTTCTGAAGGAGTTGAAAGAATACAAAGGTAATGTAGTTTAGTCGTCAACTGAGTTAAAACCATTAGACATAAAACGTTAAACACTAAAAGAAAATTATGTTTTGTTCCGAAACTGTTATTAAATTAAACAATGGTATAATTTTGTATCTAATACTTATATATATATATATATATATATATATATATATATATATATATATATATATATATATATATATATATAGAGAGAGAGAGAGAGAGAGAGAGAGAGAGAGAGAGAGAAAGAGAGAGAGAGAAAGAGAGAGAGAATTTGGAATATTAGGACTACTGTTCTAGTCCGAACATTTCAAATTCTACAAATTGTCAACCCTCATCTAAAAATTTCCGAAACACTATATATATATATATATATATATATATATATATATATATATATATATATATATATCACATTTTTTTAGAAAACCATAACAATGTGTATTTTTTAAATAAATAAAATTTATTTTAATCTAAGCTTTCAAAAACTAAAATTTTCCCTTTCAAAGCAAAATGATTTTTCTTTTTCTTTTTCATCGTCCGATAGTAAGTGGACTTCTTGGTGTCAGAAAGAACAATCCGGTATGTATTTTCGCGCGGCTATGCTTGTTTGAATCAGTAGGGATGTAGACATATTTTTTATTAAAACATTGTTTCGTAAGAGTATTATTTTTTTTTACCAAGAAGTCCACTTACCATCGGACGATGAAAAAGAAAAAGAAAAAAAATTGCTTTGACAAGGAAAATTTTAATTTTTGAAAGACTAAATTAAAATAAATTTTATTTATTTAAAAAAAATATACACATCGTCATGGTTTTCTTAAAAAAATAAATTAATACTCTTACGCAGCAATGTTTTTAAAATATGTTTACACTACTACTTATATATATATACACACATTATTATTTCATGTATCGACACAAAAAACTAATAGAAATAGAAAAAGAAGGCACGTGTTAAAATAAGGCCACCTATTAACTCGCCACATTCACAAAGAGAAAGGTAAGTCATTCCTATAGAAAACAGAACAAATAAAAAAAGGGGCCGACATGTGGTTATTTGTTCAGAGGTCAAACACACAGTGTAGAAGTTCGTTTTTAAAATCTTTATTTAATTAGGTTCTAGAACGCCTAGCATTGACCAGAATCCTCTATTTGGACTATCTTGAAGAGAGTGTGGGGATAGAACTCGGTTTGCCCATATTCACTCGTCTGTCTCTGGTTGGTGAAAGAAGATGTCATCTTCAAAGTTTAATGTGATCTCTAAACAACGGCACACGTCTTCTCTCAGATCTTTGAGCGTCATGTGTTAACTCCGTCTCCCTAAGTATCCACCAAATATGACAACATTTATGAACGCCATTTAAATTCAATTCATGTATTTTTCTTTGATTTAGACAATCATTAAGATTCCAAATCAGTTCCAACGCAATATTCCAAAACTCTGCATACTAATTGATGATGTGCAGAGCATGAAGATTATCGACAGACTAACTCATTCATCGGAATATCAATAATAATCGGAAGTTTTTAGATGACGATTGATAATGTGGATTAGTTGGACTACTGTTCTCATCTTGGATGTTATTCTCACAACGTTTCGGCCGATGTAACTTCCGACCTGCTTCAGGTGAAACTTTCTGAACGCGGGAACCTTTATGTCAAACTCAGGAACCTATACGGAATTTCAAACTGAACCTTTTATTTAATCTATGGGGCTAGATTGTTTTTTATTGTCTCAGCCATGTCTTAGCCATGTCTCAGCCATGTCTCAGCCATGTCTCAGCCATGTCTCAGCCATGTCTTAGCCATGTCTCAGCCATGTCTCAGCCATGTCTCAGCCATGTCTTAGCCATGTCTCAGCCATGTCTCAGCCATGTCTCAGCCATGTCTTAGCCATTTCTCAGCCATGTCTCAGCCATGTCTCAGCCATGTCTCAGCCATGTCTCAGCCATGTCTCAGCCATGTCTTAGCCATGTCTCAGCCATGTCTCAGCCATGTCTTAGCCATTTCTCAGCCATGTCTCAGCCATGACCGAGTCGAAGTGTATGTGATTATTATGTTTTATTGGTTGTAGTAAGGATTGAACCTTCCAGCTCCAGAAGACTATCACTCAGAACTCATTGTTAATCAACGCCTTTATCTGTTGCGCCACAGGTCTATGTGGATCCACAACTGATTAAAGTTGTACAGCCATGCGATGTCGAAGATATTGGAGTGCTTCAAATGAAAATGAATACAGTCGAGAATAATTGGCTTTTCAAAATTATTAAATATTGTCATGACTGGAAATAAGGAATAAACTCCAGAAGAATTTATTTACAAAAATCAGACTTTTGTAATTGCGTATACCCTTTTTCCATACATTTTGAGACCGTAGAATTCAGTCTTTCAAGCATATTCAGGACAACCTCCTCCCTAAGAAATGCCAACCATTACATTGTTAATAAGATTCACAATTCTTTCTGCAATTTATTTGATAATATTTGGTTCAAGTGTCCACAAAGTGTGAGTCATGAATGTCAAATATTCTTTTTTATCACCGTTCACTGATATGCCGGGACACTTTGATGATCGTCTTATTAGTAGATGTGATTGTTTTTTTTACTAAGGAGTCACCACTTATCAAGGCCCAAAGGCCACTCGAGGATAAGGGTTAACTCCTGATCCTGAATGGCTTCACACTCACCGGACAATAACCCCCCTCCCGTAGATTTTTATGTGGGATTATATCAAAGAAAATGTCTATCAAAATAATCTCCAGACTATTTCTAAACTGAAGAGAGCCATCACAGCCACAAGGCAGGGCAGTGGCAAGAGGAGCGCTTATCAATGAACGACAATAAAACATGCCAGTTGGACGTTCTTGACTGAAACTTGGTGGACAAGTCAAGCATAGACTGAAGTTTATTTGTACCAAATATGGTTGTATTGCAGAGTGGATTGTGAATTTTATTAACGATTCCACGATTAACATTTGAGAAGGGAGGGGGCTCTAGATACATCCAGAACTGCTGCCGTGTTCTTCATCTTCAAAAGTAAGTAAAGATTTCACATTATATTTAAAGACGAACAATGAAATTAATTTTTTTTATATCTAAATACATATAAAGTTAGGTGTATATATATATATATATATATATATATATATATATGAGAAAGGAAGGATGAAAGTAATCCGACGTAATGGGAAATGAAAAAGGAAAAACCAAAAGATAGTTGTTTATGTATTCATCAACGTTTCGTCTTTATTGTAAGACTTCCTCAGGATGATAGTTTGAAGAAAAATATATATATATATATATATATATATATATATATATATATATATATATATGAGAAAGGAAGGATGAAAGTAATCCGACGTAATCGGAAATGAAAAAGGAAAAACCAAAAGATAGTTGTTTATGTATTCATCAACGTTTCGTCTTTATTGTAAGACTTCCTCAGGATGATAGTTTGAAGAAAAAAAAAAATATATATATATATATATATATATATATATATATATATATATATATGAGAAAGGAAGGATGAAAGTAATCCGACGTAATCGGAAATGAAAAAGGAAAAACCAAAAGATAGTTGTTTATGTATTCATCAACGTTTCGTCTTTATTGTAAGACTTCCTCAGGATGATAGTTTGAAGAAAATATATATATATATATATATATATATATATATATATATATATATATGAGAAAGGAAGGATGAAAGTAATCCGACGTAATCGGAAATGAAAAAGGAAAAACCAAAAGATAGTTGTTTATGTATTCATCAACGTTTCGTCTTTATTGTAAGACTTCCTCAGGATGATAGTTTGAAGAAAAAATATATATATATATATATATATATATATATATGAGAAAGGAAGGATGAAAGTAATCCGACGTAATGGGAAATGAAAAAGGAAAAACCAAAAGATAGTTGTTTATGTATTCATCAACGTTTCGTCTTTATTGTAAGACTCTCTCAGGATGATAGTTTGAAGAAAAATGCCATGCAAGTACATAGAAATTTGGGGTTGACATGGTGGTGAGATGAAGGGATATAGCAGCCGTAGCTACTATGAAACCCAGAGAGTCAATGGTTGAGAAAGATTCAAATGAATTTGAATCTTTCTCAACCATTGACTCTCACATCCTGGACTCTCTGGGTTTCACAGTAGTTACGGCTGCTATATCCCTTCATCTCACCACTATGTCAACCTCAAACTTCTAGGTACTTGCATGACAAACTATCATCCTGAGGAAGTCTTACAATAAAGATGAAACGTTGATGAATACATAAACAACTATCTTTTGGGTTTTCCTTTTTCATTTCCCATATATATATATATATATATATATATATATATATATATATATATATATATATATATTTCTATGGACAGGATAATCTCCTAAACTTATGAACAGATCATTATGAATTTTGGAATATATTTTCGAGGCAAAATGCTGAGTAACAAGAGCATATTATTTTTTTTTGTAAAGTTTAACATTTAGGGGTACATGTATATAAAGTTAGGCATGTTTATATGTATAGGATTCACTTCTAAATTAATGAACCGATCATTATATATTTTGAAACACAGCTGCTAGACTTATGAGATCCAAATATGGGCTATATTTAGTTCATGCCAAGGAGGTAAAAAGGGGATGGAAACCCTTAATAAAAATTCAGATGCATTCGATGTTTGTGAAATTTTAACAATAAATATCAGGCATCAATCAATATATATTCCCGAGATTTTAGTTTCTTTGGGGTATTTTTAAGGGTTTTCAGAGGCATGATATAGGCAAAATCTCCCATTTAAAAATTAAAATATTTCAGATTTGCATTGAATTTGATTCATTGTCATTAGACACCTATGAAGCAAGATTTCTTTAATTTGAGATATTTTCTACAATCAAAACTATGTAATGGATTTTGATCAAAACTGGAAGAAGGATTCTAAACATAAGGCTCGGTATCATATCTTGATTTTAATCCTTGTAAGAGGGACATACAAGTAGTACAAGACTGTTCTGTTCAGGGAATTCATTTTACCCGTCCTGGGACGGGTATTCTTCTAATTTGTTTTATAGTTATTATACATCAATAAAGCAAGATTCCTTGAATTTCAATTTCTTCTGAAGATCCCTTAAGCTTAAGCCATAAATTTAAGACCTCCTTTTCTATGAATCAAAATCATGTAATGGATTCTGATCAAAATTGAAAAAAGGATTCGTATCATTATATCTTGATTTTAATCTTTGTAACAAAACATAAAAGTGGTGCAAACTGTTCTGTTCAGGAATGAATTCTTCTAATAGTGTATGAAATGAGAGAACGGTCTCTTCAAGACAGACAGACGCAATAATGATTAAACACGTTGCAAGAGCCACGCCATTTTGTATGGTTTGTGCTTTAACCGAGCCACAATTCTTCCAATCAGCCGATTAATTATAAATTATTGGCGAACTGTTACCAAATAACACCCAAGTGGTGCCAAAGAAAATGAAAGAACTGACCAATTGATTTACAATGTTCAGAGTTTATTTACACTTTCAGACGCTCAAGTTTCAGAGTAAGTAAATTTCCGATGATCCTGTTCTTACTACCGATCAACACGAACTTTACCCTTTTTCCTGATTTTCCAGAGGTTATTTTCTATTTCGATTATTTATTCCGTTAGGCCTATGAAAGGGTCTTGTTTTCCTATCATGTTAGATGTTGCTAGGCAGAACGAGCCGCGATGCTAAAAGAGCAACGTCGCAACTTTGAAAAGCAGGTAAGTTACTTGCAAGTGTAAGAAAATAACGACATTTTATTTATTCATCACTTAATTTTGATTATTGTTTTTTTTGTTTTTTTTATGGAAATCGCTCAAGACAAGGCTTGAAGCCACTTGATGTAAGGAGCTAAAAAAAAAAATTACCACTTAAATGTCAAAAACTAGCCAACGATAAGTGTTAGATGGATAAATTCCGACCCAGAAAACAGCAATTCTTTTCCCTTTGTCAGAAAGATCGCTCATGAAATGTGAGGACTAAAGGACAAAATAAGGGAAACAAGAGGTACGAGGCTGCCGAAAGTAAAACCAAGGGCCACTTTCTAATTTCCTGAAGAAAAGGGGTAATTTTTTTTAGCAAAATAGATTGTTAACAATATCTCACATGTTTTATCTAGCTTGAAACATAATTCTGAAACATAAACACCATCGAGAATTGTATAGCTCTGGTATTGAAGGTGTTGAAGCTCTTATTCCTCCTCTTGTCACCTTGTAATAATTAAACCTACAAAAATTATAATTGGTTTTGTTGTATTTATTGTTTCCGTTTGGTTGAGTTCGTTTTCAGGGGATTCACATAGTTTGTTACAAATGAGAAAATAAATATGTATTCTTATTACTACACAGGTGTCCTAATCACATGAAAAAGAAGCAGAGAACGAAACAAAGTTTTTGCTTTATTTTTTTTTTTCACTTCATATAAAAATACAAAAAAGGGATAAAGAGCAAAGATATTGTAGGATGGTTTTTGGTGAACATGCAAACTTGGATGACTCATTGAGCATTTTATAATTCAATATTTATTAATATATATATATTTATTAATATTAAATAAAGTGTTACAACAACATCCGGACCAAGGTTTCAGATCCGAGAAAATCGGACCTTCATCAGCGGAGTCGTATAGATTAAGCTATACGACTCCGCTGATGAAGGTCCGATTTTCTCGGATCTGAAACCTTGGTCCGGATGTTGTTGTAACACTTTATTTAATATTAATAAATATCATGCTCTTATTAATTATTTAGTTAATTTTACTTTTGCATTAATAATTGAGCACTCTGCTGGGAAACTCTCCCAATTAAGAAATACTTAATATATATATATATATATATATATATATCATATCTCTAATCATATCTCTATGTTATATATCATATCTCTATGCTGAAGAGTCCCGATTGAAAAAGGACGAAACGTATACGTACATAGATAATAAACAATATATATATATATATATATATATATATATATATATATATATATATATATATGTGTGTGTGTGTGTGTGTGTAACTCACAAAACTACTGCACGGATTTTCTGGAATGTGGCAAATGATTAACCCTCATTATATGCTTTATATATTGCTTCTAACTCTATATAAACTGATTTATTCTGAAATGAAAATATATGTAATCGATTGAGTAGTGAATGGGACGTGGCTCTTTTTTTTGTCATTTCCAGAATTTTCACATTGATTCAACGAAATGTTTGATTCAAGATGAAACATTTTCCCCAAATAATTCACATGGGACAGGATTCAGATTTATTTAGGTCTGTTCTACGGCATATCAACCCTTTTTGTTGCTAATTAATGTTGAAGCACGACACCTACTGTAAACGATTCATTATCTAAGATATCAAGAAAACTCAGTCTCTATCTTTTCTTTGTCATCGATAGCTTCCTTCATACAAAATGAATATTTGATTCTGGTTGGTCAGTTTTTCTTGGTCATCGTCGCAGCATGTTATGAACAAAATATTATTAGATTTAATTCCTCTCAGAAAATACTTTGTCCAGGTCGGAATTATTTTCAAATGGCCGCTATCCAAAACGAAAAGTCTGTAAATAAGAGTCTTAAGATAAAAATTGATCCGGTCTTGATATTAGTCTTTTTAAATGTTAATAGTATATATTACGAACGAACCTATACTACTGTACCTCCACTTACCCCAAAGGAGGAAGTAATGCTTGGAAGGATTGTCTCGTGACAACAAAACAGGTACTACACTACCCCCCCCCTCAAAGGAGGAAGTAATGCTTGGGAAGGTGGAACCATGACAACAGAATAGATACTACACTACCCCCCCCCCAAAAAAAAAAAAAACTAACAAAAAAACGAGAAGGTAATCCATGGGATGATGGTGTTATGACCACAAAACAGATACAACACTACCCCTTCCCACAAAGGAAGAGGTAATGCCTGAAACAATGGCCTTGTGACAGCAAAACAGGTAATACATTACCCCCTCAAAGGAGGAAGTAATGCTTGGGAAGGTGGAACCATGACATCAGAATAGATACTACACTAACCCCCCCCCCCCAAAAAAAAAAACAACAAAAAAACGAGAAGGTAATCCATGGGATGATGGTGTTATGACCACAAAACAGATACTACACTACCCTTTCCCACAAAGGAAGAGGTAATGCCTAAAAGGATGGTCTCTTGACAACAAAACAGCTAATACACTACCCCTCTCAAAGGAGGAAGTAATGCTTGGGAATGACAACAAAACAGATATATAAATTCAATTCAAAAGGGATATTTTTTTATTGATTTGAATAATATTTAGCTGACAATTATTGTTACAGTAAAACAGAATACTGCCCTAAAAAGATTTAAATTGCTAAGATTTTAAATAAATATATCAAGAAGAGACGTGTTTAGGTTCAAAATAGATAATTCAGTGCAAGAATAGAAGAGCGCGTTAGTGTGAATATTGTTTGAATGTAAAACTCAGGGCACAGTGATCTATAAGTGGTAGGTGCTTTAGATTTTTACTGAATGAGAAAAAGGTTAAAAGCAGAAAGAGAATGTTCATCTTTTGTATATATACATGGTTATCTCCCTTTTACATATATATTTTAAGTTATCTCCCTTGTCACTCGTCAAATAACACTGATATTGCGACTTCCTTAGAAGTTCATGCAGGTAGAGCTAAGAATAACAGTATTTAAATTAAACAAGGATGATTGGAGAGTCAGTCTTAAGAAAAGAGAAAATATTTCAAAGAAAAATAGAGCCGTCTGATGTCATGAAACCAAAAAAAAAGGACGAAAGAGTTAATCCTTAAGAACTAATGAATCTACCGAGTTGTATTTAGCACAGACAGTTTAATTTTAAGACCAGACTTATTTTCGGCAAAATCGTAATAGAATTAACACAACAAAAATATTGAGTGGCTCTTTGCTTTCAATTAACTTTTCAAAAGTATCTTTTTTTCGTCTCGATTTTTTTAGTTTTTGATTTTCTTTCGCACCCAAACATCTTGTAATGACAGCATATCAATTAGGAGGAGAAAACAAAAATTCGAATTATTTTTTATGGTGTTTTGCAATAAAAATCATTTTTTTTTTTAGAAAGTGAATCTTTTTGACTGGCAATTAAATTTCGATTTATTTATGGATGGAATAATGAGTTGGGTTAGTAACATAACTCAGTATTATTTCGTGTTCAAAGGTAGCTTTCTGTTTTTGTTCCAACCGATTTTTGCTTCTGAAACTTCCCTTTTAACGAGAAATTCAATTCATAATTCAAGGGAGAGAAAATGAAGGACATATGCATATATGTTTTTTTTCCACTCTCCTATTTTGTAAAAAACACTTTATATAAATGCTATACTATACAAGTGCTATGGTGGGCAATGCGCAAGTTTAAAATAGAGGAATGGCTTATAAGACTAGTACAATGCATGTACAGAAACGCTAGAAGCAAGGTACAGGTAGATAACACCAATGATCCGTGCTAAGTCCCTTGCTGTTCATTGTTGTCCTTGAGGCCCTTTCCACTGAGTTCCGAACAGGGTGGACATAGGAACTACTTTATTTATTTTCAAGAAAAAAAAGAAAAGAAAAACCCAGATCGTGTTTGGCTTCTTTTAATTTCTAATGATAATTCAAATCTGAAGCGATATTTCAAAAAGTGCCAATATATTCTTTCATTACCATTATCATGTAGCCACGTGTGGCACGGGAACAGACATTAACACCATCTGTACCAACACCTCGACGGACTACTATCTACGAGAGATTTTTATATCTCCGACAGAAAGATTTTAAAAATCGCTTGAAACTGTTATTAAATTATAGAAATCTATAATTTTGAATTTATGTATAAGTGTATAGGTGCTGTTAAAAATGGTCCCGAAATATTCGAAAGAGGGACCACCTGACGCAGGTGTTGTCTTTGACTAACGAGACTAGAGAAAGTTGAATTTGTACAAATAACTCATCTCTGAAACTGTGAAATAAATGTGAAGAAAATAATCGAAAAATCAGATTAGACATTGTTTCTTGCAACTGATCGATACCAACTCTATACAACATGATACTTAGAAAGAGTAATACAGAAAAAGTAATACAATCATTGTACTCCCTTCAACAAAAAACAAAACAAAAACATAGCTTCAGAAACAGTTCGAAAAACATAAAAATGGTAGTTTTTTTTATGGAAATCGCACCAGACAAGGCATGACGCCACTTGATGTAATTAACTAACAAGAACAAATATGATTATCGCAAAAACAGGAGATGCCTATTGACCTTAGTCTTGAAAAGACCAAGATTATAGGAACACAGTCAGCAGGAAGAGAGTTCCACAAGCCTGCGGTTCATGGAAAAAAGCTACTGGAAAAGGAAGCTGTATTATAAGGAGGTATAAAAACATCGAATTAATGAAGACCACTAGACCAACGAGTCAAACGAGCTGTAACAAAAGAAGCAGGGAATAGATCACATTATTTTAAAGAACACATGCCATAATAGTATTTATAGAAAAGACTGAGCCTAGCAACATCACGTCTGATGTCCGAATGTCCTGTTCCACTCTGCATATTTATAAAGATCTACATCCACTATGTAATAACTTTTTAAAGTTTTCAGATGCATGTAGATGCCAGCAGACATACACAGATCATACAAGGATAAACTTGTAAGCTCGGACAATGGGACATCTGCCATGTTTTGAGCTGACCTTTACAGCAAATACAATTCCGACACACACATACTATTAAGAGAAAGAGATTTATTGAACTCAACTTCAGGATAAATTTGTTTGAATTCGTCGGAACATTCTTTGACTCATGAAGCAGTAATTTTTCTCTTCTGATTCACCTGGCTGAAGTGAGAGTTTCTTTATTATAAACACAAAACGCCCTAAAACTTTTTTCACCTGGTAACGTTCCCATGTGGGAACATAAAACATTGTTTTAGAATTTTGGGAATAAAGATTGAAAATATGCATTATTTGGATCAATTTGAACTACTATTCTACTCTTGGCTGTTATTTTCACAACGTTTCGGCCGATGTGACCTCCAATCTTCTTCAGGTGCATCTTTGCAAACTTGAGAACTCGTGTGTCGAACTCGAGAACCTATACAGAATTTCAAACTGAACCCTTTATTTAATCCACGGGTAGATTGTTCTCATTCTGTTAACTATTACCAGGTAGAAATGTTAAATAGTTTGTTATTATTAGTTATTAAGGTATGTAGTAAGAAGTAAGATTTCAACCTCGTGATTGTTAATCAACGCTTTTATCCGTTGCACCATGATCCATAGATTTATTTTACAAACATAACTCAATCCCAAAACTAAAGAATAATTTAGCATGTAGATTTGTGTGATTAAAATATATACAAGGAAAGTCTAACTGAAACAAACATTGATTGATTCGGCTTTAGTATAATAAATTAAATAGAGATTAAAACATTACATGAACAAAATTAGTTATAATTTTATAACAATTTTGTCCAATTGATAATTTTATGACCATACGATACTACTTTTTTTAAAATTATTAAAACAAACGTAATAAAAAAAAATGGAAAAAACAAACAAAAATGAAAGTAAACACAGTTTACTATCATTTTTTATTCACAAATAGATATAATTGTTTTAAATAATTTTCTACGTATTCAATCCGTTTTCATGCGAAATCGTTTTTTCCTCTTAGAATTGTAAATTATTTCAGTCATTTAAATTAAATTTATTTTCTGGCATTTTATATTATATATATAAAATGCCAGAAAATAAATGTGCCAAAAAAAAAACAGCAAAAAAAAACACCAAAAATATTACCAGCATTCCATATAGAAACACGCTTTTATCTCAAGAACGGTTTATAGCAGAAGTACCGAATTTTCAGAGTACTTTTCTAGCAGACGAATACTAACATTCCAACATAGTGATTTAATAGTAGAATTTTAAGAAAATCAGAAAAAATTATTCTAAAGAACATCCAATCTCGTAGCTTAGTAGAGATTCGTAAACAAGAAATAGCTATTCAGATGTAACTATTGCTTTTGTAGGATGAAAGCTATCTATAACAAAAATCGACAAACAGACTGACTTTACCTTATTATGTAGATGTCGAATTTATTTTTATTCTGTTTATTTTTTTGTTCAAATAATACCATTACTTTAGCAGAGCGTCAGATCTGAAATCCCTGGTATACCGGAAATACAGCCTAACGAGTTTAAAAAGTTTTGTTTTTTTTAAATTGTAATTTTCGTTTATGATCTCGATGTTTAAAATTACTTTGTTACTTCATCCTTTTGTCTCGATAGAGAATAAAACCCCTTTGAAAGGGTGCCTGAACGATATAGAGCTTATAGTGAATAAGGGGTTGCGTCAGCACTATATTATATGGTATCATAAAACTTTATCAAGGAAAATACCATTGATGAGAGTTGGTGGAAAATAACCATTTTTATTTTCTTTCTGTTTTTCTGAATGTCATCCTCAGTGATTGATCTCTTCCTGTTAGGAGAGATTTCAGGAGATTGATGATCATCTGGTTAGGGTTAGGGTTAGGGTTGATGATCATCTGGTTAGGGATAGGGTTAGGGTTAATGATAATCTGGTTAGGGTTAAGGTTAGGGTTAGGGTTGATGATCATCTGGCCATTAAGGCTGCTGGTACAAAAAAAAAAGATAGAGGCTTAGGTGTTCGCCAGTTGTCACACAAGCCGAGGTTCGCATTGGCATCATTCTGACAACCTAGGAGTAGACTTGAACGATCAGATCCTTCTTTGTTGGAAGGAGATAGAGTCCGACTAAATTCTAAGAGGTGTATCCTCCCAGGTATTACTTTTTCCTTCAGGATGGAGGGGTTGGTTTACTGCTGGTCACCTAAGGCGCCCCAACTGGGGAATACCGATTGCTCTATTCTTGGCTATTCTTGTAGCCGACCAGAGTACACCATCGCGGAGAGGGCTTGTTTTCTCCACATTCAGGCCTTGTGCCACATTTTGTTGCAATGGAAAACAAGTAAATTCCGAGGCTTAAGGATTTCCACGGATGTGTGCGTTTCGTTTTGTTCATCATACTTCTTATTCCGCTACTCGTTAGATACAATTCTCCGCACTCCTGTATCGCTGCTACTGCTCCACCTTTTCTTATATGGAAACCAGAGTGCTCCTTTTTGCACCACTTAGTGGTACAAACATGCATGATCACCTCTGGCCTGGTGTAAGGCCTTCATCTCGAAACACTCTTCCATCTATTCTCACGATTCAAAATACACTTATCATGACCAAGCATTGCTTAAGTCCACTTGTAAGAAATATAAGACGGCTGGAAGAAATGCTTAAATAAACAGAAGAATTTGTGCTATTTCAGAATTTTGCCCTCTTACACTAGTTGTCCTACTAAGGCTTGAGAGTAAAGTGTACCCTACTATTTCACCCATACCTACAGAGACTTAAGACGGATATGCACGTTTCTCATGGGTATATATTTCCAATTGTAATATATTGAGACAAGGATGAAATCAGGAATTAAATGAACACACGTGCTGTTCACTTCATGCTTTTATTAGAAGAACTGATTGCTGTCAGTGAGGGGAAAGAGAAAAGTCTCATTTCTATTACTGGAGTGACGTCAATAAAGAGTTCTAATAAAATGAGATAATTTCTTATCTATATATTAATACGATAGCGTGTGTGTTCGTGTGTCACGCTTCCGGCAATAGCTCTGCGCATGCGTGCCGCACTTAAATTTTGAAAACATTCAACTAGCCTGCGTTTAGGAATATTTACATGTATTTAGCTCTGGCGCAATGGTTGGCGAGGTAGACTTTTTTACTTCGGCCCGACTGGTTCATAGTTCGATTCCAACCAGCCTCTAAGATTTTTATTCTACATTTCGAGGGGAAGGGGAAGAAATAATACATTTTTTTTTATCACTTGGTTAAAAACTACTTTTTTGCGTTGCTTAAAACTTAAAACTATTTTTTGTTTTTATGTTGGCGTTTTTAATGGCATTGTCTATTTAATTACGTTGACTGCTTAAAAAGTAGGGTATCGGCCAGTATTATTTATTTATTTTTATTTTTTTGAACGGATGGCATATCAACCTTTTTTAGTAGATATGCGCAGTGTCTATCGTACACGAGTTACTATTTTAAACAATTATTTCACTCTTATCCAGAAGGGGGGGGGGTCATAATAAAGCAAGCGTAACTTACTAACAAATAGAGGGTGCTTTGTTACATTAGGACCCGCATTGAAAACATCATTTCGTGTAATTTACACGGGTTCCGCTAGTAAATAACTATTGCACTAATGATGATTAACAAGTAATAGTAGCTGTGGCCTGGTTTGTTTCCATCTTAATGGATAATAGATTGACTCTCACATGGTTTATAGTGGAGCAAGGATTCCAGAATCCCAACACACATTCAGTGGCAGATAGAAATCCAAAATCCAACTATCTCATCCATAGTAAGGGAACGGGAAGATTCATACCTTGTTCAAAACTATTGGAGACCGACGAGAACCGGAAGTAATATTTTTTTTTAATATTGTGTCGTTTATTTTGTACAAATAATATTATGCTTAATGTGGAGTTATGATATTTTAAAGTTGTGGTTTAAAACCACCATTCATCTTATGCCAAAATGACAACATCTAATGATTAAGAACAAAATGTTATTAAAGTCATTCTTCCAAAAGAAAAAAATATATTCTTGAGGTAATTATTTCATGGAGATTTGATACTGCGGTTACACATTTCTTGTTTTCGACTTTAATCTTCTAAGAGAGAAAAAAATATTCTTTGGGTAATTATTTCATGGAGATTTGATACTGCGGTTACACATTTCTTGTTTTCGACTTTAATCTTCTAAGAGAGAAAAAAATATTCTTTGGGTAATTATTTCATGGAGATTTGATACTGCGGTTACACATTTCTTGTTTTCGACTTTAATCTTCTAAGTGAGAAAAAATATTCTTTGGGTAATTATTTCATGGAGATTTGATACTGCGGTTACACATTTCTTGTTTTCGACTTTAATCTTCTAAGTGAGAAAAAAATATTCTTTGGGTAATTATTTCATGGAGATTTGATACTGCGGTTACACATTTCTTGTTTTCGACTTTAATCTTCTAAGAGAGAAAAAAATATTCTTTGGGTAATTATTTCATGGAGATTTGATACTGCGGTTACACATTTCTTGTTTTCGACTTTAATCTTCTAAGAGAGAAAAAAATATTCTTTGGGTAATTATTTCATGGAGATTTGATACTGCGGTTACACATTTCTTGTTTTCGACTTTAATCTTCTAAGAGAGAAAAAAATATTCTTTGGGTAATTATTTCATGGAGATTTGATACTGCGGTTACACATTTCTTGTTTTCGACTTTAATCTTCAAAGAGAGAAAAAAATATTCTTTGGGTAATTATTTCATGGAGATTTGATACTGCGGTTACACATTTCTTGTTTTCGACTTTAATCTTCTAAGTGAGAAAAAAATATTCTTTGGGTAATTATTTCATGGAGATTTGATACTGCGGTTACACATTTCTTGTTTTCGACTTTAATCTTCTAAGAGAGAAAAAAATATTCTTTGGGTAATTATTTCATGGAGATTTGATACTGCGGTTACACATTTCTTGTTTTCGACTTTAATCTTCTAAGAGAGAAAAAATATTCTTTGGGTAATTATTTCATGGAGATTTGATACTGCGGTTACACATTTCTTGTTTTCGACTTTAATCTTCTAAGAGAGAAAAAAATATTCTTTGGGTAATTATTTCATGGAGATTTGATACTGCGGTTACACATTTCTTGTTTTCGACTTTAATCTTCTAAGAGAGAAAAAAATATTCTTTGGGTAATTATTTCATGGAGATTTGATACTGCGGTTACACATTTCTTGTTTTCGACTTTAATCTTCTAAGTGAGAAAAAAATATTCTTTGGGTAATTATTTCATGGAGATTTGATACTGCGGTTACACATTTCTTGTTTTCGACTTTAATCTTCTAAGAGAGAAAAAAATATTCTTTGGGTAATTATTTCATGGAGATTTGATACTGCGGTTACACATTTCTTGTTTTCGACTTTAATCTTCTAAGAGAGAAAAAAATATTCTTTGGGTAATTATTTCATGGAGATTTGATACTGCGGTTACACATTTCTTGTTTTCGACTTTAATCTTCTAAGAGAGAAAAAAATATTCTTTGGGTAATTATTTCATGGAGATTTGATACTGCGGTTACACATTTCTTGTTTTCGACTTTAATCTTCTAAGTGAGAAAAAAATATTCTTTGGGTAATTATTTCATGGAGATTTGATACTGCGGTTACACATTTCTTGTTTTCGACTTTAATCTTCTAAGAGAGAAAAAAATATTCTTTGGGTAATTATTTCATGGAGATTTGATACTGCGGTTACACATTTCTTGTTTTCGACTTTAATCTTCTAAGAGAGAAAAAAATATTCTTTGGGTAATTATTTCATGGAGATTTGATACTGCGGTTACACATTTCTTGTTTTCGACTTTAATCTTCTAAGTGAGAAAAAAATATTCTTTGGGTAATTATTTCATAGAGATTTGATACTGCGGTTACACATTTCTTGTTTTCGACTTTAATCTTCTAAGAGAGAAAAAAATATTCTTTGGGTAATTATTTCATGGAGATTTGATACTGCGGTTACACATTTCTTGTTTTCGACTTTAATCTTCTAAGTGAGAAAAAAATATTCTTTGGGTAATTATTTCATGGAGATTTGATACTGCGGTTACACATTTCTTGTTTTCGACTTTAATCTTCTAAGAGAGAAAAAAATATTCTTTGGGTAATTATTTCATGGAGATTTGATACTGCGGTTACACATTTCTTGTTTTCGACTTTAATCTTCTAAGAGAGAAAAAAATATTCTTTGGGTAATTATTTCATGGAGATTTGATACTGCGGTTACACATTTCTTGTTTTCGACTTTAATCTTCAAAGTGAGAAAAAAATATTCTTTGGGTAATTATTTCATGGAGATTTGATACTGCGGTTACACATTTCTTGTTTTCGACTTTAATCTTCTAAGAGAGAAAAAAATATTCTTTGGGTAATTATTTCATGGAGATTTGATACTGCGGTTACACATTTCTTGTTTTCGACTTTAATCTTCTAAGTGAGAAAAAAATATTCTTTGGGTAATTATTTCATGGAGATTTGATACTGCGGTTACACATTTCTTGTTTTCGACTTTAATCTTCTAAGTGAGAAAAAAATATTCTTTGGGTAATTATTTCATGGAGATTTGATACTGCGGTTACACATTTCTTGTTTTCGACTTTAATCTTCTAAGAGAGAAAAAAATATTCTTTGGGTAATTATTTCATGGAGATTTGATACTGCGGTTACACATTTCTTGTTTTCGACTTTAATCTTCTAAGAGAGAAAAAAATATTCTTTGGGTAATTATTTCATGGAGATTTGATACTGCGGTTACACATTTCTTGTTTTCGACTTTAATCTTCTAAGAGAGAAAAAAATATTCTTTGGGTAATTATTTCATGGAGATTTGATACTGCGGTTACACATTTCTTGTTTTCGACTTTAATCTTCTAAGTGAGAAAAAAATATTCTTTGGGTAATTATTTCATGGAGATTTGATACTGCGGTTACACATTTCTTGTTTTCGACTTTAATCTTCTAAGAGAGAAAAAAATATTCTTTGGGTAATTATTTCATGGAGATTTGATACTGCAGTTACACATTTCTTGTTTTCGACTTTAATCTTCTAAGAATGAAAAAAATATTCTTTGGGTAATTATTTCATGGAGATTTGATACTGCGGTTACACATTTCTTGTTTTCGACTTTAATCTTCTAAGTGAGAAAAAAATATTCTTTGGGTAATTATTTCATGGAGATTTGATACTGCGGTTACACATTTCTTGTTTTCGACTTTAATCTTCTAAGAGAGAAAAAAATATTCTTTGGGTAATTATTTCATGGAGATTTGATACTGCGGTTACACATTTCTTGTTTTCGACTTTAATCTTCTAAGTGAGAAAAAAATATTCTTTGGGTAATTATTTCATGGAGATTTGATACTGCGGTTACACATTTCTTGTTTTCGACTTTAATCTTCTAAGAGAGAAAAAAATATTCTTTGGGTAATTATTTCATGGAGATTTGATACTGCGGTTACACATTTCTTGTTTTCGACTTTAATCTTCTAAGAGAGAAAAAAATATTCTTTGGGTAATTATTTCATGGAGATTTGATACTGCGGTTACACATTTCTTGTTTTCGACTTTAATCTTCTAAGTGAGAAAAAAATATTCTTTGGGTAATTATTTCATGGAGATTTGATACTGCGGTTACACATTTCTTGTTTTCGACTTTAATCTTCTAAGAGAGAAAAAAATATTCTTTGGGTAATTATTTCATGGAGATTTTATACTGCGGTTACACATTTCTTGTTTTCGACTTTAATCTTCTAAGAGAGAAAAAAATATTCTTTGGGTAATTATTTCATGGAGATTTGATACTGCGGTTACACATTTCTTGTTTTCGACTTTAATCTTCTAAGTGAGAAAAAAATATTCTTTGGGTAATTATTTCATGGAGATTTGATACTGCGGTTACACATTTCTTGTTTTCGACTTTAATCTTCTAAGAGAGAAAAAAATATTCTTTGGGTAATTATTTCATGGAGATTTGATACTGCGGTTACACATTTCTTGTTTTCGACTTTAATCTTCTAAGAGAGAAAAAAATATTCTTTGGGTAATTATTTCATGGAGATTTGATACTGCGGTTACACATTTCTTGTTTTCGACTTTAATCTTCTAAGAGAGAAAAAATATTCTTTGGGTAATTATTTCATGGAGATTTGATACTGCGGTTACACATTTCTTGTTTTCGACTTTAATCTTCTAAGAGAGAAAAAAATATTCTTTGGGTAATTATTTCATGGAGATTTGATACTGCGGTTACACATTTCTTGTTTTCGACTTTAATCTTCTAAGTGAGAAAAAAATATTCTTTGGGTAATTATTTCATGGAGATTTGATACTGCGGTTACACATTTCTTGTTTTCGACTTTAATCTTCTAAGAGAGAAAAAAATATTCTTTGGGTAATTATTTCATGGAGATTTGATACTGCGGTTACACATTTCTTGTTTTCGACTTTAATCTTCTAAGAGAGAAAAAAATATTCTTTGGGTAATTATTTCATGGAGATTTGATACTGCGGTTACACATTTCTTGTTTTCGACTTTAATCTTCTAAGAGAGAAAAAATATTCTTTGGGTAATTATTTCATGGAGATTTGATACTGCGGTTACACATTTCTTGTTTTCGACTTTAATCTTCTAAGAGAGAAAAAAATATTCTTTGGGTAATTATTTCATGGAGATTTGATACTGCGGTTACACATTTCTTGTTTTCGACTTTAATCTTCTAAGTGAGAAAAAATATTCTTTGGGTAATTATTTCATGGAGATTTGATACTGCGGTTACACATTTCTTGTTTTCGACTTTAATCTTCTAAGTGAGAAAAAAATATTCTTTGGGTAATTATTTCATGGAGATTTGATACTGCGGTTACACATTTCTTGTTTTCGACTTTAATCTTCTAAGAGAGAAAAAAATATTCTTTGGGTAATTATTTCATGGAGATTTGATACTGCGGTTACACATTTCTTGTTTTCGACTTTAATCTTCTAAGAGAGAAAAAAATATTCTTTGGGTAATTATTTCATGGAGATTTGATACTGCGGTTACACATTTCTTGTTTTCGACTTTAATCTTCTAAGAGAGAAAAAAATATTCTTTGGGTAATTATTTCATGGAGATTTGATACTGCGGTTACACATTTCTTGTTTTCGACTTTAATCTTCTAAGAGAGAAAAAATATTCTTTGGGTAATTATTTCATGGAGATTTGATACTGCGGTTACACATTTCTTGTTTTCGACTTTAATCTTCTAAGTGAGAAAAAAATATTCTTTGGGTAATTATTTCATGGAGATTTGATACTGCGGTTACACATTTCTTGTTTTCGACTTTAATCTTCTAAGAGAGAAAAAAATATTCTTTGGGTAATTATTTCATGGAGATTTGATACTGCGGTTACACATTTCTTGTTTTCGACTTTAATCTTCTAAGTGAGAAAAAAATATTCTTTGGGTAATTATTTCATGGAGATTTGATACTGCGGTTACACATTTCTTGTTTTCGACTTTAATCTTCTAAGTGAGAAAAAAATATTCTTTGGGTAATTATTTCATGGAGATTTGATACTGCGGTTACACATTTCTTGTTTTCGACTTTAATCTTCTAAGAGAGAAAAAAATATTCTTTGGGTAATTATTTCATGGAGATTTGATACTGCGGTTACACATTTCTTGTTTTCGACTTTAATCTTCTAAGAGAGAAAAAATATTCTTTGGGTAATTATTTCATGGAGATTTGATACTGTGGTTCTATTCTTGTTTTACTAATACAATCACACATTTCTTGTTTTCGACTTTACAATCACACATTTCTTGTTTTCAGAAAAGTTAATGCTGTTACTACATACAGCAATGACGCAAGTGCATATAACCCTTCAACAAAGAAATACGTGATAACCTTAGGTAATAATGGCTGATCATCTTTCAAAATATGTCCTGAGAAATCACACGCCTACTTGTTTTGTCATTACCAACCAGCAGAGCGTTACCACTGTCTATCAAATGAAGAGCCTATCTGGCATGTATGCACAGTGTTATGATGTATGGAAGTGAAACCTGGCCAGTGAATGATGAGGACTTGTGTTGCATGGAGAGAAATTATATGAGAATGCTACTATGGATATGCAATGCGAGTCTTAAACACAGGCTTAGATCTGATGACCTCAGAGGAATATTAAAATTAGACAGTATTTGGAGATGTGCACAGAACAGGAGACTTTGATTCTACATCAACGTTGAATTATAAATAGATGAAAGTTCTTGAGGTAAGTAGATGTAAAACAGTTGAGGTAGCAGGGTCAGTTGGCAGAGGGAAGCCAAGGTAAACATGGGAGGAAGAGAAGGAATGATAAATAATGATCTGGCCAGAGATAGGTTAGTTTGGAAGCCAATTTCTAAAAGTCGTCAAACATATGCCAGCATGTAAAACGGATGTGAAACGGAATATGATTAGGATGATGATGAAGGGTTGATACGAATGCAGACTACATAATATTGTTGTAAAACCCCTTAGCACAAAATACCATCATTAAATTGCTTGTAAAATTTTACTCAAGAAAATTTGTTTTAACTTGGTATAAAGCATTGTATTCAATTGCATTCCCCCGAGAGATAGAGAGAGAGGGAGAGAGAGAGAGAGAGGTGGAAGCGCCACAAATATAGTATAGATTCTTTGCAGTATACAAGTTGTTTATACTTTAAATATATATTGTTATTTCCACTTATGTATTTGTTATTCCCTATAAGATAAGATATCGTCTAATTAGGATGCAGCATCCATAATCTGAATTCATTAAGCCTAAAACTATGTGCTTATTAGTTATCAAAAGTATCGTTGATTATTTGTTTTTTTTTTTATATGGATATTTCGTGATAAGAATGTTATCTTCATTTGTTTATCACTGCGCTAAAAATGACAATCGAAGTTGCTAATATTGTCGTTGATATCTTTTAATTATAGTAAATATAGACAAACTCTCTTACAGTTTTAGGGCCATCTAAAATTCAATAAATCATTTCTGGCTTCTTTTTAAGGTTATTCTAAAAAATTATTCAAAACGAACTTATTTTCTTTATTGAATTTGATTATGTTATGTCCTCGAATGGGGCATAATAAATAAATAAGACAATAAATAATAATAAGACAAGCAAATAAATAAGACAATAATAAATAAATAAGACATACAAATAAATAAATAAGGCATACAAATAAATAATAATAAGACAAATAATAAAACAATAAATAATAATAAGACAAGCAAATAAATAAGACAATAATAAATAAATAAGACATACAAATAAATAATAATAAGACAAATAATAAAACAATAAATAATAATAAGACAAACAAATAAAATAGACAATAATAAATAAATAAGACATACACATAAATAAATAAGACATACAAATAAATAATAATAAGACAAATAATAAAACAATAAATAATAATGAGACAAACAAATAAAATAGACAATAATAAATAAATAAAACAATAAATAAACAAATAAGACAAACAAATAAATAATAATAATAAGACAATAAATAATAATAGGGCAATAATAAATAAATAAATAAAACAATGATAAATAAATAAGACAATTGTAAGATAATGAAGAGTGGCAAAAATGAATCGTGGACGAGTCGATTGTGGGTGGGAAATCGAGAAAGAAAGCGACT
>OY744540.1:81227443-81257443 GCA_963556195.1 Sepiola atlantica
TGCAGAGCTTCTAACATCTGTCCACTGGGGGGGAACTGTAGAGTTTCAAGCATTGTCTACAAATGCGATGTGATAACAGAGAGTAGTAGGAAATCATATATCGGTTCCACCGGGGGTGAGTTCAAAGATAGATTCAGAAACCACATGAGTTCCTTCAGGGGAGGCCAAAGGGAAGACATAGATAGGCCTAACACTTCTGTTGGCCGTTTTGTGAGAAACCTCATTGCTAGGCAAGACCCTTTCGAACTGAAATGGTCAATTTTAGGGAGGGCTAACAAATATAAACCGAACAAAAGGAAGAGATGCAACCTATGTGCATTGGAGTTGTACCACATCATGACATCTAGAGATAATTTACTGAACGCTAGGCAGGAAATACTAAAATGCTGTCTGCATAGAAACCGTTACCTGTTATCAAGCCTAAAACCTGGATAGGAGGGGAATTGGGGGAAGTATAAACTTACAGCAGAGATAGGCAGGATGGACCCTTCCTGAGGCAATCTGGGGCAATAATTAGTGTATAATATAGAGGATGAGAATTAGTAACACGTACTTATGCTAAGATATGTCTTGATTCAATTATTAGCGGAGGCTCGGGACTTAGGTTGGGGGTGATAAGGTAGGAATATTCTATCAGAATAAGGCCCATTGATAGTCAACTATAGTAAATACTTATTCAGCAGAATAGAGGGGGGAAATTTTGTTACATATAAAAAGATAGTGGAATAATAAATAATAAATCACAATTTATTCTCAGAAATAGATATATTATACGAAATGCATTGGGAATTTCAAGTAATTTTAAGTGAAAAATAAGAAATAGCAACCTGGATGCTATCACTATTTAATTAAATTAGGTTAAATTAAATTAAATTAGTTTTTAATTAGATTAAATTAAATAAAACAATGGGTGGCAGGAATGGGGAAAAATAATTAAGGAAAAAATAATTTAAAAAACATGCATGCCGACACGGACTTAATTTCTAAAAATAGAAACAATTGGATTTTTATAAAAAGTATTTTGTACGGGATTTTAAATTAGTAATAACAAAGTCTCCTGTCATTTAACGAGTTAGAGTGATATTTTCCCGTAAAGTTGGCCAAAAAAATAACCCGGTCCATTAAAAAAGTTTTTTTCAAAATAGAAAATAGATTTCTGATAACGATATTCCGTAGTAACATTTATTTATGGAATATAGAATAATATTCTCCACAGAGAGTTGCAAACAGACACAGCCGTTAAGGAAATATTTTAAATGATTTAAAATAATAACTAGATTTTTGTAGAAAACTTTTTTATAATAACATTTTATTTTTGATATATGAATAATCTTTTAAAAACAAATTCTGCGGGATGGGCTTTTTTCGCTTCGTTAAACAACAAAACGATAATAATTCGGCAGTTAATTAAATGAAGGATATTTTCCCAAAATGTAAAATGACGTCCCAGACACTAGATAATTAATTTCTATAAAGAATAGGTTTAATAATAAATATTTTTAGAAACAGTATTTTGAATAAATAGTTTCTATCTACTAATTAAGATTTTTTCTTAATATAAGGGAGTTTTCTGCGAGATTGACATTCAACTCGTCGTGTGTTTGTTTCGAAGGGTAAGAAATCAGCCATTGAAATAAGGCTCTTCGAACTCGGACGAACATTTATGTTGACTTTTCTTTGTGAGATGTTGGTTTTAGAATTCCCATACTATCATTGGATTGGAATGGTAACTTGTGAGCGGTATCTTGAATGATTTAGTTCTTGTGTTTTTTTTTGTGGTGGGGGGGGATTAATTCATAATTGTGCCGGCCGACGTGAAAGTGTATTATCGCACATTGTTCCGGTTTTTTGTTTTTTTTTTAATGTATTTGGGACCGATTATTTGCTTGTTGGCTTGGTGGAAGAAATAATACACGAGCTACTTTTCTAAGACTTTTCTAGGACTTTCCTTTTTTTATCGTTGGTCTTCCTTGTTTTTTAATTTTAACTTTTATTTTTTCCTCTTCTCTTCTTAAGTGACCTCAACTATTGCAACGCCACATTGTATATTGTCGGCAGTCGAAACCAGTATTCCAGACATTTAATTTCCCTGATGATCTGCCAAGCAAGTAACTGCTTGGTAGTGAAACACGTGTAGGAAAAAACATTTAATTTGAATAAATAATATTTGTAAGAAAAAATATCTTTAATGGTGATCATTGGTGTCCTGAAAGGAATGCTTTGGTAAGCCTTCATAAAATCACATATATATATATATATATATATATATATATATATATATATATATATATATATATACATACATACACATATATATATACATACATATACATACACATATATATACATACATACATATATATACATACACATATATATATATATACACATATATACATGCATACATATATATATATATACACATATATATACATATACACATATATACATGCATACATATATATATATATACACATATATATACATATATATATATACACATATATATATATACACATATATATACATATATATATACATACACATATATATATATACATACATATATATATACATACACATATATATATGCATATATATATATATGCATTCACATATATATATATACATTCACATATATATATATATGCATTCACATATATATATGCATTCACATATATATATATATATATGCATACATATATATATATATGTATACATATATATAAAATTATGTTCAACATATTTGTCACCCGGGCACATTTATATAGAGTATAAATGAATACACTATTTTCTTTAGAATATTGTAATAATTTTTTTTTTTACATATTTAGTCTCAAAATATGCTGTATTCACAAAAGATTTCGGTGATAAATTAAAGAAAACAATTTGGTCACTAATGGGTTAAAAACAAACTAATTCTTGGTTCATGTAAAAACTGTTTTTATTAAATTTGGTTAAGAGGATCTTGAAAAAAATAAACAATCACAGAAGAACAACAGATTATTTTGAAACAGTTACTAAAAGTCAACAAGAAGAAGAAAGAAAGTAAATGAAACATATGCGAGCAAAAGATACTCAACCGCAGTCTATTAGCAAATAAGATTTTCAAAAGCCAATAAAAATCGACAAAGTTGATTTGATAAATTGTCTGCTTTTTTCAGAGAATGTTTGGATCTTAATCGGAGAAACAAGCAAAAAAAAAAAAAAAATGGTCAAAAAGAAATCAAGAACACCGAAACACACCAATCTTATCAAACGAGGAACTTATATTTCTTTTCTTCTCAGAAAAAAACACAATCTTTTTAGTCTTTATTTTCACTTTTGTTAATCCTTATTTTGGCAATGCTTCAGTTTTCTTTCGCTTTTACAACCGTTAAAGTACATTTTATCGTTGTACCACGAATAAAAATAACAATGGAAAATACTCCTCTCTCTCATATATATAAGTCAGAAACCACCAGCCATAACAACATGTCTGATGACCCTCGTCCTGACGAGAAGAAATAAATTATAACGTGAAATAACTGGAATGTTGGCCTGAAGTATTTCTTTTTAACTTCTATTATTGCTCTGTTTTTACATTGAGGTCCGACTCAAGATTTCCTACAGAAATTCCTCTATCTATCCTTAGCGAATCCAACACACACTATATATATGTGAAATAATGAAAAATATTCTAAATAGTCTATAAACGAAATATTCTATTTAACTTCTAGATGAGGTCCTGGCGAGTACTCCTATTCCGGGTCAGAATGTACCTGTAAATAATGGCGATGAAGAGATGACTCAACACATTCCAAGATGGGCCCCAAAACCGGATATATTTTAATGTTATACCCAACGAAGATGACTGAAACAGGTGAACATTGTAAATTGGTGTCACTTGAGTCTAAAATGTCAAAACTAAGTAGCGATCAGATGTTGTACTACATTTGGTTGAAAAAAAAAAGTCTGATTCGTCATTTTAGTAAAATGAAAATGGTGGTCAAAATAACCTCATAGGCTCAAATATAATGAACAAATAATGAAAATGATGGTTAAAATAACCTCATAGGCTCAAATATAATGAACAAATAATGAAAATGATGGTCAAAATAACCTCATCGGCTCAAATATAATGAACAAATAATGAAAATGATGGTCAAAATAACCTCATCGGCTCAAATATAATGAACAAATAATGAAAATGATGGTCAAAATAACCTCATAGGCTCAAATATAATGAACAAATAATGAAAATGATGGTCAAATTAACCTTATCGGCTCAAATATAATGAACAAATAATGAAAATGATGGTCAAAATAACCTCATCGGCTCAAATATAATGAACAAATAATGAAAATGATGGTCAAAATAACCTCATAGGCTCAAATATAATGAACAAATAATGAAAATGATGGTCAAATTAACCTTATCGGCTCAAATATAATGAACAAATAATGAAAATGATGGTCAAAATAACCTCATAGGCTCAAATATAATGAACAAATAATGAAAATGATGGTCAAAATAACCTCATAGGCTCAAATATAATGAACAAATAATGAAAATGATGGTCAAATTAACCTTATCGGCTCAAATATAATGAACAAATAATGAAAATGATGGTCAAAATAACCTCATAGGCTCAAATATAATGAACAAATAATGAAAATGATGGTCAAAATAACCTCATCGGCTCAAATATAATGAACAAATAATGAAAATGATGGTCAAAATAACCTCATAGGCTCAAATATAATGAACAAATAATGAAAATGATGGTCAAAATAACCTCATAGGCTCAAATATAATGAACAAATAATGAAAATGGTGATCAAAATAACATCATAGGCTCAAATATAATGAACAAATAATGAAAATCAAAATCAATATTATGATTGAATGAAGATCACCTCACATAGTGTAAAATATAATTGTCTGTTTCTTCAGGGTCTGCAGTCAATCGGTGTTAAAGGTTAATTCGATTCTCAAACCGGTTTCAATTGCGATGTGCTTAATTATTGAACGAGAAATCTTGATTAAAGAAACTTTATAATTAATCTAATTGTGTTTCTTTGTAAGAATGAGTGGCACTTCAAATATTTAAAATGGATACACTACAAATACACGAGATGAAAAAAAATCTACTTCAGTTTTCAAGTTTATAAAATTCAGAACCGCATTATCCTAAAGACAGAAGCCTAGGGGGGCCAAAAAAGGAGACGCCCGTGTAACACATTTTTTCTTTTGGTGTTTACTCTTAACGTTCTGAGAATGAGTGCCACTTCAAATATTTCAAATGGATTTACTACCAATACACAAGAAAGAACAAATGTACTTCAATTGTAAAGTTTATAAAATTCAGAACCGAATTATCAGAAAGGCTGACTAGACTGAAGCCTAGGGGGGGGGGGGGCACAGAGAGGAGACGCCCATGCAACATTCTTTCTTTTAGAGTTAACTGTTAACATTATGGGTCCGTCAAACGCATCCTGGACATGACCAAAATTAATTTATACGAATCCTCTTTGAAATGAGTGAAGCTAAGGATGCAGCCTTTGGGCTGGGATCAAAGTGTAGTATCTGTGATGGCCTTGTGCCTAATTTGTTCAAATGTATTTTATATTTTTGCAAAAAAGTAATTCAAAGTGTAGTATCTGTGATGGCCTTGTGCCTAATTTGTTATAATGTATTTTATATTTTTGCAAATAAATAATTCAAAGTGTAGTATCTGTGATGGACTTGTGCCTAATTTGTTCAAATGTATTTCATATGTTTGCAAATAAATAATTCAAAGTGTAGTATCTGTGATGGCCTTGTACCTAATTTGTTCAAATGTATTTTATATTTTTGCAAATAAATAATTCAAAGTGTAGTATCTGTGATGGCCTTGTGCCTAATTTGTTCAAATGTATTTTATATTTTTGCAAATAAATAATTCAAAGTGTAGTATCTGTGATGGCCTTGTGCCTAATTTGTTCAAATGTATTTTATATTTTTGCAAATAAATAATTCAAAGTGTAGTATCTGTGATGGCATTGTGCCTAATTTGTTCAAATGTATTTTATATTTTTGCAAATAAATAATTCAAAGTGTAGTATCTGTGATGGCCTTGTGCCTAATTTGTTCAAATGTATTTTATATGTTTGCAAATAAATAATTCAAAGTGTAGTATCTGTGATGGCCTTGTACCTAATTTGTTCAAATGTATTTTATATGTTTGCAAATAAATAATTCAAAGTGTAGTATCTGTGATGGCCTTGTGCCTAATTTGTTCAAATGTATTTTATATGTTTGCAAATAAATAATTCAAAGTGTAGTATCTGTGATGGACTTGTACCTAATTTGTTCAAATGTATTTTATATTTTTGCAAATAAATAATTCAAAGTGTAGTATCTGTGATGGCATTGTGCCTAATTTGTTCAAATGTATTTTATATTTTTGTAAATAAATAAGTCAAAGTGTAGTATCTGTGATGGCATTGTGCCTAATTTGTTCAAATGTATTTTATATGTTTGCAAATAAATAATTCAAAGTGTAGTATCTGTGATGGCCTTGTACCTAATTTGTTCAAATGTATTTTATATTTTTGCAAATAAATAATTCAAAGTGTAGTATCTGTGATGGCTTTGTGCCTAATTTGTTCAAATGTATTTTATATTTTTGTAAATAAATAAGTCAAAGTGTAGTATCTGTGATGGCATTGTGCCTAATTTGTTCAAATGTATTTTATATTTTTGTAAATAAATAAGTCAAAGTGTAGTATCTGTGATGGCATTGTGCCTAATTTGTTCAAATGTATTTTATATTTTTGCAAATAAATAATTCAAAGTGTAGTATCTGTGATGGCCTTGTACCTAATTTGTTCAAATGTATTTTATATTTTTGCAAATAAATAATTCAAAGTGTAGTATCTGTGATGGCCTTGTGCCTAATTTGTTCAAATGTATTTTATATGTTTGCAAATAAATAATTCAAAGTGTAGTATCGTTGATGGCCTTGTACCTAATTTGTTCAAATGTATTTTATATGTTTGCAAATAAATAATTCAAAGTGTAGTATCTGTGATGGCCTTGTGCCTAATTTGTTCAAATGTATTTTATATGTTTGCAAATAAATAATTCAAAGTGTAGTATCTGTGATGGCCTTGTACCTAATTTGTTCAAATGTATTTTATATTTTTGCAAATAAATAATTCAAAGTGTAGTATCTGTGATGGCCTTGTACCTAATTTGTTCAAATGTATTTTATATTTTTGCCAATAAATAATTCAAAGTGTAGTATCTGTGATGGCCTTGTACCTAATTTGTTCAAATGTATTTTATATTTTTGCAAATAAATAATTCAAAGTGTAGTATCTGTGATGGCATTGTGCATAATTTGTTCAAATGTATTTTATATTTTTGCAAATAAATAATTCAAAGTGTAGTATCTGTGATGGCATTGTGCCTAATTTGTTCAAATGTATTTTATATTTTTGCAAATAAATAATTCAAAGTGTAGTATCTGTGATGGCTTTGTACCTAATTTGTTCAAATGTATTTTATATGTTTGCAAATAAATAATTCAAAGTGTAGTATCTGTGATGGCCTTGTGCCTAATTTGTTTAAATGTATTTTATATGTTTGCAAATAAATAATTTAAAGTGTAGTATCTGTGATGGCCTTGTACCTAATTTGTTCAAATGTATTTTTTATGTTTGCAAATAAATAATTCAAAGTGTAGTATCTGTGATGGCCTTGTACCTAATTTGTTCAAATGTATTTTATATTTTTGCAAATAAATAATTCAAAGTGTAGTATCTGTGATGGCCTTGTACCTAATTTGTTCAAATGTATTTTATATTTTTGCAAATAAATAATTCAAAGTGTAGTATCTGTGATGGCCTTGTACCTAATTTGTTCAAATGTATTTTATATTTTTGCAAATAAATAATTCAAAGTGTAGTATCTGTGATGGCCTTGTACCTAATTTGTTCAAATGTATTTTATACTTTTGCAAATAAATAATTCAAAGTGTAGTATCTGTGATGGCCTTGTACCTAATTTGTTCAAATGTATTTTATATTTTTGCAAATAAATAATTCAAAGTGTAGTATCTGTGATGGCCTTGTACCTAATTTGTTCAAATGTATTTTATATGTTTGCAAATAAATAATTCAAAGTGTAGTATCTGTGATGGCCTTGTACCTAATTTGTTCAAATGTATTTTATATTTTTGTAAATAAATAAGTCAAAGTGTAGTATCTGTGATGGCCTTGTGCCTAATTTGTTCAAATGTATTTTATATGTTTGCAAATAAATAATTCAAAGTGTAGTATCTGTGATGGCCTTGTACCTAATTTGTTCAAATGTATTTTATATTTTTGCAAATAAGTAATTCAAAGTGTAGTATCTGTGATGGCATTGTGCCTAATTTGTTCAAATGTATTTTATATTTTTGCAAATAAATAATTCAAAGTGTAGTATCTGTGATGGCCTTGTGCCTAATTTGTTCAAATGTATTTTATATGTTTGCAAATAAATAATTCAAAGTGTAGTATCTGTGATGGCATTGTACCTAATTTGTTCAAATGTATTTTATATGTTTGCAAATAAATAATTCAAAGTGTAGTATCTGTGATGGCCTTGTGCCTAATTTGTTCAAATGTATTTTATATTTTTGCAAATAAATAATTCAAAGTGTAGTATCTGTGATGGCCTTGTACCTAATTTGTTCAAATGTATTTTATATGTTTGCAAATAAATAATTCAAAGTGTAGTATCTGTGATGGCCTTGTGCCTAATTTGTTCAAATGTATTTTATATTTTTGCAAATAAATAATTCAAAGTGTAGTATCTGTGATGGCCTTGTGCCTAATTTGTTCAAATGTATTTTATATTTTTGCAAATAAATAATTCAAAGTGTAGTATCTGTGATGGCCTTGTACCTAATTTGTTCAAATGTATTTTATATGTTTGCAAATAAATAATTCAAAGTGTAGTATCTGTGATTGCCTTGTACCTAATTTGTTCAAATGTATTTTATATGTTTGCAAATAAATAATTCAAAGTGTAGTATCTGTGATGGCCTTGTACCTAATTTGTTCAAATGTATTTTATATGTTTGCAAATAAATAATTCAAAGTGTAGTATCTGTGATGGCCTTGTACCTAATTTGTTCAAATGTATTTTATATGTTTGCAAATAAATAATTCAAAGTGTAGTATCTGTGATGGCCTTGTACCTAATTTGTTCAAATGTATTTTATATGTTTGCAAATAAATAATTCAAAGTGTAGTATCTGTGATGGCCTTGTGCCTAATTTGTTCAAATGTATTTTATATTTTTGCAAATAAGTAATTCAAAGTGTAGTATCTGTGATGGCCTTGTACCTAATTTGTTCAAATGTATTTTATATGTTTGCAAATAAATAATTCAAAGTGTAGTATCTGTGATGGCCTTGTGCCTAATTTGTTCAAATGTATTTTATATTTTTGCAAATAAATAATTCAAAATGTAGTATCTGTGATGGCCTTGTGCCTAATTTGTTCAAATGTATTTTATATGTTTGCAAATAAATAATTCAAAGTGTAGTATCTGTGATGGCATTGTACCTAATTTGTTCAAATGTATTTTATATGTTTGCAAATAAATAATTCAAAGTGTAGTATCTGTGATGGCCTTGTGCCTAATTTGTTCAAATGTATTTTATATGTTTGCAAATAAATAATTCAAAGTGTAGTATCTGTGATGGCCTTGTGCCTAATTTGTTCAAATGTATTTTATATTTTTGCAAATAAATAATTCAAAGTGTAGTATCTGTGATGGCATTGTACCTAATTTGTTCAAATGTATTTTATATTTATAATCTTTGATCAGAAAGCCGATATCTTCAGACAGCCTGATCTGGTAGCACCAGTTCCGGTTTTGTGTGTGTGTGTGTGGCACCGGGTATTTAAGATGAAATTAAGTTTGATTTTAGATGAAGTGATTGTTTTCTTCTTTCAGGAGTTCCAGTCCCCCGTTTTAGAAAGTATCTCGAGTACAGTATCAGCCTTGCCAACGCCATATCCAGAGTCACCCCTAGGACCATCAGCAGGTTAAACGTCTACATAATACTATTTATAATCTTCTAACGCTACCACATAAGATTCAGTAGACCGGTGTCGTCTTGCAATTCCACCGGTCTGTGGGTTTGTCTTGCGCAGTTCAAGGAGGTCCACCTTCCCAGGCTTTGCCTGCCCTCTTTGGGTTGGAGTAAGTTTATTGCTTACTGCCTGAAGCGCCCCTACCGGGCCAGAATGCTCACCTTCTCGGGCGCTGGCTTTTTAAGCCCCACTTTCTCGACGCGACCTTGGGTCACATCTACCTTGTGGGAGTAAGATAAAAATGGCCTTGTGTCTAACCTCCCGAAGAGGAGGTAAATAATACCACATGTCAGTCAGTATCACTGAAAATCATACCTGATGTATTTAGGTCTTTTGATGGTCCCGCGTCCCGCCTTACACTGGAATCAAAATCTGCCACAACCAACAC
Source organism: Sepiola atlantica (assembly GCA_963556195.1). Classification (NCBI taxonomy): domain Eukaryota; kingdom Metazoa; phylum Mollusca; class Cephalopoda; order Sepiida; family Sepiolidae; genus Sepiola; species Sepiola atlantica. The sequence continues at coordinate 81,237,948 of OY744540.1, forward strand.
CAACGAAATTAATCGAAGAACACTTTTTTAATTGGAAGAAGATCGCTTTTATTTTGCTTTGTTCGTATTTGCTTATATCAACAATCAGTGGCAATGGGAGAGAGTGCAGATATACGGGCCGTGTTAGAAGCGCATTGCTTCCTATCAGCCGATTTAAAGACATCTCGTTTTAATGTCCGTTCGTCATACTATCCGATTTGTCAAAAAATGCTTATTAAATAAACTCAATCCAAAATGTGAGATGAACACTTCCAAATATTTTTTCTAAGAATATTAATAAAACATTCATTTTGTAAAATTTTTTTTAAAAATCGATATTTAAACTGTTGAAAGCGATAGATTTTACTTGTTATCAAATAAACAGATTTCACTGCGCGTGAGATGAGGAACTTGCCGAAGGCTTTAATGCCTTTAGCTTGAAACGAATTCATGCTGTTCATATTTTTAGACTAACACGTATGCACAGCTTTCCTTCCTTCCTGAAAATGATGGAATAGATATTTTTATATACAAAAGGAAAAAAAAGAACGTCATTCTGGTCTCATATTATTTTTAGTTTTGTGATGAGTTATAGAGAAAAGACATTTTTAGACACCCCCCCCCAGTTACACATTCTGTATATATCACCAGATAGGTGATCAGGCGTTGTATTTTAGAGGACGGCAACACCTCACTGCAGAAACAAAACAATATCAACATCTCCCCTGGCCTGGATATACTGCTTGTGAATTTTATTCCCTAGAAACTTCCTCATTCAGAGGAAACGGCTCACTTCGACCATGGTGAATGCCAGGTATATAGCATTCAATGTATTTTTAGTGGTAGCAAACAAATATTTAAATGTTAAAATCAATAATTTAAATATACATTAAAACTTTTATATAATGTTTTTTTTTTTCATGGAAGTCGCTCCAGACACGGCATGAAGCCACTTGATGTAAGGAGCTAACAAGAACCAAAGATGATTATCACAAAAACAGGAGATGCCTATTGACCGTAGTTTTGTGAAGACCAAGACATTAGGTAGGAGGAAAACAGTCAGCAGGAAGAGAGTTCCACAAGCTTACGGTTCTTTGAAAGAAGCTACTGGAATAGGAAGCTGTATTATAAGGAAGTATAAAGACATCGAATTGGTTTAGACCATTAGACAAAGGAGTCAGACGAGCTGGGATAAAGGTAGAAGAGAATAGCTCAGACAATTCTGAAGAATACATGCCATAATAGTATTTATAGAAAAGACTGAGACTAGCAACATTACGTCTGTGAGACAGAGGGCACAGAGAAGAAGAAAAAGTGGGGCCCACCAAATTACAGATACGTTTCTGCACCTTATCAAGAACCCTCAAATGGGATAGAGATTTACCTGCCCAAGTATGACATCAGTCATCCATACAAGGTCTGATAGTAGATTTGTAATCATAGAGGATAGCCTCATGTGTGGGGAAGTGTGTGGAGCGATAGAGAGAACCGACTTTATGAGAAGTAGAAAGAGCAATGGATCTAATGTATGAACTCCAAGATGGCAACGAGATGTAGGTCAGGGGTGTGGGTAAACATCGCGTTTGGAATGCGACTGTGATTATTGTGATAATTTCAAGGTTGACAGGAAAATAAGAATATAAACATTTTATTGCATTTGTAAAAACTACTTAACTAAGTCTCCTGTTCAGCACATATCTTCCTGTCTAGATTTAATCTTCCTCTGGGGTCATCAGATCTAAGCCTGTACTTACTTTCTTGCTACTAAATTTTATACAAAATTAATAAATTCTGTGTAAAAAATTTTAGTTGAGTAAAGTTGTGTTTGATCTCAGTATAAGACCTTATTTACAACTAGTAGGACTAACAGAATAGAAGAGCTCAAAAAGGTGTTTGTAACATTATTCGTTTAAAACTAGTCTCTCTCTACACATCCTCATTCACGTTACTTTCTGAACACATCTCTCCTCTCCAAATAGAAAGAAAGTAAAAGAAAGTTTTGTAACCTTGTAATTTAGGTTATAATAATTAATAACTTGTGAACAAAATGGATGAACTTTTAACAGAAACGTTTAACAGATTTATTAAAACTGAACACAGAATGAAATAATGAGTTAATTGGCCGCTGTACGTGATTTGATATTTACAACAGTCTAAATCTGTGGTCTGTGTTTACTTTCTCTCCAGGCATCTCTTCATTTCCAAGGGCGATAACTCCGAAATGGTTCAAGGGACGTAATTACGTTTTCTTTAGTTGTCCTAACAGAAAGCAAAATATTAACATATAGAATCATCAACTGCCGACAGTTTGACCTAGTTTCAATGTTCTTTTTCGAACATTTAGCAGCAAGAAAGTAACTTTTCTAACCCCTTTACCCCCACGTATTAATTTGATATCTGACGAGCACAAACAAATGAATATTAGACTATTTCTTAATATTACTTGAGGTAATACTGCACCTGAATATGTAGTGTTTGAAAGTTTATATTTGGTAGTTTCTGAGTTTCAATCACGTATACAGATATGAATTATCACTTTCTTTTTAATAGATCAGCTGTATCAACCCGGCGTTACCTGGGATGCAGTGACGCCTTTTTAGCATTTAATTTTTATTTGTTTGCACATTTTTAAACTTAAGGTAGATAACTTCTATTATATTCTTCAATTTAAAAAGAGTTATCCCCTTGCTGATTTTAATATTTTAAGTAATTATTAAAAAAATATATCAGATTAGCAGTTGTCTGTGCCAAACTAAGTAATTTTAAAAACTAATTGTAGCTAAATACATTATTATATTACCAATAACATCGTACAACATTAACAAATGAAAATCTGCTAACCAGAAGCAAAATCTGATGCGTCAGCTTAAATGCTATTTGGGTCTGACGTTTAAAATCCTGTAAAGTATATGTTAGATTGCATCGTCAGACTCACAGAAACCCGACACATATCGTATACATTTTAAGAAAGGCCAATTTGGCATCTTTGTATTAAGGGATGCATTTTCAGGAAAAGGAAAGAACAAAATGGTACAAGGCCACTTATTACCTTCACCAAGGAGGTTATGTTTTCGTCGAGTTTATTGGTTTGTCACTGTTTGTTTGGGTTCAGACTAGTGTCCACATCGTCACCAAACTTGTTCAAAATATCGATGTTCATTCAACTTTGGCATATCTAGATCAAGGACAAAGGTGAAAGTCACACTTTTGGTGATAACTTTGATTCTGTTCATCGTAGGGACTCGCTACTTGGCCCATATTGTAGCCAATTGAGTCCCGCATCTTCTTTGACTATAAAATGTCGAAATTATGACGTAATTTTTAGCTCCAATTTTTTCAAAATTTGATGTATGGATCTGATGGTCTTTGAAAACAGTTAGGGTTAGGGTTATTTGATGTATACAGGTTAGGGTTAGGGTTATTTGATGTATACAGGTTAGGGTTAGGGTTATTTGATCTATACAGGTTAGGGTTAGGGTTATTTGATGTATACAGGTTAGGGTTAGGGTTATTTGATGTATACAGGTTAGGGTTATTTGATGTATACAGGTTAGGGTTAGGGTTATTTGATGTATACATTTGATGTATGGATCTGATGGTCTTTGAAAACAGTTAGGGTTAGGGTTATTTGATGTATGCAGATTAGGGTTAGGGTTATTTGATGTATACAGGTTAAGGTCAGGGTTATTTGATGTATACAGGTTAGGGTTAGGGTTATTTGATGTATACAGGTTAGGGTTAGGGTTATTTGATGTATACAGGTTAGGGTTATTTGATGTATGGATCTGATGGTCTTTGATAACAATAACCACGATGCAAAATTTCAGCCTGATCAGATAAATGATTTTTGAGTTATCAACGTTTCCATGGACTAAATTTGAAAATACTTCATACAGTATGGAGAAGTAAGGCCCAGATAAGACTTTTGCTCATCCTTACGTTGGTAGGTGGAGCCTTGCAGTCTCACGACTCACTTATGTTTTTGTTTTGTGTCTGTGTTTAGATAAAATGACGGACAATCATGAAAAGGTCAAAATCCAATAAAAGACCTTGTAGGTGACCAAATAAAACTTATTTCCGATTCTTATAAAACCGCCACCATTATCTACACAATATCAGATTGAACTAAATCTAGTATCGCCATATTAAGAATATCTTATTTCGTATCGATATTCTGTGCTTCACGATGATATAAACTGTAGGATTATCCCCTGTTAAAACTGAAATAGAGTGACGTTTCTGCCAAGATCATCTCTACTCAAATATTTTACGACAAATTCCATCTTCATTTGCTTCCGCGTCTCCTGTATTGCCAACTTGGCAACGCCTCAATCAAAATACCTTGTATCCAAAAATCTCCATCTAATGACATCATGGTGCTGCCAACAATGAACATTTTCGGAAGACATTAAATATTGGTCCAAGATACCGTTATGAATTCATCCATTTGCTTATCATTGGCTATCAACATTTTCTGGAGCAAACAGAATTGGTCTTTAAAACGGTCGTTTTTGGATTGGATCTAATCTTTGACTTTAAGATTCTGGAATGTTTCCAAATAACCTCAAGTAATTATAATAAATACGATGAGTGATTGTCAATTGATCTTATTTGATTTTAAGTAATAATTCAGAAATATTCCGTTTTAAATGTTTGATTGTCGATTAAAGCATATTTATATATATATATATATATATATATATATATATAGTATACTGGTTCGAATGGTTTCGGTAGGAATCCGAATAAGAAAGCTCGATGTCCAATTAAGCAAAGCAAGTATAAATTTGAAGATGAGATGAATTAGATGCAGATTTCGGTTGTGTACATAATAGTCTATTTCGACGTTATTTTGGTCTCTTCAGATGTACCTTCAACCACGATTCAGCGACCACGAGAAGGTTGCCAACATCCCTAAGTGAAAGTGGTACTGTGGAACCGACTGGATTCGAACTTGGAACACCCAGGTCTTCAGTCCGTGTCGTTATCCACTTAACCATCGTAAAGTAAGCTTCAGTATAAAAAAATTATGCTATATTAATTATTTTAAGTCGCAGAGATGTAGTGGATATGATCGCAGAATGAGGAATTGGCATATTTTATGGAGGCTATTGCTTAACAGAATGTAGCAATATTTGAACACATGTGCGTCAGAATGACGCAGGAAAGGAATATTACGTTTTTTCTATTAAAAGTTTAAGTTAGAAAATGTAGCTGGCGTGTCCGAAAATTACGTAATTACAGGAAGTCGTCATGGCAAAGAAGTCAGAAAATATTCGAAATATTGTAGCAATATTTGGACGTGGGTGTGTTTAAATGATATAGAAAAGGAAAATGAAATTTTACAATTATGGCGAAGCTATTGAGATTTTCGAAGAATTTTGTGACCTTGGGGACACCATTGGAACACAGGGTGGAGAAGGTGCTAGTGTGATGGCAAGAATGGGGAGTGGGTGGAGTAAGTTAAGGGAACTTCTGCCATTACTAACCAGCTGAGCGTTACCACTGTTACCTAAGGGATTAGTCTATCAGGCATGGATACGAAGTGTGATCATGTATTGAAATGAAACATGAGGGTTGAGGACATGCGTTGCATGGAAAACAATGATATAGGACTGATACGATGGATTTGTTATCTGAGTGTTAAAGACACGCTTAGATCTGATGCCATCAGAAGAAAAATTGAATCTGGACAGTATAGTGTGCAGAAGAGTTAACTTCAATGGTTAGGGTTAGTGTTAGGGTTAAAACATAGATGAGAGTTATTGTGTTAGTAGATGCAGAACAGTTGAGGTAGCAGGGTCGGTTCACATGGGATGGCCAAAGAAAACATTAAAGGGAGTGATAAAAATTAACCTGAGGGATAAATAAAGGCCTGGCCAGAGATAGGTTCGTTTGTAAGTCAATTTTTTAAAGCTGTCCAACACATGCCAGCTTATAAAGCGGACGTTAAATAAAAATGCCTTATTCTAGAAGGATTTCTCATTCAATGACCGAGGACAGAACAGATGAAGTGTAGAATTAGATACTATACTGTGCTCCGAGCTAAAAGGCCAAGCCTGTCTTTAAGACTTACATTATACATCTATCATAACATTCTCATATCATTTCTCTCCATGCAACACATGTCCTCAATCCTTAATAATAGAGATTATACATTATACCAATAAAACTATTTAAATGTTTAAACGATTTTTAAAATACATTCTTTACTAAGATATTATTTGTTCAAGTTTATTTTGTGAAACGAAGAAAATCTATTAAAGCACGAAATTCGTTTCTTTACGTTGTAATATGTTTCCATTATTTTATGGACCTTACCGACAATTGCACCTAGTGACCCTATATCGAATTGAAGGAAAATTCCATGAACATTTTAACCGTTATTGAAACTTATTTGAATGTTCTAACTGCATGTAATCTCGATCTTAAACTGAATACGATGATAATAGGATAAACTGTTCAGATATCGATTTCTATAACACACAAACATTAACACATATATATATATATATATATATATATATATATATATATATATATAAATATAGTAATCGCCGTAGAGAAGATCTTTAATCATCCATCCTGCACACATGGCCCAGCCAGCGAAATATATATAGTATGCAGAGTTGAATGGTTTCGATGGGAATCCGAGTAAAAGAGCTCAATGTACTTATTAACAGAGCAAGAATAAATTTAAAGGAAATAAACTAAACACACATTAGGGATGTCCGCATTATAAATTATTTCGACCTCGATGGGTCTCATCAGATGCATAAACAGCCACATTTTGGAACTGAGTTCCGAAATGTGGCTGTTTACTTTATATTATATATATATAAATATATATATATATATAAATATATATATATATATAAATATATATAAATATATATATATATATAAATATATATATATATATAAATATATATAAATATATATATATATATAAATATATATATATATATATATATATATATATATATATATATATTAGTACTTCATGTATCCACATAAAATATTATAAGGAGATATAATTTTTTATGTGTCAGTTTTCAGTATTTACTTCAATAGTGCTCGATACGTAAGTAGAGCTAGGTGAAACACGGGAGCCTCTGTGTAGCTTGATTGCCATATATATTTTCATTGCTTACTACCTAGCTCTCTCTCTCTCTCTCTCTATATATATATATATATATAGAGAGAGAGAGAGAGAGATAGATAGAAGATTGGTTATTGCATCGAAAAAGATGAGCATTGAGACCAGAATTTAATTTCCAAATTTCCCCAAGTACGAATCAATGAATTTATTAGCTGTTTTAAAAATTCGAATTCTGCATTGTGGCAATATTGGTTTAGTGAAAATCATTTTACCAGTTCTTTAGAGCCCGCTTGTCTGCTTATACATGGAAAAGAATAATCCAACTTTGTAAACGGTAAAAGAATAAAAGAAAAAGAAATCTCAGACAAATTTGAAAAAAAGTAAAAATCAATCTAGGAAGAAATTTGACAAGAATTAAGAAGTCATTCTGAAATTCTAGTCGGAAGCACCTGTCAATTGAATACCCCTTATCACAAGTGTGTCTAAAGTAATGTTCCAGTTATTACTTGCAATTCACAACTTCCATTTGTAATTCGAGCAGGAATTTTCTTTTTTCGCTGCAACAAAAACATGAATGTTCAGTGAAACTGTTCTCTTTCGTCTATATAATAAGATAAAGTCAATGTTTGCTCTATTTCCTTGACCATTTGTAAAAACGTTCATATTCTAATCCGTTTCATCAGCCACTTAGACTAATTCCTCATACAGGTTTCTAGGAAATATGCATTCGTTTCGTAAAATTTCTTACATTTTTTCTGAGTAAGCTGCTTTTCCCAACACAATCATTTACAGAGGAGGTCAGACATTTTCACTCCCATGCTAATATCTACTCCTACCACTCCCAGAATCACCAGGGAACTGTTCTTAATAGGGTGATTTAGGGCCAAATCACTCAATTATTTCATATTTTCATTCCTACTATTGTCTATACTATACTAGATTTTAAATCTAAATACAGATCTCTCCCTTTCAAATACTCTTTCTCCCCTCCGAGTGTATTTTTAGAATGATGCTATACAGAAAGGAATAGCAGTTTACCATTACAAAAAAAAACAGAGAAGCATCTTACACTTTTTATATTAAAAGTAATTACTGAATTTATTTTTTCACAATTCTAACATGATATAATTCATATCATAACCACAATTACATTCCCGCGTCACATTAAATATTTTTTGGCATTTTTCCATTCAGAAGTATTAGTATCTATGCCACTGTATATATAAAGCAAAGATTTATGTGTATCTGTCTGTCTGTGAACACATCAATCATCAATGGTTGATATCTGCGAAAACTAATCGCATATTTTTAATCAGCAGGTCCTTGCAGATGTTCTTAGGCTTCTGTTCAGTCCCAAGAGACAATGGATATCCTCTGTAAGGGTTCCTGCGTAGGTAAAAATACTAATGTATAACACATAATAATAAAATAATAAACATTTCATTCATAACTTTCTTGTAAACACGAAACAAAATCTTTTTCATTTATTTTTATAGACATTCGAATTTTGGTAATTTTTATACAAATTTATTTATCTTTTTAATTTGGCCATAAGGAAAAGAAAAGAAATCAATTTGCCTTTTCCCTTGCTATTTGAAACAGATCACAACATGTTTAAAATCAGGTCGGTCCCTCTAAAGAAAGGAACATTTGAACACAAATGCTAAACATTTGTCCACTAAACAAAACTATTTGTTACATTAAAATCAAAGTAATCATTGAATTAAAAACCAATAACAAATAAATGTATGGACTCCACACCCTTTCGTGTGGAAGGAGCGCCGACAGATATTATTTACTCCTTCCCAGGAGTTAGGCACAAGGCCAGTTTTATCTTACTCCCACAAGTAAGATGTGACCCAAGATCGGGTCGGGAAAGTAGGGTTTGAAAAGCCAGCGCCCAAGGAAGTGAGCACTGTGGCCATTAAAAATTGCCTGGGCAGCCCCGTCGGCATTCCCCGGTAGGGGCGCCTCAGACAGTAAGCAATATACTTACTCCTCCCCAAAGAGGGGAGGCAAAGCCTGGAAGGGTGGACCTCCTAGAACTGCACAGGACATACCCATTGACCGGCGTAAATCAAGCCCCAAAGGACAAGACAATACCAGTCTATGGGACGCAGTATCCATCGGAACAGATACTACACTTTGACGAGCGCCGACAGATTTCCGAGGCACAGCGCTCTCAATGATGTCGTCCGACGAGCACTAGACATCGCTGGTTTCCCGTCGATCTTCGAACCGGTTGGCCTTGACAGAACGGATGACCTGATGGTGTTTCCCTTTACAAACAGTAAGTCACTGATATGGGATGTGACTTGTGTTGACACTTTTTTGGTTTGTGACAAGTCTTTGTTACATTGGATTTGTTGTAGCCTGCAGAGAATCAGATATCAGGGAGATCACTTGTTGAAAAAGCCGTTCAGTAAAGGGCAAAAGAAGACTTGAAGTAATCAAGAATCACAAGAATAAAAAGAAATGTAAAGGGGTCAAAAATGGAAGTTTTTAATCATCACCTAGCATAAGTCACTCGCAGTCATTAAAAAGGAAACAGCTTTTATTGAGAAGATGTTTTTTGATTGGTCGGAACAGTCGGAGAGGATAAAATGACGATAATTCGAATTCTACTTAGTGGGGTCTTATTTATTTATTTATTTTACTTTGGTATACTGTGCATATGGCAGAAAACTCCTTTTTTAGTTTGAGGAGTTTCTCATCTTTTGCCAAACTTGTTTTGTTTTTGTTTTGTATTTTTTAAGTAACAGAAATATGATCGGATTATTTTAATGTAGATGAGAGAAGAGGTTAGGGGAATGGACCGATGTAAATAATCAAAAGAGAGAGGAGGAGAGAAAGAGATGAGAGGAGGAGAAGGAAGAGAGGAGAGGAAGAGGAAAAAAGAGAGAACAAGAGAAAGGAAGAGAGAAAAAAGAGGAAGAGAGAAAAAAGAGGAAGAGAGAAAAAAGAGGAAAAGAGAAAAAAAGGAAGAGAAAAAAAGAGGAAGAGAGAAAAAAAAGAGGAAGAGAGAAAAAAGGAAAAGAGAAAAAAGAGAAGAGGAAGAGAGAAAAAGAGAAGAGGAAGAAAGAAAAAGAGAAGAGGAAGAGAGAAAAAGAGAAGAGGAAGAAAGAAAAAGAGAAGAAGAGAGAAAAAGAGAAGAGGAAGAGAGAAAAAGAGAAGAGGAAGAGAGAAAAAGAGAAAAGGAAGAGAGAGAAAAGCTATTATGACATCACAATGTCTTATGACATTGTGAAAACCTTATAAAAACATGATTACCAACCAATGTCAAATTTAAGAAATTAAATATTAATAATACGCATATATATATATATATATATATATATATATATATATATATATATATGTTCTTTTTTAATAAAAATCTCTCCAGACAAATCATGAATAAACTTGATGTAAGTAGGACAAAACATGATTATCGCAAAGTCAGAAGAAGCCTATTGGCCTTAGTCTTGAAAAGACCAAGAGAGGAAGAGAGTTCCACAAGCCTGCAGTTCTTGGAAAGAAGCTACTGGAATAGGAAGCTATATTACAATGTAATATCAAAACAGCTAATAAATACCCAATACTTAAAAAATTGGTCACGAGTGGTTTTGATGTCACTATTATTGTGTACACTTTTATATGTGCATATGAACCTTATATTCATTTTTATAGCTTTGTTTCTCTTTTTTCTTCAAGTATTTCAAAAAATTATTCATGTTTGCATTTGTGGAGCCCATTTTATTTTTCTGCTTAAAACTGTCGTGACAAATCCCGCATGAACGCAAGCTTGTGAAGCGAAGCATCCAACAATTGTCATCTGCTCAACTTTTCTGTAGATTACACATTAATGTGTGAAAAAAGTTCTATTATATTAAAAACAAAGATGGCATTAATATCTTATCGCACATATTCTGATACTGGTTAGAAATCCATTTTATATTTTTAGAAACAAAGACACCATGCATAAAAGCACAACATTCAACATCTTTGCTATGACCATCTGCTCAATTCCACCGAAGTTTATATAAATTGAAATGACAAAATATCAGAGGCAACCGACCGTTACATATACCTCCCCTCTTTGGGGAGATTCAATCTCTCACAAGTCATAACCAAATAAAATATGTGGACGTTCAAAAACATATCTCGTATCTCCCATCCAAGGAATCCTCCATGACTGAGGCAGCCATTCCACGATCGTCTCTAGTGATGAATTCTCATTGTTGTCATTGTCTGTAAGCAGCGGGGGGGGGGGCGTTCCGGTTACGGATCTTTGAGGCCCTAGCCCCTTAATTTATCGTCGATGTTAAGCCATTCTCTACACGTTGGGTTCGTTTCACAAACTTCCAAACTGACTGCATACCTCTCTTACCCTTCTCTCTTCTAGCCATGTTACGTCACATCCGTTTCCGGTACACGTAAATGAATTGTTCAGCAAGTGGGATTGGCTCTTCACAAGGCATAACACTGTACAATATTCGTTATGGAATTCAGAGCATAGATAACATGTGAAGTGTAATAAGCTGTGGTTGCGATGGAGCCATGGAGCAGAACTCACCTTTTGAAAATAACTGTAGCCAAACCAATTACTTGTTAGTCGGGATTATACTAATGCATGTATTGTTTTCTTCTAACACAATGTAAACCTGTCGGTTTGATAATATAAGTATAGTTCAACCAGGGTTTTTTGCCCCGCCTAATAAACCGGTATTGTCCGGGCCTTCGGGTCTGGATTTACTCCGGTCTATCGGTTGTCCGTCCTGTGCAGTTCTAGGAGGTCCACCCTCCCAGGCTTTGCCTTCTCACCCTTTGAGAGGGGGTTAGTTTATTGCTAATCGCCTGAGGCGCCCCTACCGGGGAATGCCGACGGGGCTGTCCAGGCAATTTTTAAATAGCCAGAGTGCTCAAATTCTTGAACGCTGTTTTTTTTCCCCCCACTTTCTCGACCTTGTGTCACATCTTACCTTGTGGGAGGAAGATAAACAGAATAAGTATATAATATAAACAGTAATATACATATATATATTTATAACTTGAAAATTGACCTCTAAAAAACGATCGTTCACATATTATTCGAAAAGCGAACTGAATATCGCAGACGTTGTTGATATAACTAGATTAATATGTCCTCAAGGACAGCTTTAAAATAATTATACATGGTAAATAACATTGTCAAAAACTCAGCCATGGTGTGGCCTTCTCATCTGTGATGGCAGAAAGAACAAGCCGATATCTCCCGATATTCAAACTGGTATATAAACAAAGATGACCACACTTTCACATTCAGAAACAAAGCTCGGTAACAAATTATTAATTATTATTATTATTTACTCACTAGGAGTTCTCACACAGGTCATCAGTGATTGCTCACTGACAACCGGTGGTATTCCCTGGAGTCTGAGTGACAACAAGTCTCTCCAGATTTCCAGTATTCTCCACCTCTTTTCGATAGCCACCGCAAATAAACTTGCAGTATCACAACAGCCGTTTACCATTGATTTCTTGCTGGTAAGGACCATTGGTCTTCTCTGGGATTTGGGTGGCAATAAGCCTCCCCAAGGTCCCAGCAGTCTCTGCACTTCCAGTGGAGGTCTGGTTTGTGCTGTCCCTCCTCGGTCTTCTCATCCTCCTTGACTCTATGCAAATATTTTGTGTGGTGTCAGCCTAGGCTGGTACCATTTTTATTATTTTTAATTTAAATTTCTTTTTAAATATTTTTTATTTATTTATTTTTTTTCGGGGGTGGAGCTGATTATTTTTTTTGGGGGGGGGGGTGAGCTGATGGTGTTTCTTGCTATTTCTGTTCATTGGTTCATTTTTGTGTCATGTCAGTTGAGGCCGGTGTAATTTATTGGGGGGGGGGAGCTTATAAAGCGATGTTTCTATTATTATTATTATTATTATTATTATTATTATTATTATTATTATTTCTGCTCACGATGGGTTACAACACAAGTCATCGTCAGTGACCGCTAAGCAGTGGTGTGCCCTGGATTAAGAGGCTACTGTGGTTATTGGGGCAATCTAAGTCGGGAGTTGCGCAGCAAGATGATAATATTACATTTTAATTTCTGCATATTAGTCCAGTCGGAGAAACAGGGAGCATGAAGGGAATTTCGAATGCGAAGAAAGAGTCTCACACAATTATAAAATTGGACCAGCTATCTATCTTCTTAACACTTATTCTTGAGTAACTTTTGGCCTTAATAAGTGGTGACTCCTTACCAAAAAAACAAACATTCACAGTAATACTGTATCAGTAGTAGAAAGGTATTCACCTTCAACATATCCTCGAGGTTTAGGAATATTATTTAACAAATCGTATGGAGAGTCGACCGGCTCCCACAGAAATGAAAATATATGGTAAACCAGAAGAGTACCAGGCTCAAAGTCATTAGCAAACAGTGTTTTGTCAGATTTAGTTCCTGATATTAAACTTTGTCCGTAATATAACTTCCAGCAAGAGTTTCAGTTTCCCAAATTTATTAATTTATTTATTGAATTGTTAGGCGATGGTACATAATAGTTAACAGCGCCCCCTCCCCATGTTAAGAATGGCTTTCTAAATAATAACGTCATTATTTCAGCACGATACGTAAACCGCAGACGATTATTTAGAAAGTCATTCTTAACATGGGGAAGGGGGCTTTGTGAACTATTCTGTACTTTCACCTAACAATTTAATAAATAAATTGATAAATAAAAATTAGTAGAAAACTTGGCATACCAGAGGAGTATGCGACCCAAAACAGGAAGTCTTTAATATCAGGAACTAAATCTGACCGAACACCGTTTGCTGCTGACTTTGAGTCGGGTACTCTTCTGGTTTGCTAAATATATAAAGTCTCCAACAAAATTCTGACAACTTGAGTCGGAATCAACTTTGATAAGAAGGAAAGCCACATCGATGTAGTACTTTTATAGAAAGAAAATAAAAACACACAAATCCTCAAATTATTTTTTTTTTATGGTTTTGTCAAATTGAAGAACTGCGTTAGATTTGGAATAACATCTGACTCTTCCAGCTGTGATCATGGTAACCACGCAGCATCCCCGTCTTGTGATCTTATCAGTTTATAGGAAATAGGGAAAATTCCTGCTGTTGTTCTAAAGATTTGTTTGAGGTGAATATCACAGGCGAAAAGCAACACATCAAATGCTGATGTACAAGAAAAATGTCTAAGACTTAGCAGGAATACCCATTTACTTGGATGGCAGCCTCATTTTGGTGTACCTGATTAAACTTAGTTGTGATTGACATGACAAATATAAGAGCGTTTTTCAGTTTGATTTCTCTGGTACGGCATATCAACCCCTTGGGGTGGTTTAATCTCGAAATAATACCTACTGTAAACGATAAATTGAATAAAAGTTGTTATATTTCCTTTAGTTTGGAGGAATTTGTGGGTTAATGTCTTCCATCATTATTAGTGTGGAATTGAAGGCAATAAATCTGACTTGATTATAATTAATTCATGTCCCCTTTTTTTTCATTTTTTCACAGTGTCTTTGACTAATTTGGTCTCATTTCTTCTGGTATATTCCAACTTGAACCCCCACTGAACAGCACGGGGGTGGGATGTTTTTTAACAACATGCTCTTGCAAAATAATAGGTAATCTCGGCTATTTAACTTGACCTTTCTTCGATCAGACAACCATATCTGAACGAACTTGCTAGAAGTCAGTGGCTGAGGGTCAATTGTGTCAATGAAAGACTTGATCACTAAATCTGAAAGTAATTCAAGACTACTCAGTGCGAGTATACTGGTTGTGTATCCCTGTCTCAACCAAGACAATTAGACCCCCTCCCCCCCTTTGTGTTTACTCCCAACAGAAACTGAACTCTGGTAGTGAACAGAACCAGTAAATAATTCTAATTATTTTTATGGAAAAACAAATAAAAATGAAACACAAAGTGCTCTTTACCCTTTGTGGCAATCACCTAGAGATGGTGTCTCAATGAAAATACTGGTCCCCATCACCTCACTTGGGTCGGCATCAGGAAAGGATTTCGGCCCCTAAGAATTTGATTAATTATGAAATGTCTTCCAAAGTGAATATGGCAAACTTCAGGCGATGCAGTTTGAATGTTGGAAGCTTGCAAGAAAATCAGGAGAGATTATTGAGTTTCTCGAGAGAAGACGCATTGATTTATGTTGTATCCAATAGACACGATTAAGGAGTAAATCTGTTGGAATTATTCTGGTGAAAAATGCAAGCTATAAGTTGTTTGAGATGGAAAAGAAATGGAAACAGGTGGTGTTGGTATTTTTATTGCAGAAAAATGATCGATGTTAATGATGTACATGATCGAATCATACTGTTGAAGACGATAACAACATTTTTACAGCAATATCTGAAAATTCAAAAGATGAGTTTTAGGACAGGCTTATTGCAGTAACTGGTAAGGTTGGTAAGAAGGAAATATTTGCTGTGGCAAGAGATTTGAATGGTCATGTTTTATGGAAAAACAAATAAAAATGAAACACAAAGTGCTCATGTTGGATAGACCTCTTGTGGTTTTGAGGGTGTTCATGGAGGAAATGGATATTGTGAGTAGAATGTAGAAGGAGAAAGAATCTTAGAATTTGGTCACGCCAAAGTGAATAAGTGTTTGGTTACCATATCCTTTTCACTAATAGTGGAAGAAGTTGAAGGATAGTGGAAGAAGTTGACGGATAATGGAAGAAGTTGAAGGATAGCAGAAAAAGTTGAAGGATAGCGGAAAAAGTTGAAGGATAGGGGAAGAAGTTGAAGGATAGTGGAAGAAGTTGATGGATAATGGAAGAAGTGGACGGATAATGGAAGAAGTTGACGGATAATGGAAGAAGTTGACGGATAATGGAAGAAGTTCAAGGATAGGGAAAGAAGTTCAAGGATAGGGGAAGAAGTTCAAGGATAGGGGAAGAAGTTCTAAGGATAGAGAAAGAAGTTGACGGATAATGGAAGAAGTTGACGGATAGGGGAATAAGTTGACGGATAGTGGAAGAAGTTGACGGATAGTGGAAGAAGTTGAAGGATAGTGGAAGAAGTTGAAGGATAGGAGAAGAAGTTGATGGATAATGGAAGAAGTTGATGGATAGTGGAATAAGTTGACGGATAGTGGAAGAAGTTGACGGATAGTGGAAGAAGTTGACGGATAGTGGAAGAAGTTGAAGGATAGGAGAAGAAGTTGATGGATAATGGAAGAAGTTGACGGATAGGGGAATAAGTTGACGGATAGTGGAAGAAGTTGACAGATAGTGGAAGAAGTTGACAGATAGTGGAAGAAGTTGACAGATAGTGGAAGAAGTTGAGGGATAATGGAAGAAGTTGAATGATACACTGCTGAAGGAAATAGACCGAACTTGTGGATAATCAAAATGGCGTCAATGACATAGGGGGACATGATAGTGAATGAGGATGCTGAGAAATCAATAAAAATCTGAATATTGTGGCATATATGGCATATTCATGTTGAGACTTCGTTTGTTTTGTCACATTAAAAGAATGATGAGAGTTCTGTGGTTAGTAGATGTAGAACAGTTGAGATATCATGGTCAGTTGGCAGTGTAAGTTCGGAGAAAGTGATAAATATTGATTAAAGAGAAAGAGCAATAAATGAAAACGTGTCCAGAGATAGGTTAGTTTGGAAGTCAATTTCTGAAAGCCGTCTAACACATGCCAGCATGTCAAAACGGACATTGGACCGAATATGATGAAAACGAAAGAATGAGTGAGAGTGCTTACATTCGTAGATTTATAATAGTTGAGCAGGGTCAGTTGACAGGGGAAGGCCAAGGAAAACATGGCAGTAATGAGGATGGATTTGATATATATATATATATATATATATATATATATATATATATAGATAGATAGATAAATAAAGACCTCACCTGAGATTTATGAGTTTGGAAGTCATTTTCTAAAGTCGTCCAACACATGCCTACATGTTAAACCAAATATGATGATGATGATGATGATGATGATGATGATGATGATGATGATTCTATATGATAGACAATTTAATAAACCAACAATGTTCACCTTTTGCGTTTTTGTTTATGCTTATGCTGTAAAATGAAAAATCAACTTGATTTTCTTTTGTGAGGCCCCTGTGCCGTAATTACTTCCATTCCGGACATAATATTCTGATGACACCAGAAAGAGATGATTGCTTGCCGAAACAAATTATGTTTTTCTTTATTGAATGCGTGAATGATTGGGATGGCATAAAGCCATAGCAAGGTTTCCGATTATTTGCTGCTGTTATATCAGATGAAAACTCCGGGGAAGGAAATATCAACATGGATCACTAGATGCTGATTGCATCATGCGGAGACGCATCTACAACCCTTCGATGGCCACCCCACTCCAACTGCCCTGACTCAGGCTAAGAGAGGGAAACCATATATGAACAAAAAGCAGAATCCGAATTTATTAAATGACAGATTCTCTGATGGTCTGCTTATGCAAACGTGATAACAATTTAAATAGATGCAACCAAAGAAAGACATTCATTAACGCATTCTGTTGATAAAGCCACACATTCGGATAAGAATGGTTTTAATCTAAACCCATTATTTTGTGCATTATGAAGATTTATACACGGATCAAGAAATTAGTCTCTTTCTCTCTCTCTCCAGCTATGGGGTAATTATTTTTAAGTTAAGACTTTACAATGCATTGATAGTTCGTATCTGCAAATGAAACATGGTTTCTCCTGACAGAGCATGAGAGGAAGCGCAATGTCTTAGAAATTAAATACTTAAGAACTATTCTTGAAATAACTTTGCGAAATACACAAAGAAATGCAGTTATCAGAAATAAGCTAAATATTAACAGATATATCAACTATTTTATCTGAAAACAAAAAAGAGATTAACGTTGTTGGGACATGTTTCCCGGCTACCAGACTCCAGCTATGTAAATAAATCATGTCAAGAATATTTAATTGAAGAAAGATCAAGATGACAACCACCAAACAGATGAGCAAACCAGATAAGGATTGAAACTGGCATGCTGCTCCTGGCAGCTGAAAGACTTGCCCAAGTCTGTGATAAGTAGCTGTATTTTGTTTTCAATTTTGTTTTGTAGTGAAGCTCTCTGAAGTACGCATATAAGTCAGATAAGTAAGTCAAGAATAAATCATCAGCGTCTATAGTTTATAACTTCCTAACCAATAAGTATTTATGAAAGTCAGACATGTCTTTTTGCTTACAGTAGGCCTTAATCTATTATTATACAAAATCTGAGTTAATCATCATTTATTTCCCTGAAGCCTTTTTCCTATATATTCAAATCACACAAAATTCCTCACCTAGAAAGATATCGGGGAAACCAATGGCAACAATAGAATTATTCACACGAAATGAATGAATGAATGAATGAATGAATGAATAGACAAGCAAGATGAAAGCAATCTGGAAGTCAAACCTTCCTACCAAGATGAAATATGACTTTTTTGACGCCACTGTTGTCTTTTGGCTAAGATCAAAGTGTAGTATCTGTTCCGATGGATACTGCACCCCATAGACTGGTATTGTCTTGGCCTTCGAGGCTTGATTTACGCCGGTCTATGGGTCTGTCCTGTGCAGTTCTAAGAGGTCCACCCTCCCAGGCTTCGCCTCCCCTCTTTGGGGAGGAGTAAGTTTATTGCTTACTGCCTGAGGTGCCCCTACCGGGGAATGCCGACGGGGCTGCCAAGGCAATTTTTAATGCCCAGAGTGCTCACCTCTCGGGCGCTGGCTTTTCAAACCCCACTTTCCCGACCCGACATTGGGTCACATCTTACTTGTGGGAGTAAGATAAAACTGGCCTTGTGCCTAACCTCCTGGAGAGGAGTAAATAAATACATCAGTTCTTGTATATGCAAGTAGCACCTAGACTTTTACCAAAAGATTAGATAAAGAAAAGAGAATTATAATTCTAAGAGCTGCCTTTAAAATCTCCTGGAGGCAGCACTCTAGAGCAACTCTGTGGACATCTTCCTTGGATCGCAGCCCTGATCGGAAAGAGAAGAACCAAATGTACTGATAACTGCTGAAGGGCTAACAATGACATTGCCAGAGATGTTCTTTTGTGTATGCACAAAACAGCGATGTAATTCAGTGGAGAAACTGTACAGAACCTGCAACTAGCAGAGGACTCAGAATGCATCTAGGAAGACCTATCTGATGTGATGGGGGATAGAGCGAGATGATGTGAGGAGGATCCATGACATTAGTACGGTTAGATGAGGATGGTTATCTTCTATAGAAACTGTCATATTTTTAAGAAATGTGACATAGTATTGGTTACAGACGAACAGCAAATCTTCACGACACTCATCAGATGAAATTATATCTGCTCGGAAATCTTTCAATGAATGTTGCGAAAAAGATAACCGACATCTTCATAACATTATCAAGATGAATTCTGCGAAGGAAAATATCT
>OY744540.1:81264943-81277443 GCA_963556195.1 Sepiola atlantica
AAAACAAAAGGAATAGTACAACGCATTCCGCAAATACCGACTTAAAAGAAACTATACTATATTATCATATTTTAAACTAGCATGTTTACCCAGCGTTGTCCAGAGGCATGAACAACAAAATAGAAGAATGAAATGGTGTAAGTTTTAAAACGTCTCTTTCTCTATTTCTGTATCCCCCTGTCCCTCTCGCCTCCATCAAGAAGGATTTCCTCTTCTGCAACCGAAGACAAAATGGATACTACACTTTGATCTGAGGCCGAAGACCAAGAAAGTCTCATTCGAGTTTCAATCTAAAAATCGATCGAAAAAATCCCTCTATATGTCGGCCCCCCTCCTCGGACTAATTTTGTTCTTGGTCGTCCCCAAAAGAATGAATATTACAAAAATGGTGTCGATATCCTGTCCGAGGCAATGCTGAAAAAGAACATATCAGTTTTGTGGGTGTGTCTTGTGTAGTTTTAGCTGCTCTTTATATAATAGACTATTTTTTGGGTAATTTTGAATCATGTTCCTTTATGTGCTCCTCTCGTGGTATATATCAGTCCGGACAACGCCGGGTAGGTGCAAATAGTAATACAATAATATGGTGTATCTTGAATGCGATAAAAGTCCATTTATCTGGTCGTCCATGAACGTGTCCTTTTACCGAAGTATATGTAGTTGTGTGTTTGTGTAAGTATCGGCTTATCTGGTGGCGTTGTGTTCAGTCTACTTCATTCTGCAGCGTTTTCACGAATGCCATTCAAAAGGTACCAACAACAACAACAGGCTATCATCTTTCAACATGAACAATAGATAAGAAAGAGAAATAACAATTCTTGAATTGCATTTCAAGTCACATATCCTAATTAGATCTGTCCTACATTCGACGACAGAACGGTCATAGACTTATCTCTCGGATCAAAAGCCGGTTCCTGATACTCAGCTTAGGACTGTCGCAGATTGTCGAAGAAATATTATTCTCCAGCATCTCTGCATAAGGACGATGGATACGCAGACAAAAACCTCAGAAACCTATAAAGTGTATATTGGACAGTCAAAAGAAAGAAGACTGTGTTGCGGACAATTGGAGAGATGAGGAAGAGGACACTGTATAGGTTGCTTCTGTGCTTCTGTCAATGGGCTTTGTGTACAAGAAGCAGCAGCTGCTGAAGTAGTTAGGGTTAGAGTTAGGGTTAGAGTTAGGGTTAGAGTTAGAGTTAGGGTTAGGGTTAGAGTTAGGGCTAGGGTTAGAGTTAGGGCTAGGGTTAGGGTTAGAGTTAGAGTTAGAGTTAGGGTTAGGGTTAGAGTTAGAGTTAGAGTTAGGGTTAGGGTTAGAGTTAGAGTTAGAGTTAGGGTTAGGGTTAGGATTAGGGTTAGGGTTAGGGTTAGGATTAGGGTTAGGGTTAGAGTTAGGGTTAGGGTTAGGGTTTGGGTTTGGGTTAGGATTAGGGTTAGAGTTAGGGTTAGAGTTAGGGTTAGAGTTAGGGTTAGGATTAGGGTTAGGGTTAGGGTTAGGGTTAGGATTAGGGTTAGGGTTAGAGTTAGGGTTAGAGTTAGGGTTAGGATTAGGGTTAGGGTTAGGGTTAGGATTAGGGTTAGGGTTAGGGTTAGAGTTAGAGTTAGGGTTAGGGTTAGGGTTAGAGTTAGGGTTAGGATTAGGGTTAGAGTTAGGGTTAGGATTAGGGTTAGAGTTAGGGTTAGGGTTAGAGTTAGAGTTAGAGTTAGGGTTAGGATTAGGGTTAGGGTTAGGGTTAGAGTTAGGGTTTGGGTCGTGTACAAGCAGTTCTGCTGTTACCGTTATATAATTTTGGTGCTGATGCAGTTTACGAGCCGGGTTATTTTTTAGATAGGATTTTCAAGTTTAATTCAATTTTTACGCTATCTTTAGTGTATTAAATTGTTAGGTGAAAGTACAGAATAGTTGATGAAGCCCCCCCCTACCTCCCCATTTAAAGAATGGCTTTCTAAATAATAACTTTATTATGTCAGCCCGGTACGTAAATTACATAATTTCTATTGGAAATCATTTTTACAAATTCTATCATCTATCTATTACTATACTTAAACTGAGTTCATCAACGTTTGTTTATCCAACGCTTTTTCATTTCTGTTTCAATCACACAAAATACATGCTAAAATATTCATCAGTTTTGGGATTGAGTTATATTTGAAACATTTTAATTGTTTTAATTAACCATTATTTGCAAATAACTCACCGAGTGACCCATTTCTTATTAGCTTTGTATCTATCACGTTCACCCTCTCTCACCGGATGTTGTTTCGCACCTCCGCTCTTATTCTATATGTCGTATTATTCTCGCTTTCGTCTCTCTCTTTTTCTCTTTCTCTCTGTTTATGAACAGTTAAAGGCAATAAAGAAAAAGGAAACAATAAAATGATTAGAATAATCTATTATGAACAAAAGGGAATATCACCACAGGAATTAATGCTATTTAATCTGTTATTGTAGATGAAAATGAAGCTATAGCGAGCTAAAAGGGCGAATTTTCAATTTTGTCTTCAATTTTTACATTTAACTGGCTTTGAAAACTTACTTTCTCTAATGCAAACAATTGAATAAAAGTTCAATGGTTGACCCAACGGGTCGTATTTTTCTAATATATATATATATACATATATATATATATATGTGATTTTATGAAGGCTTACCAAAGCATTCCTTTCAAGACACCAATGATCACCATTAAAGATATTTTTTCTTACAAATACTATTTATTCAAATTAAATGTTTTTTCCTACACGTGTTTCACTACCAAGCAGTTACTTGCTTGGCAGATCATCAGGGAAATTAAATGTCTGGAATACTGGTTTCAACTGCCGACAAAACACAATGTGGCGTTGTAATAGTTGAGGTCACTTAAGAAAAGAAGAAGAAAAATAAAAATAAAAATAAAAATAAAAATAAAAATAAAAGTCAAACTTAAAAAGCAAGGAAGAACAACGGTAAGAAAAGAAAGTCCTAGAAAAGTCTTAGAAAAGTAGCTTGTGCATTATTTCTTCCACCAAGCCAACAAGCAAGTAGTCGGTCCCAAATACATTCAATAAAACCACAAAACCGGAACAATGTGCGATAATACACTTTCACGTTAGCTGAATAAATCCCCCCCCCCCCCACACAATAAAACAAAAGAACTAAATCATTCAAGGTACCGCTCACAAGTTACCATTCCAATCCAATGATAGTATGGGAATTCTAAATCCAACTTCTCACAAAGAAAAGTCAACACAAATGTTCGTCCGAGTTCAAAGAGTCTTATTTCAATTGTTGATTTATTACCCTTCGAAATAAACACACGACGAGTTGAATGTCAATCCCGTAGAAACCTCCCTTCCATCAAGAAAAAATCTTAATATAGAAACTATTTATTCAAAATACTGTTTCTAAAAATATTTATTATTAAACCTATTCCTTATAGAAATTAATCATCTAGTGTCTGGGACGTCATTTTACATTTTGGGAAAATATCCTTCATTTAATTAACTGCCGAATTGTTATCGTTTTGTTGTTTAACGAAGCGAAAAAAGCCTATCCCGCAGAATTTGTTTTTAAAAAAATTATTCATATATCAAAAATAAACTGTTATTATAAAAAGGCCTTCTACAAAAATCTAGTTATTATTTTAAATCATTTAAAATATTTCCTTAACGGCTGTGTCTGTTTGTAACTCTCTGTGGAGAATATTATTCTATATTCCATAAATAAATGTTACAACGGAATATCGTTATCAGAAATCTATTTTCTATTTTGAAAAAAAAAAAAAACTTTTTTTTTTTTTTTTTTTTTTTTTTTAATGGACCGGTTTATTTTTTTGTCAACTTTACGGGAAAATATCACTCTTACTCATTAAATGACAGGAGACTTTATTATTACTAATTTAAAATCCCGTACAAAATACTTTTTTTATAAAATTCAATTGTTTCTATTTTTAGAAATTAAGTCCGTGTCGGCATGCATGTTTTTAAAATTATTTTTTCCTTAATTACTTTTCTCCATTCCTGCCACCAAATTGTTTTATTTATTTTAATCTAATTAAAAACTAATTTAATTTAACCTAATTTAATTAAATAGTGATAGCATCCAGGTTGCTATTTCTTATTTTTCACTTAAAATTACTTGAAATCCCCAATGCATTTCGTATAATATATCTATTTCTGAGAATAAATTGTGATTTATTATTTATTATTCCACTATCTTTTTATATGTAACACAATTTCCCCCCTCTATTCCGCTGAATAAGTATTTACTATAGTTGACTATCACTGGGCCTTATTCCGATAGAATATTCCTACCTTATCACCCCCAACCTAAGTCTCGAGTATCCGCTAATAATTGAATTAAGACATATCTTAGCATAAGTACGTGTTACTAATTCTCATCCTCCCTATTATACACTAATTATTGCCCCAGATTGCCTCAGGAAGTGTCCATCTTGCCTATCTCTGCTGTAAGTTTATACTTCCCCCAATTCCCCTCCTATCCAGGTTTTAGGCTTGATAACAGGTAACGGTTTCTATGCAGACAGCATTGTAGTATTTCCTGCCTAGCGTTCAGTAAATTATCTCTAGATGTCATGATGTGGTACGACTCCAATGCACATAGGTTGCATCTCTTCTTTTTGTTCGGTTTATATTTGTTAGCCCTCCCCAAAATTGACCATTTCAGTTCGAAAGGGTCTTGCCTAGCAATGAGGTTTCTCACAAAACGGCCAACAGAAGTGTTAGGCCTATCTATGTCTTCCCTTTGGCCTCCCCTGAAGGAACTCATGTGGTTTCTGAATCTATCTTTGAACTCACCCCCGGTTGAACCGATATATGATTTCCTACTACTCTCTGTTATCACATCGCATTTGTAGACAATGCTTGAAACTCTACAGTTCCCCCCCAGTAGACAGATGTTGGGAGCCCTGCAGTTACAGTTGTGTGCTGGGCCGTTGCT
Organism: Sepiola atlantica; assembly: GCA_963556195.1. NCBI lineage: Eukaryota > Metazoa > Mollusca > Cephalopoda > Sepiida > Sepiolidae > Sepiola > Sepiola atlantica. The sequence goes on from OY744540.1 coordinate 81,269,883, forward strand.
GGATGTTCTACTACTATGGTTATTTATAATGGAGGTTCTCACTGAACTGGTGTTACTGGGATCAACACCAGAAGAGAACATGGCTTCCCTTGTTTTAGTTATCTTAGAATTATTATATCCTATGATGGATGTGGCTATATTTCTACAGGTTGAATAAGAGAGTTTTACAGTATTTTTGTTAATGATTCCCCCCAATCTGCTATCCCTTGGAAAGTTTTTTTCCACTATGCTATAAAAAATCTTTGGGATATTAGTCTTAATATGCTGGCTATAGGGGGGGTTGAACCATGTAGTGGTCCTTCTCCTATTTTTCTTCCTACCTTCCCCCCCGGTTTGGGTAGCATGTGAGTTCAATTCGTTACTTCCAACTTCACGAATATTATCATCAACCGGTTCCCACCCTACCTGGTTTACATTACCGTGGGATACACCAGGTCCCCTATATCTAGCCTTGCCCATTGCCCTATTATATGAAACCATTGATCGAGAGGCAATCGGTCTCCCGTTTAGTCCCCCATTCCCAACCGAAGGAGGCACAAGGTAATTAATTTTTTCCTTGTATCCTGATCTGTTTAAAGCCTCATTGTAGAATTGCTTACTGCTGTCGAATATTTGTTGATTCTTGGACAGCTTAGATATCCTACTCGATATTGCAGGAATAATGGCTCTTTTCACCATCGGTGGGTGATTCGATTTAGCGTCGATATAGTAGAGTGTGTGGTTGGGCTTGTGATAAGGTTCATATGTGTTGTTGCATAGATCAAGCGTAATATCCAAAAAATTGACCCTCCGGTAGTTTATATCCATAGTTACGCTAAGTTGTATTGAGCTGAAGAATATATTGAGTTTTTTCTTCTTAGTTTCTAGATTCCTTATACTTGTGTTGACAAAGAATAAAGCGTCGTCCCTATATAGACCGCCCGCCAGTTCAGGTATTTTCATACAAATTTCTCTGAGGATATATATCCCTACCAGGTCAGTAACCTGCGCTGAGTCCGGTGCCCCCATAGTAATATCGAAATTGTTTTCCCTATCCTTTCTAGTCCATAACTTATCATTGTAGGATATTAGCGTCCTTCTGGCTAGTCTAATTATATCCATTTCTAAGTTTGTGATGTTTGATTCATTTCTAGCCATGGTAAGCGCCTTTTCAAGTAAAGTAGAGGATATGGAGGGATAGTATGAATCTATATCAAACATTATAAATTTACTTTGATTAGTAATGTGTAATTCTTTATACCAACTTAGCACTTCCTCTGATGAGGTCCACAGATTCAATTGAGTTCTGCGTTTAATCCCTGGCAGTATTCTGTCTAGTATTTTTTTGCTGATTACACCCATGTCTGAAATACACGGCGAGATCAGTCTAATGGATGGGTTATTACTAAAATCTGGCTTATGATCCTTAAGAGTGAAACGAGGGCATTTAGGGGTATATATCTCAACATTACCTTCCATACCAATCTCAGAGCAGATCTTAAGAGCGGCCAAGTTAATATCCTGTAACACCCCGTTCCCTACGGTCTTGTAGTTTTTATTCAGTTCCTTCAGGATTAGGTTGTTGTATTTTCCATATTCATGGAGTATGTGTTTAAAGTTTTATCCGCCGGAACTGTTAGAGTTGACGAAACTATTAACGAATCAAGTTGCATCTCCAGAAGGACTCATTGAGTTCTGTCAGCAACGGTCACATGTAGCGAAAGAGAAGAAATGCTGTGAATGTCAATGTGTGTACCTGTTTAAGTGGCTTAGTTTTATTTTCTGTACAGGATTACTAGTGGATACTTTCGAATGAAAAAAATAAATAAAAACAACCATACCATCTCATCGTCGTCTGTGCTCAGCGCAACAGAACCAGTACCCAAAAAACATTCTGGCCCAGTTGCAACCCTAACATTAAACCCTAACCCATAAAATATAGAAAAAGAAAAGATTGAAAAAAAAAACACAAAAACCTAGAAACATGAATTTGGTGTCTATACCCAGGTTTTCAAGGTCAAAGAATCAGATGAAATAATTTCTCACTACATCAGAGTATCTGTTTGTTCCGAAATGGTAAAATTCAAAATGATCACCACCAAAATCCTATATCGGCTATACTTCCACAACCACTAAACCTTCAGTCATGCTGTTGGTGTCGATACCTAGAATTTTATGGCCAGGGAAGCAAAGTTATGTCTCTAAATCAGTAGGTGTATCGCTGTTCCCCAAAAGTAGAAAAATAACCATAGCAAGGGATATAAGAACATGCCAGCAGGACCAGAGGGTCTGTAATGATGCTACCATATAGCTTATTATTTGTCATCTACAGGTGACAGAATACATATGAATGATTTAGACCTACTCATTTTTCTTGGCCTTTTGGCTAAGATCAAAGTGTAGTATCTGTTCCGATGGATACTGCACTTCATAGATCGGTATTGTCTTGGCCTTCGGGGCTTGATTTCCGCCGGTCTATGGGTCTGATCTGTCCTGTGCAGTTCTAGGAGGTCCACCCTCCCAGGCTTTACCTCCCCTCTTTGGGGAGGAGTAAGTTAATTGCTTACTGCCTGAGGCGCCCCTACCGGGGAATGCCGACGGGGCTGCTCAGGCAATTTTTAATGGCCAGAGCGCTCATCTTCTCGGGCGCTGGCTTTTCAAATCCCACTTTCCGACCTTGTGTCACATACTCCTATTGTGGGTAGGTGTTAAATAACGGCCTTTTGGCTAAGATCAAAGTGTAGTATCTGTTCCGATGGATACTGCACCCCATAGACTGGTATTGTCTTGGCCTTCGGGGCTTGATTAACGCCGGTCTATGGGTCTGTCCTGTGCAGTTCTAGGAGGTCCATCCTCCCAGGCTTTGCCTCCCCTCTTTGGGGAGGAGTAAGTTTATTGCTTACTGCCTGAGGCGCCCCTACCGGGGAATGCCGACGGGGCTGCCCAGGCAATTTTTAAACCCCACTTTCCCGACCCGACCTTGGGTCACATCTTACTTCTGGGAGTAAGATAAAAACTGGCCTTGTGCCTAACTCCTGGAGAGGAGTAAATCAATACAGGTGACAGTGTTGACAACATAACCATGAACCCATTATACATTAATATTTTCAAGATGTTCGCTTCTTTCTTATTAACCAACTGGACTTCCTGTATAATTAGGATCTCACGTTTATCCTTCGTGATCATGGAATCAGCTTAGGTTGTTCGCTGGGATATCTGTGAAGTACACGAACTCATTAGCACATTTTCTCTATCTTGCAAAGAGAAACCAACAGTGCACTGCTGGTTACTCATTAACAAGTACGAACAGCATGTCTGAAGGTTTAGTGATTTTGGAAGTATAGCCGATATAAAATATACTGCCTTTTACCTTTTCGGGACAAATAGATACTTTGATGTAGTGAGAAATTGTTTTATCTGATTCCTTGACCATGAAAACCTTGGTATAGACACCAAATTCATTTTTCTAGGTTGAATAGTTTGGAGATATTGACATTATTTGATTTTGATGGCAGCCATCTTGGAAAATGGCGGGAATGTATGAAGACCCGATGCTATCTTTGTTCACACGGACCAAAATTGTTACTTCAGCCCTAAGCCTCTAAAATAGTACCAAAAATCAACCGTTTGCAAAAAACTGAAGTGCCTAATACCCCAGACCCCCTGCTAACAGGCTGAAAAGACTTTGCCCCGAATTCTGAAGGAAATGTTCTAGTTTCAAATCATAGAACGCAAAACAAGTATTATGTCTAATGGATTTTCTAAATCTTCAAATTATTTGGTCATATTTGTATGAATTGTCGCTAATCAGCCGAAACAAATCCAAAGAACATTTATCACACTTTTCCCCTGGAAAATCCATTTTTTCCTTTAAGCCAGCTCATTAATTTTGTCCTTTTCTCATAATATTTTGTAAACAACATAATTCACTTTTTTTTCACACGAATGACAACGTTGAAAAAACAGAGATGCTAGATTAGATTTTTGCTGTCAGCTTTTTAGGAATGAATTTTGCCTGGCAATCTGAAGATATAAAATATATATTTTTTGGGTTTCAATAATTTCATTATGTAATTCATCAAGGTGTTTTTATTTCAGACTAGAGTAGTCGTTCCATCATGTGTACTCAATTTCTCCTAATAACCTTAACCATAACCCCCTATATTCGCCTTTCTCTATGAACACTTTATTTTGCATAGTCTTTAGTTAATGAAACTTAATTATCTTGTCGGCGTACCGAACGTGTAAGAAGTATATCACTATCAATGCGAAATAGCTTCCTCTTTGGCAAATATGGTGATTGGGTTCAGACGTCTTTTTCAAAGCTCTGTCTTTATTTTATGTAATGTATAACGTTAGAGTGTTGTAAATTAATAAAAAAAACATGTGTACTCAATTTCTCCTAATAACCTTAACCATAACCCCCCTATATTCGTCTTTCCCTATGAACACTTTATTTTGCATAGTTTTTAGTTAATGAAACTTAATTATCTTGTAGGCGTACCGAACGTGTAAGAAGTATATCACTATCAATGTACTCAGCATTCAAAACAAAACTAATGGGGACAGATTACGGCCGATGATCTACGGCCTAATTGTAAGTCTACGATTTCTCTTCATAAGAGCCAGAAACAATTATACTCTGTATCTATCCTGCCAAGCCCAGAAAACGGTAAGCACCGAATACAGTTTAATTTCAATGCTTGTAGGTTAAGGCGACTCTGCTCTTTAACATCAAATTGTACTTTATGTGAAATCAGGTGGAGAGTTCCTTTACAAATCAATTTTGGCATTAGTCAGGGGGAAAAAATAGGAAACAGACTGTCTCGTCTAATAAAACTAAACGGTCTTAGAGTTACGGGTGTGGAGATTGGATGTTAAGAAAAAGGTCATTAATTAATTTGGTTTCTTTAGTTTCCAATGGAAGAGACGGTTGGGCAATCTTCCATAAGACACAGTTGCACGGAGAAGACCCGGACTATTTCCGGGAAAAGTCCACAGTTTTGTTAAATGTAGACATCACCCCCACTAACCCCACTCCCCAGGGCCAATATCGTTATATTCGTCAACAGGGAAACTAGTTTGTCTCTCTGAAGTTGTTGGTGCATCTAGTTGTAAAGATGGTCACAGTGGTGACGTGGCAGCCTAAGTTTCTAGGTCTTCTGCTCTTCTTGGAAACATAATAGTGTAACAGAATATAAAAAAAAAAATTACTAACAAATATTTCCTTATTTCATTAATTGCTTCATGCTGTTTTATTATTTTATACATAACCTGAAATTCCCCTTGCCTACTTCCGGGGGGGGGTGGGGGAGGAGACGAGGGCCAATGAAGACAGAGCTTAAATAAAAGCGTTCGAACAGAGTCAACTCACAGTCCAGCGAAACGGATTTTTTCTCTTCTTACCCACGTCTCATTTCGCACTTCCTGTCCATGACGTTATATCCTGGGACGTATTCTAACTTTATTTCTAATAAAATTTTCTATTCTCTGATTAATTTTCACCTTGCGTGGAACTCTCAACCTTTTTTGCCACATACTTCCTCCCATGTTGTGACTACGGGTACACGTCAGCCTAACTCTAAATTTTTTTTAACTTCCTATGGAGTTTTCTGTCTACTTAGTAATAGAGTGAAGACTGAACAAAATCATTTATGGTTTAATTTGATAAATGTTTTATTCCTATCATAATACAGAGAAAATGTATTGAAGTTTTTGGTGATGTATATCGAGTCAAACAATATTTATACATTAGTGTTATAATCTGTGTTGTTGGGGATGTGAATTAAGTTCGATCTTGCGTATATGGACTACATGGGGCAAGGTCTGTGAGCTTCTTCACGTCTAAGCCTGTTGTTCATTTGTATAATTTCGATTATTCCGACTACTGTTCTCATCTTGAGTGCTATCATCACAACGTTCGAACTCGGGAATCTTTCTGTCGAACTCGGGAATCTAGACGGAATTTCGAACGGAACCCTTTATTTAATCCATGGAGATAGCATGCTCTCGTTCCGTCAGCCATGACTGGGAGAAGTCTTCAGTAATTCACAATTCTTGGTATCGCCCACACCGAGGATTGAACTTTCAACCTTCAGATGACTATCACTTAGAACTGAATTTTACTTAGTACTATATCCACTGTGCTACGGGTCCTTGCGGACAATTCGAAATTCTGTCTAGATTCCCGAGTTCGAAAAGATACACCTGAAGAAGGCCGGAAGGTTACAGCAGCCGAAACGTTGTGATGATAACACTCAAGTTGAGAACAGTAGTACTAATAATCGAAATTATACAATTTATCAATCCTCATCTCAAAAATTCAGAAACACTGTCGTACATTCTCACTTGTTTCCTAGGATCGAGGTTACAACATTTATGTCAGTAGTGCCATGTTTCAGGTAAGTTTTTCTAATGATACAGAAGGATGATATGGTTCGGTTTTGAGGCTGAAGATGCCCAGACTGGAGTCAGCTCTGCGTTGCAACCGCCTGTAGTGGTATGAACATGTTAAATGAAGCTGTAAGGAGAGTAGAGAGTAGAAAGTAGACCGTGGGCGTACTTTCGGCTGCCTTGTAACTCTAGCTTCCCTTATTTTGTCCTGTAGTCATCACATTCCTTGAGCAATGTTTCTGACAAAGCGGGAAGAATTGCTGTTTTCTGGATCGGAATCTATCCACCTAACACTTACCGTTGGCTAGTTTTTTTTACCTTGAAGTAATATATTTTTTTGTTTAGCTTCTAACATCAAGTAGCTTAATGCCTTGTCTGGAGCGATTTCCCCCCAAAATAAAATTTTTGGCTAAGATCAAAGTGTAGTATCTGTTCCGATGGATACTGCACGCCTGTCCTGTGCAGTCTTAGGAGGTCCACCCTCCCAGGCTTCGCCTCCCCTCTTTGGGGAGGAGTAAGTTTATTGCTTACTGTCTGAGGCGCCCCTACCGGGGAATGCCGACGGGGCTGCCCAGGCAATTTTTAAATGGCCAGAGTGCTCACCTCTCGAGCGCTGGCTTTTAACCCCACTTGCTCGACCCGAGCTTGGGTCACATCTTACTTGTGGGAGTAAGATAAAACTGGCCTTGTGCCTAACTCCGCGAGGAGTAAATAAACATCCTAATTGAGAGCAAGCGAGGAAAGGGCAGGCTGAAAAAGATGTGAAATGACTCAGTCAAAGATGATCTCAAACAATCGATACATCGATACCAATAAAAGGGATAACATTTCATGGAGAAAGTCATGTCATGCCACCATGGCCAACATGCAACCGACATTCTCATGTGGAAGAGACACTGCATTGGAAATATGTTGTTAATAATTCCGAATGAACTGTCTATTAAAGAGAAACTGGGAGTAATGAACAAGTGTAATCGCTGGTACAACGGAAGAGGGCAGAACAAGGAATTAGTCCACAGAACGTTTTTACACAAAGTTTTGGTTACCAAAATCTTAGACAAATTTAAAAGTTTCAGTTAGCAATATATTATTTAATTGTGCAGTATTCGAGGTGACGGTTGTGTTTCTAATCAAGACAGAGTTGGGTTACTGGTTGAGCTGGTATGATATTGAAAAAAAAAAACAACCC
>OY744540.1:81284943-81402443 GCA_963556195.1 Sepiola atlantica
CGGATCCACTATATATGCTTATTTAGTATAAAACTTTATTTATACAAATGTTTCTGACCAAAAATTTGCAGATATATTTCAGTTCAAGTTGAAAACCAGCCGAACTTCTACAGTCCCCTATTCAGTACGGATCCACTATATGTGCTTATTTGGTATAAAACTTTATTTATACAAATGTTTTTGACCAAAAATTTGAAGACCTATTTCAGTTCAAGTTGGAAACCAGCCGAACTTCTACAGTCCCCTATTCAGTACGGATCCACTATATATGCATATTTGGTATAAAACTTTATTTATACAAATGTTTTTGACCAAAAATTTGCAGATATATTTCAGTTCAAGTTCGAAACCAGCCGAACTTCTACAGTCCCCTATTCAGTACGGATCCACTATATATGCATATTTGGTATAAAACTTTATTTATACAAATGTTTTTGACCAAAAATTTGCAGATATATTTCAGTTCAAGTTGAAAACCAGCCGAACTTCTACAGTCCCCTATTCAGTACGGATCCACTATATATGCTTATTTGGTATAAAACTTTATTTATACAAATGTTTTTGACCAGAAATTTCAAGACGTATTTCAGTTCAAGTTGGAAAACAGCCGAACTTCTACAGTCCCCTATTCAGTACGGATCCACTATATATGCTTATTTGGTATAAAACTTTATTTATACAAATGTTTTTGACCAGAAATTTCAAGACGTATTTCAGTTCAAGTTGGAAACCAGCCGAACTTCTACAGTCCCCTATTCAGTACGGATCCACTATATATGCTTATTTGGTATAAAACTTTATTTATACAAATGTTTTTGACCAAAAATTTGAAGACGTATTTCAGTTCAAGTTGAAAACCAGCCGAACTTCTACAGTCCCCTATTCAGTACGGATCCACTATATATGCATATTTGGTATAAAACTTTATTTATACAAATGTTTTTGACCAAAAATTTGAAGACGTATTTCAGTTCAAGTTGAAAACCAGCCGAACTTCTACAGTCCCCTATTCAGTACGGATCCACTATATATGCATATTTGGTATAAAACTTTATTTATACAAATGTTTTTGACCAAAAATTTGCAGATATATTTCAGTTCAAGTTGAAAACCAGCCGAACTTCTACAGTCCCCTATTCAGTACGGATCCACTATATATGCTTATTTGGTATAAAACTTTATTTATACAAATGTTTTTGACCAAAAATTTGCAGATATATTTCAGTTCAAGTTGAAAACCAGCCGAACTTCTACAGTCCCCTATTCAGTACGGATCCAGTATATATGCATATTTGGTATAAAACTTTATTTATACAAATGTTTTGACCAAAAATTTGAAGACGTATTTCAGTTCAAGTTGGAAACCAGCCGAACTTCTACAGTCCCCTATTCAGTACGGATCCACTATATGTGCTTATTTGGTATAAAACTTTATTTATACAAATGTTTTTGACCAAAAATTTGAAGACGTATTTCAGTTCAAGTTGGAAACCAGCCGAACTTCTACAGTCCCCTATTCAGTACGGATCCACTATATGTGCTTATTTGGTATAAAACTTTATTTATACAAATGTTTTTGACCAAAAATTTGAAGACGTATTTCAGTTCAAGTTGGAAACCAGCCGAACTTCTACAGTCCCCTATTCAGTACGGATCCACTATATGTGCTTATTTTGTATAAAACTTTATTTATACAAATGTTTTTGACCAAAAATTTGCAGATATATTTCAGTTCAAGTTTAAAACCAGCCGAACTTCTACAGTCCCCTATTCAGTACGGATCCAGTATATATGCATATTTGGTATAAAACTTTATTTATACAAATGTTTTTGACCAAAGATTTGCAGATATATTTCAGTTCAAGTTCAAAACCAGCCGAACTTCTACAGTCCCCTATTCAGTACGGATCCACTATATATGCTTATTTGGTATAAAACTTTATTTATACAAATGTTTTTGACCAGAAATTTCAAGACGTATTTCAGTTCAAGTTGGAAACCAGCCGAACTTCTACAGTCCCCTATTCAGTACGGATCCACTATATATGCTTATTTGGTATAAAACTTTATTTATACAAATGTTTTTGACCAAAAATTTGAAGACGTATTTCAGTTCAAGTTGAAAACCAGCCGAACTTCTACAGTCCCCTATTCAGTACGGATCCACTATATATGCATATTTGGTATAAAACTTTATTTATACAAATGTTTTTGACCAAAAATTTGCAGATATATTTCAGTTCAAGTTGAAAACCAGCCGAACTTCTACAGTCCCCTATTCAGTACGGATCCACTATATATGCTTATTTGGTATAAAACTTTATTTATACAAATGTTTTTGACCAAAAATTTGCAGATATATTTCAGTTCAAGTTGAAAACCAGCCGAACTTCTACAGTCCCCTATTCAGTACGGATCCAGTATATATGCATATTTGGTATAAAACTTTATTTATACAAATGTTTTGACCAAAAATTTGAAGACGTATTTCAGTTCAAGTTGGAAACCAGCCGAACTTCTACAGTCCCCTATTCAGTACGGATCCACTATATGTGCTTATTTGGTATAAAACTTTATTTATACAAATGTTTTTGACCAAAAATTTGAAGACGTATTTCAGTTCAAGTTGGAAACCAGCCGAACTTCTACAGTCCCCTATTCAGTACGGATCCAGTATATATGCTTATTTTGTATAAAACTTTATTTATACAAATGTTTTTGACCAAAGATTTGCAGATATATTTCAGTTCAAGTTCAAAACCAGCCGAACTTCTACAGTCCCCTATTCAGTACGGATCCACTATATATGCTTATTTGGTATAAAACTTTATTTATACAAATGTTTTTGACCAGAAATTTCAAGACGTATTTCAGTTCAAGTTGGAAACCAGCCGAACTTCTACAGTCCCCTATTCAGTACGGATCCACTATATATGCTTATTTGGTATAAAACTTTATTTATACAAATGTTTTTGACCAAAAATTTGCAGATATATTTCAGTTCAAGTTGAAAACCAGCCGAACTTTTACAGTCCCCTATTCAGTACGGATCCACTATATATGCTTATTTGGTATAAAACTTTATTTATACAAATGTTTTTGACCAGAAATTTGAAGACGTATTTCAGTTCAAGTTGGAAACCAGCCGAACTTCTACAGTCCCCTATTCAGTACGGATCCACTATATATGCATATTTGGTATAAAACTTTATTTATACAAATGTTTTTGACCAAAAATTTGAAGACGTATTTCAGTTCAAGTTGAAAACCAGCCGAACTTCTACAGTCCCCTATTCAGTACGGATCCACTATATATGCATATTTGGTATAAAACTGTATTTATACAAATGTTTTTGACCCAAAATTTGCAGATATATTTCAGTTCAAGTTGAAAACCAGCCGAACTTCTACAGTCCCCTATTCAGTACGGATCCACTATATATGCTTACTTGGTATAAAACTTTATTCATACAAATGTTTTTGACCAAAAATTTGCAGATATATTTCAGTTCAAGTTGAAAACCAGCCGAACTTCTACAGTCCCCTATTCAGTACGGATCCACTATATGTGCTTATTTGGTATAAAACTTTATTTATACAAATGTTTTTGACCAAAAATTTGAAGACGTATTTCAGTTCAAGTTGGAAACCAGCCGAACTTCTACAGTCCCCTATTCAGTACGGATCCACTATATGTGCTTATTTGGTATAAAACTTTATTTATACAAATGTTTTTGACCAAGAATTTGCAGATATATTTCAGTTCAAGTTGAAAACCAGCCGAACTTCTACAGTCCCCTATTCAGTACGGATCCACTATATATGCTTATTTGGTATAAAACTTTATTTATACAAATGTTTTTGACCAGAAATTTCAAGACGTATTTCAGTTCAAGTTGGAAAACAGCCGAACTTCTACAGTCCCCTATTCAGTACGGATCCACTATATATGCTTATTTGGTATAAACCTTTATTTATACAAATGTTTTTGACCAAAAATTTGCAGATATATTTCAGTTCAAGTTTAAAACCAGCCGAACTTCTACAGTCCCCTATTCAGTACGGATCCACTATATATGCTTATTTGGTATAAAACTTTATTTATACAAATGTTTTTGACCAGAAATTTCAAGACGTATTTCAGTTCAAGTTGGAAAACAGCCGAACTTCTACAGTCCCCTATTCAGTACGGATCCACTATATATGCTTATTTGGTATAAAACTTTATTTATACAAATGTTTTTGACCAAAAATTTGCAGATATATTTCAGTTCAAGTTTAAAACCAGCCGAACTTCTACAGTCCCCTATTCAGTACGGATCCACTATATATGCTTATTTGGTATAAAACTTTATTTATACAAATGTTTTTGACCAAAAATTTGCAGATATATTTCAGTTCAAGTTGAAAACCAGCCGAACTTCTACAGTCCCCTATTCAGTACGGATCCACTATATGTGCTTATTTGGTATAAAACTTTATTTATACAAATGTTTTTGACCAAAAATTTGAAGACGTATTTCAGTTCAAGTTGGAAACCAGCCGAACTTCTACAGTCCCCTATTCAGTACGGATCCACTATATATGCATATTTGGTATAAAACTTTATTTATACAAATGTTTTTGACCAAAAATTTGCAGATATATTTCAGTTCAAGTTGAAAACCAGCCGAACTTCTACAGTCCCCTATTCAGTACGGATCCACTATATATGCTTATTTGGTATAAAACTTTATTTATACAAATGTTTTTGACCAAAAATTTGCAGATATATTTCAGTTCAAGTTGAAAACCAGCCGAACTTCTACAGTCCCCTATTCAGTACGGATCCACTATATGTGCTTATTTGGTATAAAACTTTATTTATACAAATGTTTTTGACCAAAAATTTGAAGACGTATTTCAGTTCAAGTTGAAAACCAGCCGAACTTCTACAGTCCCCTATTCAGTACGGATCCACTATATATGCATATTTGGTATAAAACTTTATTTATACAAATGTTTTTGACCCAAAATTTGCAGATATATTTCAGTTCAAGTTGAAAACCAGCCGAACTTCTACAGTCCCCTATTCAGTACGGATCCACTATATGTGCTTATTTGGTATAAAACTTTATTTATACAAATGTTTTTGACCAAAAATTTGAAGACGTATTTCAGTTCAAGTTGGAAACCAGCCGAACTTCTACAGTCCCCTATTCAGTACGGATCCACTATATGTGCTTATTTGGTATAAAACTTTATTTATACAAATGTTTTTGACCAAAAATTTGCAGATATATTTCAGTTCAAGTTGAAAACCAGCCGAACTTCTACAGTCCCCTATTCAGTACGGATCCACTATAGATGCATATTTGGTATAAAACTTTATTTATACAAATGTTTTTGACCAAAAATTTGCAGATATATTTCAGTTCAAGTTGAAAACCAGCCGAACCTCTACAGTCCCCTATTCAGTACGGATCCACTATATGTGCTTATTTGGTATAAAACTTTATTTATACTAATGTTTTTGACCAAAAATTTGAAGACGTATTTCAGTTCAAGTTGAAAACCAGCCGAACTTCTACAGTCCCCTATTCAGTACGGATCCACTATATATGCATATTTGGTATAAAACTTTATTTATACAAATGTTTTTGACCAAAAATTTGCAGATATATTTCAGTTCATAACAAAAACCAGCCGAACTTCTACAGTCCCCTATTCAGTACGGATCCACTATATATGCTTATTTGGTATAAAACTTTATTTATACAAATGTTTTTGACCAAAAATTTGCAGATATATTTCAGTTCAAGTTGAAAACCAGCCGAACTTCTACAGTCTCCTATTCAGTACGGATCCACTATATGTGCTTATTTGGTATAAAACTTTATTTATACAAATGTTTTTGACCAAAAATTTGAAGACGTATTTCAGTTCAAGTTGGAAACCAGCCGAACTTCTACAGTCCCCTATTCAGTACGGATCAACTATATATGCATATTTGGTATAAAACTTTATTTATACAAATGTTTTTGACCAAAAATTTGCAGATATATTTCAGTTCAAGTTGGAAACCAGCCGAACTTCTACAGTCCCCTATTCAGTACGGATCCACTATATATGCTTATTTGGTATAAAACTTTATTTATACAAATGTTTTTGACCAAAAATTTGCAGATATATTTCAGTTCAAGTTGAAAACCAGCCGAACCTCTACAGTCCCCTATTCAGTACGGATCCACTATATATGCTTATTTGGTATAAAACTTTATTTATACAAATGTTTTTGACCAAAAATTTGAAGACGTATTTCAGTTCAAGTTGGAAACCAGCCGAACTTCTACAGTCCCCTATTCAGTACGGATCCACTATATATGCATATTTGGTATAAAACTTTATTTATACAAATGTTTTTGACCAAAAATTTGCAGATATATTTCAGTTCAAGTTGGAAACCAGCCGAACTTCTACAGTCCCCTATTCAGTACGGATCCAGTATATATGCATATTTGGTATAAAACTTTATTTATACAAATGTTTTGACCAAAAATTTGCAGATATATTTCAGTTCAAGTTGAAAACCAGCCGAACTTCTACAGTCCCCTATTCAGTACGGATCCACTATATATGCTTATTTGGTATAAAACTTTATTTATACAAATGTTTTTGACCAGAAATTTCAAGACGTATTTCAGTTCAAGTTGGAAAACAGCCGAACTTCTACAGTCCCCTATTCAGTACGGATCCACTATATATGCTTATTTGGTATAAAACTTTATTTATACAAATGTTTTTGACCAAATATTTGCAGATATATTTCAGTTCAAGTTTAAAACCAGCCAAACTTCTACAGTCCCCTATTCAGTACGGATCCACTATATATGCTTATTTGGTATAAAACTTTATTCATACAAATGTTTTTGACCAAAAATTTGCAGATATATTTCAGTTCAAGTTGAAAACCAGCCGAACTTCTACAGTCCCCTATTCAGTACGGATCCACTATATATGCTTATTTGGTATAAAACTTTATTTATACAAATGTTTTTGACCAAAAATTTGCAGATATATTTCAGTTCAAGTTGAAAACCAGCCGAACTTCTACAGTCCCCTATTCAGTACGGATCCACTATATATGCTTATTTGGTATAAAACTTTATTTATACAAATGTTTTTGACCAAAAATTTGCAGATATATTTCAGTTCAAGTTGAAAACCAGCCGAACTTCTACAGTCCCCTATTCAGTACGGATCCACTATATGTGCTTATTTGGTATAAAACTTTATTTATACAAATGTTTTTGACCAAAAATTTGAAGACGTATTTCAGTTCAAGTTGAAAACCAGCCGAACTTCTACAGTCCCCTATTCAGTACGGATCCACTATATGTGCTTATTTGGTATAAAACTTTATTTATACAAATGTTTTTGACCAAAAATTTGCAGATATATTTCAGTTCAAGTTGAAAACCAGCCGAACTTCTACAGTCCCCTATTCAGTACGGATCCACTATATATGCATATTTGGTATAAAACTTTATTTATACAAATGTTTTTGACCAAAAATTTGCAGATATATTTCAGTTCAAGTTGAAAACCAGCCGAACTTCTACAGTCCCCTATTCAGTACGGATCCACTATATGTGCTTATTTGGTATAAAACTTTATTTATACAAATGTTTTTGACCAAAAATTTGAAGACGCATTTCAGTTCAAGTTGAAAACCAGCCGAACTTCTACAGTCCCCTATTCAGTACGGATCCACTATATATGCATATTTGGTATAAAACTTTATTTATACAAATGTTTTTGACCAAAAATTTGCAGATATATTTCAGTTCAAGTTGAAAACCAGCCGAACTTCTACAGTCCCCTATTCAGTACGGATCCACTATATATGCTTATTTGGTATAAAACTTTATTTATACAAATGTTTTTGACCAAAAATTTGCAGATATATTTCAGTTCAAGTTGAAAACCAGCCGAACTTCTACAGTCCCCTATTCAGTACGGATCCACTATATGTGCTTATTTGGTATAAAACTTTATTTATACAAATGTTTTTGACCAAAAATTTGAAGACGTATTTCAGTTCAAGTTGAAAACCAGCCGAACTTCTACAGTCCCCTATTCAGTACGGATCCACTATATGTGCTTATTTGGTATAAAACTTTATTTATACAAATGTTTTTGACCAAAAATTTGAAGACGTATTTCAGTTCAAGTTGGAAACCAGCCGAACTTCTACAGTCCCCTATTCAGTACGGATCCACTATATATGCATATTTGGTATAAAACTTTATTTATACAAATGTTTTTGACCAAAAATTTGCAGATATATTTCAGTTCAAGTTGGAAACCAGCCGAACTTCTACAGTCCCCTATTCAGTACGGATCCAGTATATATGCATATTTGGTATAAAACTTTATTTATACAAATGTTTTTGACCAAAAATTTGCAGATATATTTCAGTTCAAGTTGAAAACCAGCCGAACTTCTACAGTCCCCTATTCAGTACGGATCCACTATATATGCATATTTGGTATAAAACTTTATTTATACAAATGTTTTTGACCAAAAATTTGCAGATATATTTCAGTTCAAGTTGAAAACCAGCCGAACTTCTACAGTCCCCTATTCAGTACGGATCCACTATATGTGCTTATTTGGTATAAAACTTTATTTATACAAATGTTTTTGACCAAAAATTTGAAGACGCATTTCAGTTCAAGTTGAAAACCAGCCGAACTTCTACAGTCCCCTATTCAGTACGGATCCACTATATATGCATATTTGGTATAAAACTTTATTTATACAAATGTTTTTGACCAAAAATTTGCAGATATATTTCAGTTCAAGTTGAAAACCAGCCGAACTTCTACAGTCCCCTATTCAGTACGGATCCACTATATATGCTTATTTGGTATAAAACTTTATTTATACAAATGTTTTTGACCAAAAATTT
Organism: Sepiola atlantica; assembly: GCA_963556195.1. Taxonomy (NCBI): domain Eukaryota; kingdom Metazoa; phylum Mollusca; class Cephalopoda; order Sepiida; family Sepiolidae; genus Sepiola; species Sepiola atlantica. Next base: position 81,293,898 of record OY744540.1, read on the forward strand.
GCAGATATATTTCAGTTCAAGTTGAAAACCAGCCGAACTTCTACAGTCCCCTATTCAGTACGGATCCACTATATGTGCTTATTTGGTATAAAACTTTATTTATACAAATGTTTTTGACCAAAAATTTGAAGACGTATTTCAGTTCAAGTTGAAAACCAGCCGAACTTCTACAGTCCCCTATTCAGTACGGATCCACTATATGTGCTTATTTGGTATAAAACTTTATTTATACAAATGTTTTTGACCAAAAATTTGAAGACGTATTTCAGTTCAAGTTGGAAACCAGCCGAACTTCTACAGTCCCCTATTCAGTACGGATCCACTATATATGCATATTTGGTATAAAACTTTATTTATACAAATGTTTTTGACCAAAAATTTGCAGATATATTTCAGTTCAAGTTGGAAACCAGCCGAACTTCTACAGTCCCCTATTCAGTACGGATCCAGTATATATGCATATTTGGTATAAAACTTTATTTATACAAATGTTTTTGACCAAAAATTTGCAGATATATTTCAGTTCAAGTTGAAAACCAGCCGAACTTCTACAGTCCCCTATTCAGTACGGATCCACTATATATGCTTATTTGGTATAAAACTTTATTTATACAAATGTTTTTGACCAGAAATTTCAAGACGTATTTCAGTTCAAGTTGGAAAACAGCCGAACTTCTACAGTCCCCTATTCAGTACGGATCCACTATATATGCTTATTTGGTATAAAACTTTATTTATACAAATGTTTTTGACCAAAAATTTGCAGATATGTTTCAGTTCAAGTTGAAAACCAGCCGAACTTCTACAGTCCCCTATTCAGTACGGATCCACTATATGTGCTTATTTGGTATAAAACTTTATTTATACAAATGTTTTTGACCAAAAATTTGCAGATATATTTCAGTTCAAGTTGAAAACCAGCCGAACTTCTACAGTCCCCTATTCAGTACGGATCCACTATATATGCATATTTGGTATAAAACTTTATTTATACAAATGTTTTTGACCAAAAATTTGCAGATATATTTCAGTTCAAGTTGAAAACCAGCCGAACTTCTACAGTCCCCTATTCAGTACGGATCCACTATATGTGCTTTTTTGGTATAAAACTTTATTTATACAAATGTTTTTGACCAAAAATTTGAAGACGTATTTTAGTTCAAGTTGAAAACCAGCCGAACTTCTACAGTCCCCTATTCAGTACGGATCCACTATATATGCATATTTGGTATAAAACTTTATTTATACAAATGTTTTTGACCAAAAATTTGCAGATATATTTCAGTTCAAGTTGAAAACCAGCCGAACTTCTACAGTCCCCTATTCAGTACGGATCCACTATATATGCTTATTTGGTATAAAACTTTATTTATACAAATGTTTTTGACCAAAAATTTGCAGATATATTTCAGTTCAAGTTGAAAACCAGCCGAACTTCTACAGTCCCCTATTCAGTACGGATCCACTATATGTGCTTATTTGGTATAAAACTTTATTTATACAAATGTTTCTGACCAAAAATTTGAAGACGTATTTCAGTTCAAGTTGAAAACCAGCCGAACTTCTACAGTCCCCTATTCAGTACGGATCCACTATATGTGCTTATTTGGTATAAAACTTTATTTATACAAATGTTTTTGACCAAAAATTTGAAGACGTATTTCAGTTCAAGTTGGAAACCAGCCGAACTTCTACAGTCCCCTATTCAGTACGGATCCAGTATATATGCATATTTGGTATAAAACTTTATTTATACAAATGTTTTTGACCAAAAATTTGCAGATATATTTCAGTTCAAGTTGGAAACCAGCCGAACTTCTACAGTCCCCTATTCAGTACGGATCCAGTATATATGCATATTTGGTATAAAACTTTATTTATACAAATGTTTTTGACCAAAAATTTGCAGATATATTTCAGTTCAAGTTGAAAACCAGCCGAACTTCTACAGTCCCCTATTCAGTACGGATCCAGTATATATGCTTATTTGGTATAAAACTTTATTTATACAAATGTTTTTGACCAAAAATTTGCAGATATATTTCAGTTCAAGTTTAAAACCAGCCGAACTTCTACAGTCCCCTATTCAGTACGGATCCACTATATATGCTTATTTGGTATAAAACTTTATTCATACAAATGTTTTTGACCAAAAATTTGCAGATATATTTCAGTTCAAGTTGAAAACCAGCCGAACTTCTACAGTCCCCTATTCAGTACGGATCCACTATATATGCTTATTTGGTATAAAACTTTATTTATACAAATGTTTTTGACCAAAAATTTGCAGATATATTTCAGTTCAAGTTGAAAACCAGCCGAACTTCTACAGTCCCCTATTCAGTACGGATCCACTATATGTGCTTATTTGGTATAAAACTTTATTTATACAAATGTTTTTGACCAAAAATTTGCAGATATATTTCAGTTCAAGTTGAAAACCAGCCGAACTTCTACAGTCCCCTATTCAGTACGGATCCACTATATATGCTTATTTGGTATAAAACTTTATTTATACAAATGTTTTTGACCAAAAATTTGCAGATATATTTCAGTTCAAGTTGAAAACCAGCCGAACTTCTACAGTCCTCTATTCAGTACGGATCCACTATATGTGCTTATTTGGTATAAAACTTTTTTTATACAAATGTTTTTGACCAAAAATTTGAAGACGTATTTCAGTTCAAGTTGAAAACCAGCCGAACTTCTACAGTCCCCTATTCAGTACGGATCCACTATATGTGCTTATTTGGTATAAAACTTTATTTATACAAATGTTTTTGACCAAAAATTTGCAGATATATTTCAGTTCAAGTTGAAAACCAGCCGAACTTCTACAGTCCCCTATTCAGTACGGATCCACTATATATGCATATTTGGTATAAAACTTTATTTATACAAATGTTTTTGACCAAAAATTTGCAGATATATTTCAGTTCAAGTTGAAAACCAGCCGAACTTCTACAGTCCCCTATTCAGTACGGATCCACTATATGTGCTTATTTGGTATAAAACTTTATTTATACAAATGTTTTTGACCAAAAATTTGAAGACGTATTTCAGTTCAAGTTGAAAACCAGCCGAACTTCTACAGTCCCCTATTCAGTACGGATCTACTATATATGCATATTTTGTATAAAACTTTATGTATACAAATGTTTTTGACCAAAAATTTGCAGATATATTTCAGTTCAAGTTTAAAACCAGCCGAACTTCTACAGTCCCCTATTCAGTACGGATCCACTATATATGCATATTTGGTATAAAACTTTATTTATACAAATGTTTTTGACCAAAAATTTGCAGATATATTTCAGTTCAAGTTGAAAACCAGCCGAACTTCTACAGTCCCCTATTCAGTACGGATCCACTATATATGCTTATTTGGTATAAAACTTTATTTATACAAATGTTTTTGACCAAAAATTTGCAGATATATTTCAGTTCAAGTTGAAAACCAGCCGAACTTCTACAGTCCCCTATTCAGTACGGATCCACTATATGTGCTTATTTGGTATCAAACTTTATTTATACAAATGTTTTTGACCAAAAATCTGAAGACGTATTTCAGTTCAAGTTGAAAACCAGCCGAACTTCTACAGTCCCCTATTCAGTACGGATCCACTATATGTGCTTATTTGGTATAAAACTTTATTTATACAAATGTTTTTGACCAAAAATTTGAAGACGTATTTCAGTTCAAGTTGAAAACCAGCCGAACTTCTACAGTCCCCTATTCAGTACGGATCCACTATATATGCATATTTGGTATAAAACTTTATTTATACAAATGTTTTTGACCAAAAATTTGCAGATATATTTCAGTTCAAGTTGAAAACCAGTTGAACTTCTACAGTCCCCTATTCAGTACGGATCCACTATATATGCTTATTTGGTATAAAACTTTATTTATACAAATGTTTTTGACCAAAAATTTGCATATATATTTCAGTTCAAGTTGAAAACCAGCCGAACTTCTACAGTCCCCTATTCAGTACGGATCCACTATATGTGCTTATTTGGTATAAAACTTTATTTATACAAATGTTTTTGACCAAAAATTTGAAGACGTATTTCAGTTCAAGTTGAAAACCAGCCGAACTTCTACAGTCCCCTATTCAGTACGGATCCACTATATGTGCTTATTTGGTATAAAACTTTATTTATACAAATGTTTTTGACCAAAAATTTGAAGACGTATTTCAGTTCAAGTTGAAAACCAGCCGAACTTCTACAGTCCCCTATTCAGTACGGATCCACTATATGTGCTTATTTGGTATAAAACTTTATTTATACAAATGTTTTTGACCAAAAATTTGCAGATTTATTTCAGTTCAAGTTGGAAACCAGCCGAACTTCTACAGTCCCCTATTCAGTACGGATCCAGTATATATGCATATTTGGTATAAAACTTTATTTATACAAATGTTTTTGACCAAAAATTTGCAGATATATTTCAGTTCAAGTTGAAAACCAGCCGAACCTCTACAGTCCCCTATTCAGTACGGATCCACTATATATGCTTATTTGGTATAAAACTTTATTTATACAAATGTTTTTGACCAGAAATTTCAAGACGTATTTCAGTTCAAGTCGGAAAACAGCCGAACTTCTACAGTCCCCTATTCAGTACGGATCCACTATATATGCTTATTTGGTATAAAACTTTATTTATACAAATGTTTTTGACCAAAAATTTGCAGATATATTTCAGTTCAAGTTGAAAACCAGCCGAACCTCTACAGTCCCCTATTCAGTACGGATCCACTATATATGCTTATTTGGTATAAAACTTTATTTATACAAATGTTTTTGACCAGAAATTTCAAGACGTATTTCAGTTCAAGTCGGAAAACAGCCGAACTTCTACAGTCCCCTATTCAGTACGGATCCACTATATATGCTTATTTGGTATAAAACTTTATTTATACAAATGTTTTTGACCAAAAATTTGCAGATATATTTCAGTTCAAGTTGGAAACCAGCCGAACTTCTACAGTCCCCTATTCAGTACGGATCCAGTATATATGCATATTTGGTATAAAACTTTATTTATACAAATGTTTTTGACCAGAAATTTGCAGATATATTTCAGTTCAAGTTGAAAACCAGCCGAACCTCTACAGTCCCCTATTCAGTACGGATCCACTATATATGCATATTTGGTATAAAACTTTATTTATACAAATGTTTTTGACCAAAAATTTGCAGATATATTTCAGTTCAAGTTGAAAACCAGCCGAACCTCTACAGTCCCCTATTCAGTACGGATCCACTATATATGCATATTTGGTATAAAACTTTATTTATACAAATGTTTTTGACCAAAAATTTGCAGATATATTTCAGTTCAAGTTGAAAACCAGCCGAACCTCTACAGTCCCCTATTCAGTACGGATCCACTATATATGCATATTTGGTATAAAACTTTATTTATACAAATGTTTTTGACCAAAAATTTGCAGATATATTTCAGTTCAAGTTGGAAACCAGCCGAACTTCTACAGTCCCCTATTCAGTACGGATCCAGTATATATGCATATTTGGTATAAAACTTTATTTATACAAATGTTTTTGACCAGAAATTTGCAGATATATTTCAGTTCAAGTTGAAAACCAGCCGAACCTCTACAGTCCCCTATTCAGTACGGATCCACTATATATGCTTATTTGGTATAAAACTTTATTTATACAAATGTTTTTGACCAGAAATTTGAAGACGTATTTCAGTTCAAGTTGAAAACCAGCCGAACTTCTACAGTCCCCTATTCAGTACGGATCCACTATATATGCATATTTGGTATAAAACTTTATTTATACAAATGTTTTTGACCAAAAATTTGCAGATATATTTCAGTTCAAGTTGAAAACCAGCCGAACTTCTACAGTCCCCTATTCAGTACGGATCCACTATATATGCTTATTTGGTATAAAACTTTATTTATACAAATGTTTTTGACCAAAAATTTGCAGATATATTTCAGTTCAAGTTGGAAACTAGCCGAACTTCTACAGTCCCCTATTCAGTACGGATCCACTATATGTGCTTATTTGGTATAAAACTTTATTTATACAAATGTTTTTGACCAAAAATTTGAAGACGTATTTCAGTTCAAGTTGAAAACCAGCCGAACTTCTACAGTCCCCTATTCAGTACGGATCCACTATATGTGCTTATTTGGTATAAAACTTTATTTATACAAATGTTTTTGACCAAAAATTTGCAGATATATTTCAGTTCAAGTTGGAAACCAGCCGAACTTCTACAGTCCCCTATTCAGTACGGATCCAGTATATATGCATATTTGGTATAAAACTTTATTTATACAAATGTTTTTGACCAAAAATTTGCAGATATATTTCAGTTCAAGTTGAAAACCAGCCGAACTTCTACAGTCCCCTATTCAGTACGGATCCACTATATATGCTTATTTGGTATAAAACTTTATTTATACAAATGTTTTTGACCAGAAATTTCAAGACGTATTTCAGTTCAAGTCGGAAAACAGCCGAACTTCTACAGTCCCCTATTCAGTACGGATCCACTATATATGCTTATTTGGTATAAAACTTTATTTATACAAATGTTTTTGACCAAAAATTTGAAGACGTATTTCAGTTCAAGTTGAAAACCAGCCGAACTTCTACAGTCCCCTATTCAGTACGGATCCACTATATATGCATATTTGGTATAAAACTTTATTTATACAAATGTTTTTGACCAAAAATTTGCAGATATATTTCAGTTCAAGTTGAAAACCAGCCGAACTTCTACAGTCCCCTATTCAGTACGGATCCACTATATATGCATATTTGGTATAAAACTTTATTTATACAAATGTTTTTGACCAAAAATTTGCAGATATATTTCAGTTCAAGTTGAAAACCAGCCGAACTTCTACAGTCCCCTATTCAGTACGGATCTACTATATGTGCTTATTTGGTATAAAACTTTATTTATACAAATGTTTTTGACCAAAAATTTGCAGATATATTTCAGTTCAAGTTGAAAACCAGCCGAACTTCTACAGTCCCCTATTCAGTACGGATCCAGTATATATGCATATTTGGTATAAAACTTTATTTATACAAATGTTTTTGACCAAAGATTTGCAGATATATTTCAGTTCAAGTTTAAAACCAGCCGAACTTCTACAGTCCCCTATTCAGTACGGATCTACTATATGTGCTTATTTGGTATAAAACTTTATTTATACAAATGTTTTTGACCAAAAATTTGCAGATATATTTCAGTTCAAGTTGAAAACCAGCCGAACTTCTACAGTCCCCTATTCAGTACGGATCCAGTATATATGCTTATTTGGTATAAAACTTTATTTATACAAATGTTTTTGACCAAAAATTTGCAGATATATTTCAGTTCAAGTTGAAAACCAGCCGAACTTCTACAGTCCCCTATTCAGTACGGATCCACTATATATGCTTATTTGGTATAAAACTTTATTTATACAAATGTTTTTGACCAAAAATTTGCAGATATATTTCAGTTCAAGTTGAAAACCAGCCGAACTTCTACAGTCCCCTATTCAGTACGGATCCACTATATATGCTTATTTGGTATAAAACTTTATTTATACAAATGTTTTTGACCAAAAATTTGCAGATATATTTCAGTTCAAGTTTAAAACCAGCCGAACTTCTACAGTCCCCTATTCAGTACGGATCTACTATATGTGCTTATTTGGTATAAAACTTTATTTATACAAATGTTTTTGACCAAAAATTTGCAGATATATTTCAGTTCAAGTTGAAAACCAGCCGAACTTCTACAGTCCCCTATTCAGTACGGATCCAGTATATATGCATATTTGGTATAAAACTTTATTTATACAAATGTTTTTGACCAAAGATTTGCAGATATATTTCAGTTCAAGTTTAAAACCAGCCGAACTTCTACAGTCCCCTATTCAGTACGGATCTACTATATGTGCTTATTTGGTATAAAACTTTATTTATACAAATGTTTTTGACCAAAAATTTGCAGATATATTTCAGTTCAAGTTGAAAACCAGCCGAACTTCTACAGTCCCCTATTCAGTACGGATCCAGTATATATGCTTATTTGGTATAAAACTTTATTTATACAAATGTTTTTGACCAAAAATTTGCAGATATATTTCAGTTCAAGTTGAAAACCAGCCGAACTTCTACAGTCCCCTATTCAGTACGGATCCACTATATATGCTTATTTGGTATAAAACTTTATTTATACAAATGTTTTTGACCAAAAATTTGCAGATATATTTCAGTTCAAGTTGAAAACCAGCCGAACTTCTACAGTCCCCTATTCAGTACGGATCCACTATATATGCTTATTTGGTATAAAACTTTATTTATACAAATGTTTTTGACCAAAAATTTGCAGATATATTTCAGTTCAAGTTTAAAACCAGCCGAACTTCTACAGTCCCCTATTCAGTACGGATCTACTATATGTGCTTATTTGGTATAAAACTTTATTTATACAAATGTTTTTGACCAAAAATTTGCAGATATATTTCAGTTCAAGTTGAAAACCAGCCGAACTTCTACAGTCCCCTATTCAGTACGGATCCAGTATATATGCATATTTGGTATAAAACTTTATTTATACAAATGTTTTTGACCAAAGATTTGCAGATATATTTCAGTTCAAGTTTAAAACCAGCCGAACTTCTACAGTCCCCTATTCAGTACGGATCTACTATATGTGCTTATTTGGTATAAAACTTTATTTATACAAATGTTTTTGACCAAAAATTTGCAGATATATTTCAGTTCAAGTTGAAAACCAGCCGAACTTCTACAGTCCCCTATTCAGTACGGATCCAGTATATATGCTTATTTGGTATAAAACTTTATTTATACAAATGTTTTTGACCAAAAATTTGCAGATATATTTCAGTTCAAGTTGAAAACCAGCCGAACTTCTACAGTCCCCTATTCAGTACGGATCCACTATATATGCTTATTTGGTATAAAACTTTATTTATACAAATGTTTTTGACCAAAAATTTGCAGATATATTTCAGTTCAAGTTGAAAACCAGCCGAACTTCTACAGTCCCCTATTCAGTACGGATCTACTATATGTGCTTATTTGGTATAAAACTTTATTTATACAAATGTTTTTGACCAAAAATTTGCAGATATATTTCAGTTCAAGTTGAAAACCAGCCGAACTTCTACAGTCCCCTATTCAGTACGGATCCAGTATATATGCATATTTGGTATAAAACTTTATTTATACAAATGTTTTTGACCAAAGATTTGCAGATATATTTCAGTTCAAGTTTAAAACCAGCCGAACTTCTACAGTCCCCTATTCAGTACGGATCCAGTATATATGCTTATTTGGTATAAAACTTTATTTATACAAATGTTTTTGACCAAAAATTTGCAGATATATTTCAGTTCAAGTTTAAAACCAGCCGAACTTCTACAGTCCCCTATTCAGTACGGATCCACTATATATGCTTATTTGGTATAAAACTTTATTTATACAAATGTTTTTGACCAAAAATTTGCAGATATATTTCAGTTCAAGTTGAAAACCAGCCGAACTTCTACAGTCCCCTATTCAGTACGGATCTACTATATGTGCTTATTTGGTATAAAACTTTATTTATACAAATGTTTTTGACCAAAAATTTGCAGATATATTTCAGTTCAAGTTGAAAACCAGCCGAACTTCTACAGTCCCCTATTCAGTACGGATCCACTATATATGCTTATTTGGTATAAAACTTTATTTATACAAATGTTTTTGACCAAAAATTTGCAGATATATTTCAGTTCAAGTTGAAAACCAGCCGAACTTCTACAGTCCCCTATTCAGTACGGATCTACTATATGTGCTTATTTGGTATAAAACTTTATTTATACAAATGTTTTTGACCAAAAATTTGCAGATATATTTCAGTTCAAGTTGAAAACCAGCCGAACTTCTACAGTCCCCTATTCAGTACGGATCCAGTATATATGCATATTTGGTATAAAACTTTATTTATACAAATGTTTTTGACCAAAGATTTGCAGATATATTTCAGTTCAAGTTTAAAACCAGCCGAACTTCTACAGTCCCCTATTCAGTACGGATCCAGTATATATGCATATTTGGTATAAAACTTTATTTATACAAATGTTTTTGACCAAAAATTTGCAGATATATTTCAGTTCAAGTTTAAAACCAGCCGAACTTCTACAGTCCCCTATTCAGTACGGATCTACTATATGTGCTTATTTGGTATAAAACTTTATTTATACAAATGTTTTTGACCAAAAATTTGCAGATATATTTCAGTTCAAGTTGAAAACCAGCCGAACTTCTACAGTCCCCTATTCAGTACGGATCCAGTATATATGCTTATTTGGTATAAAACTTTATTTATACAAATGTTTTTGACCAAAAATTTGCAGATATATTTCAGTTCAAGTTGAAAACCAGCCGAACTTCTACAGTCCCCTATTCAGTACGGATCCACTATATATGCTTATTTGGTATAAAACTTTATTTATACAAATGTTTTTGACCAAAAATTTGCAGATATATTTCAGTTCAAGTTGAAAACCAGCCGAACTTCTACAGTCCCCTATTCAGTACGGATCCAGTATATATGCATATTTGGTATAAAACTTTATTTATACAAATGTTTTTGACCAAAGATTTGCAGATATATTTCAGTTCAAGTTGAAAACCAGCCGAACTTCTACAGTCCCCTATTCAGTACGGATCTACTATATGTGCTTATTTGGTATAAAACTTTATTTATACAAATGTTTTTGACCAAAAATTTGCAGATATATTTCAGTTCAAGTTGAAAACCAGCCGAACTTCTACAGTCCCCTATTCAGTACGGATCCAGTATATATGCATATTTGGTATAAAACTTTATTTATACAAATGTTTTTGACCAAAGATTTGCAGATATATTTCAGTTCAAGTTGAAAACCAGCCGAACTTCTACAGTCCCCTATTCAGTACGGATCTACTATATGTGCTTATTTGGTATAAAACTTTATTTATACAAATGTTTTTGACCAAAAATCTGAAGACGTATTTCAGTTCAACCTGGAAACCAGCCAAACTTCTACAGTCCCTTATTCAATACGGAGGCAAAAATGAATACGAAAGAGCAATTATTTTAAGAATTTATATGTAATTAGTTTCCGTATCACGTGATTCGTTGAGATAGAATTTCAGAATTACAATGCCAACCGTAAAAATGTCTGAAATCTTTTTTATTTAAAAAAAAAAGAGAGTACATAATTCACTTTTCCCTCAGACATAAATAGTTTGCGATCACCAAGACACTATCTTTGACCTTTGTCTACATATAGTCTTATCTTCATCAGAACTAAGTCAATCATCAGAAAATTATGGACGCAGAGATGGCACGTGCATCTATTTTTCTCGCATTAACATAACATCAATAATTACACGTTGAAATGGTGATTATAAAACGAAATTAACAATTAATAGTTACAGTTAATAAAATAAAAGATTAATCAGATTAAATAGCACCTTAAATTCAACGTTTTAATCGGTGGCGGCCATGATGCCTTCAATCAATTGCAGCGAAATAGGTGAGATATTCCAACGGTCCTATACTACGATTGAACTTTTTTGGTCAACTAAAAACTCCCGTGCAACGCTGGATAGGGACAGCTAGTTGTTGGTTAAAAAAAAAAGAAGAAAAAAGCGAAGCTTCTATGTAAGGCAACGCCAGGTGAATATCACGAGCAATGAAACAAAAGCAGCCAAGTAGATTCAATTAGCTAGTAAATGTTTCCCACTTTAACTGGGCTTTAGCAATCGTCTGCTAACTTAATTAGCTCAAGCCGATTCATTTGTCCGATTTAGCATCAACGTTTTAGTAGTTAATTAAATCTTATTTGAGGTATTTGCGTTTATGTTTGATCTGCGTTTTACGGCATATCAACTTATTTGCATTAAAAAAAAAATTCAACCTGTTTTCGTGGCTTGAGGCAGACTGATGTGGGTGTTAGAAACGGCCGCCATTTTAGTAAGAGTTAGGCAAGATGGGTGGGGTCAATGTTGAAATAATTGGAGCACCTTTGAAGAAGGATAGTGAAAAGGCATGTGACGCCGACTCCAGGTTAATGGGAGCTCATTGGAAAGAGGATAGATAAAAAAGCATGTGATGTCGGCTTCGGGTATGAATTGAATGGCGCATCGGAGTAGAGAGTTAAAGAGTCGTTTCTGGAGTCCATATTGAACAGTGGAAGAGTGTCGAAAAGTATGATAGACGGTGGCTGATCGAAAAGAAAACTATGCTGCATGTTAAATGAGGGGTTTCTGTTTATGCCAGGGTTTTAGAATGGAACGAGTGTTGAAATGGGGGACAGACGTGACAAATACCTCGCAGGAAGGTATTTTGAGAAAATGGTAGATGTTTTAGATAACAAAGAGGATGCCTGCTGACAACTGAAGTGAGTGGACACAAAACGTCGTCGATCCCGTTGGATGGCTGCATACAATGTAGTTAAGTGTAACGAGACAGGCGGTTTATCTATCTATCTATCTGTTTGACTTCCCCCTCTCTATCTCATGCGCACAAAGTTTTCTGTTCTGTTTTAAATAAACCCTTTATAACCAAACAACAAGTGTCTATATAGTTTTTATCAACAGCCAAGGAGAAATTTGAATTACCTACTTGGAGAGTTTGAATTACCTACTTGGAGAGTTTGAATTACCTACTAGACACCATCCTTAAGTCTCTTCAGTCTCTCTGTACAAGGGTTTGTCAGGACAACCTGGTATGAGGATACTTCACCCTACCAGTAAACTCTAACCAAATATTAAAAATAACATAATATTCGAAGCCCAAATAAGATCCCTTCGACACGGCTATACACTGGTTCATACGAGGAATGGTGCACCTTCTCCTAGTAATGTTACCTCAAGTAACAGGACTTAGCTGGATACTCCACCAGACTAGATGAATTCTTGTCCTGGAATTCGGTAAGACTAAGAAACCACAAGAAAGATATACTATAAGAAAGTTTACTAGTCAATTGGGGAGAGGAAAATTAATGTTCTTAACCTGTTTACTAACTCAATGTTGACAGGTAAAGAAAACTTTAATGGAATATAGAGATCAAGTGTTAGCCCCAGAAAGGGGCTAACACTTGATTTCTGAGAACTTCGACTGAAGTAAAATGGAACAAAGAAATTTGAAGAAATCAACATACATTTGAGAACCAATGTTTCTCTGCTCTTTGCTTAACTGAAACACCATGAAATTATTATTATTATTATTATTATTATTATTATTATTATTATTATTATTATTATCAATGTTATTATTATTATTATTATTATTATCAATGTTATTATTATTATTATAATAGATTCATCGTATGACAACTGTTATTCATTATATGAATATGCAATAATCACTAAAGAGTTGAATAGAAATTCGAGATTGCATTCTGTTCCGTTATTAGACGAGACTATAATGCCAAATAATTGGTATTTACTGTGCGTTTCGTTATAAGGCAACTGATTGCACTGTGCAATAGGAAAGGCGTACACACCTTAGAACTTGGCATTAAAATACTGGCTTTTATGCGAACTCGAATACCAATCCTTGGCACAAGTAAGGATACCTGCAACTGTTACTCATAAATGACATTAGAAAACTGCACATTTCCAAAGACAATTTCCACTTTTATATCTATGTAATCAAATTATACCAAAGCTTGTTAATCAACGTTTGTTTCCCTACGGCTTTTTCCTATATATATATATATTTATTTTTTTTTGATTTATCATCCTTCCACAATGGTAAGATGTGACGCAAGGTCGGGAAAGTGGGATTTTAAAAAGAAGATGAGCACTGAGGCCATTAAAAATTGCCTGGGCAGCCCCGTCGGCATTCCCCGGTAGGGGCGCCTCAGGCAGTAAGCGATAAACTTACCCCTCCCCAAAGAGGGGAGGCGAAGCCTGGGAGGGTGGACCTCCTAGAACTGCACAGGACAGACCCATAGACCGGCGTAAATCAAGCCCCGAAGGCCAAGACAATACCAGTCTATGGGGTGCAGTATCCATCCGAACAGATGCTACACTTTGATCTTAGCCAAACGGCCAACAAAAATGAGTAGGTCTAAATCATTCATATGTCTTCTGCCCATCTCGTTTTTTTCTTGCTGCGTTAGATTTTTTTATTTTTGTTTGTTGTATGAGGTTTCATTGGTAGATTGTTGTTTTAGTTTAGATTTTAATTATTTATAAACCCACCCACAGCCTAAAATTAAAGAATACATCGTAGTTTAAATGAAATATTTCTTTTTCATCGTGCGTGTGTGTGATAATTTTATTATATTTACTAGTGTTAAGTTCGAACCATGATGGTATTGTGGTGTGTCTTCCTTTTGTAATTTAACTTTTCGAAGGAATCCCCCATCCTCAGAAATAAATACATCCACTCGTCGGTGTGTGTTTTTTCGCCAATGATAATAAAATTATTTGAAAATTATTGATTTCTCAATATTGTCATTGTTTACCATTTCACGTACCGCCGGTGTCACCTAACCAAAACATTGTCACCGCCTTCTAATAATACTTATTACATATTACGCACAAAGCTTCAAGCAAACTACAATATCCTTCTCATATATATATATATATATATATATATATATATATATATATATATACATATAAGTTATGAAAATATATTTATTGCAATTAAGCTACACAGAGGCTTCCGCGTTTCATCCCTGGGAGGAATCTTCAGGCTAACATGCATGGAGTTAGTTTTGCTGGGTGTTTTTATATACACGGCTAGCTAGTTACCAATCAGATTCTTTGTTGTTCTCTTAGCAAATCGTCGGGCTTCTCACGAACAACGGTCAGGTTAGTTTTATTGTTCTGTTTTCTATAGAGTGGCCTATATCCTGTTTCTTTGTTGTGTCAATATAATGGGTAAACTTATTTTAACACGTGGTTCCTTATATTTCTATTTTAGGTTTTAGTTTTTAAGTTGTTAGGTTTTAGTTTAGTTTAGTTTTTTTTACTTATTTGTTTGTTTATTTATTTATGTATTGTAAGCTTAAGGTAAATTTTATTCTGTGCAGAATAAGTTTCTTGTTTGCTATCTCACTTCTGCAGTTTAATAGATTATGTGGATACATGAAATAGTAATTATATATATATATACACCTTTAATGGTATTGGGAGAGTTTCCCAGCAGAGTGCTCAATTATTAAAACAAAAGTAAAATTAACTAGATAATTAATAAAGATATAATATTTATTTATATGTAACGGATGTTGTTCTAACTTTCTGTATTACATATAAATATATATATATTAAGGAACAGGGGAATAAATATATGATGTATATCTTTAAAGTAGAACCTATCATGAAACATTGATACTTGATATACCAGATTAAGCAATTATATAAACAAGTAAAGGATAAGAATAAAAATTCAATATCTATTAACTCATCAATTGTTAAAGACAAGGAGTTTTAAATAAAGAAATTTTATATATATATATATATATATATATATATATATATAATGGTAATAATCCAGGTGAAAAATATCCACAGGGTGGTAATCCAGAGAATTTTAACTGGGTTTATAAAAAGTGCTCAATATCAAAATAGAGCTTTATATATGATAATTTTATTTACACAGACATGTACAAAATCTGCGACACTGGCATGTCGATGTTATCGATCAACAGTTACTATAAACTGAGATCTCATCAGGCAGAGTTAGAATCCGATCTTAACCTCAGATCATATTTGGAGAGAACCAAATATGATCTGAGGTTAAGATCGGATTCTAACTCTGCCTGATGAGATCTCAGTTTATAGTAACTGTTGATCGATAACATCGACATGCCAGTGTCGCAGATTTTGTACATGTCTGTGTAAATAAAATTATCATATATATATATATATATATATATATATAGCATAATCACGTTGACACACCGGTTCCCACTGGATCACCGAAGTTAAGCGACGTTGATCCTGATCAATACTAGATGGGTCACCATTTGGAAATATCAGGTGTTTTATGCGGACACCTAGCTATGGGCAAATAACGTTGCCAATCTGCAGATCCTAGTGTGGCGACTATTGGAAAAAAACCCTGAATGACAGTCACCAATAAGGTGGACGGAAACCAGGGAGTGGTTCCTCCTCCAGGAGTGATCAAACACTCTGATGGTGATTATATATATATATATATATATATATATATATATATATATATGCGTAAATATATTCGAGTTTCGATCCTGGTTTGAGGCACTTGCGTGTCTAGCCATACTGAAGACTTGTGATACAAAGAAACAGGCTATTTCTAAATTGCTATATATATATATATATAATAATTCAGAAATATATATATATATATATATATATATATGCGTAAATATATTCGAGTTTCGATCCTGGTTTGAGGCACTTCGTGTCTAGCCATACTGAAGACCTGTGATACAAAGAAACAGGCTATTTCTGGATTACTATATATATATATATATATATATATATATATATATATATATATATATATATATATGCGTAAATATATTCGAGTTTCGATCCTGGTTTGAGGTACTTTCTTGTCTAGCTATACTGAAGACCTGTGATACAAAGAAACAGACTATTTCTGGATTACTATATATATATATATATAGCATATATGTAATATGAATAAATTAAGACAAAGTGATAAATTAAGGAAATAAGAACGTGTAAGGTATGAAAATCAATCATTAAAATTTGTATATTACTGAAATAAACATACACACGCATATATATATATATATATATATATATATATATATATATATATATATATATATGCATGCTTGTGTGTGTGTGTGTGTGTGTGTGTGTGTACGATATCGGCTGAAACAATGCACCATCTGTTAACAGTTCGATCAAAAATTGCTGAATACACATGAAGAGGGTTGAAATGATAAACAGAATGAGAAACATCTGAAGTGACACCAACGCCAAATATGCAACACTTGTGTGAGTGCTCGCATCTGTTCTGCTTATGGCAGACAGTGTGCATCTCGAATTTAGACTCGTCTGTCATCTGATCACTCATTGGTCGCACCGACAGAACCGTTCTTGTTTGACAAAACGGACAACCACAAGAAGAAGAAAAATGTGGTTTATATGTGAGGATGTGAACATATTTACGACTTCAATACGTTTTTTATTCACTTAAATGCTTCACCAGCTCGCTATCACATTTCAAAATTGCTTACTTAAAATACTTGAAATAAAACTTTTAAATAATAAGCATTTCATTGTCGTAGATAAACACTTTCGCATTTATCCATGTAGATTTATATTTATTGGTCATTTTGATGCAAATTTATTTATCTTTTGAGCGCAAAGGAAAAAAAAGTAGAAATCAATTCGTTCTGGGCGTTGATGAGTGTGTGCAGGGGCGTTGGTTTTAACTTGCAATTTATAAATGGATCGTAACTTATTGAACATCAAGTCAGTTCCTCCAAAGAATAAAGCAGAAACGAACACAATAAATGTCCTGCCATTATTTAACCCTAACCCTAACCAAGAAGGAGAAGCCACCATCGTTGGCATTTCTAAATTCTATCCATTAATAAAATATTGCCCCACGAATGCAAAAAAATACAGTGAACCCTCACCATTCGCAGATTTTCAGCATAAGTTACAGATTTTTTCGATGCTCAATTGATATTTTAGAAAAATGTAATATCTCGGCCATTTTTAACAGAACGAGTACCTTATTTAAAACTTGAAAATGATAGAAATTAAAAGATAATAAAAATGATAATATGGCGTCCAAGGCTTGGAGTAGGAGTACACAACAAAG
The DNA here is from genome assembly GCA_963556195.1 of Sepiola atlantica. NCBI lineage: Eukaryota > Metazoa > Mollusca > Cephalopoda > Sepiida > Sepiolidae > Sepiola > Sepiola atlantica. Next base: position 81,311,755 of record OY744540.1, read on the forward strand.
AAGAAAAAAAGGAAGCATTTAGTTAGAATTCTATTCTATTTGCTACGCATATTAATATTTACTGTGTTATAAGCATATAACAATATTACCATTCTGCAAGTGTTTTAGAGATTTGAAACACCCACAATTTGATAAAGAGGTCTTCCTCGAAATATGTTATGGAACACGGTCACACACATTACATCACAGTGTTGAAGTCTTACCTAATCAAGTAAGATTTGCTTTAAAAATTCTATTTTTTAAATAGTCTCTCCCTCCTTGACAAGGTCCAAAAAAGAGTCGCCAACCTAATAGGTCCCTGTCCCATCACCGCAATGTAGCATCCTTATGTTTGTTTTACAAATACTTCAATGGATTATGCTCTGATTAATTGGCTACTCTGGTGCCCCCTCGACATAAATTCTCTAGACTAACTCGACAATCAACTAAATCTCATTCCTTCACTGTGGAGGTCCCCAGATGTCGGAGAGCCTTCTACTCAAATAGTTTCTTTCTTCGTGCTGCTGGCCTCTGGAACTCCCTCCCTGCCGCATGTTTCACCGACAGTACTGACATGCAGAAGTTTAAAACTAATGTAAACAAAACAGACATCTCGCTGCGCAGATCCCAATTTAGGCTGACCCCACCACCTTCTCCCCTTCTTTCTTTTTCTCAGTAGCCCCTTACGTCTACAGTGGCGGCCTGCCTTGTTTGGGGTGAACCATGTTAAAAAAATTTTTTAAAAATATATACAAAAGAAAATCACTTGTTTTTGTCTTACTTCTCAATGCCGACATATTTCCATTTCTTGCATTGTGATATCCTTCTAATACTCCTCTCTCTCTCATATATATATATATATATATATATATGCACATGCAAGGTTTTCTTTCATGTGCTTATGAATGTACATGCGTGTATCTGTGTACGGATTCTTTTCTGTATATGAACGAGCATCTTGGTGTATGTATGAGTGTGTACATGTGAATGCATTATTTTTACGGTTTTGCAGGTTGAGCTATATATTGCAGTCTGCATATCCATGCAGCTTGGTGCACATGAGTAAAAACAGTGCAGTTTTGATGAAATGGGTGCATTCATGAGTTAGAGTGTCGTCTGCATGCGATCGCTGAAGTTAAGCAACATTGAGCCTGGTCAGTACTTAGATAGGTGATCATTTTGGAAATAGAAGGTGCTGTAAGTTAAAACACTATCTAGGTATATATAAATGAGTGCCGACCTTGCTGGGAAGTATAATCGGCGACAGACTAGTGTCCTGTCACGAGGATAGTTCAGGTTATTCATTCTGCTCATGTTTCAGCCTGAGAAAGGGTCTACTACTACTACTACTACTACTACTACTATATTTCTATGAATCTTGGTGTAAGGATGGGTGTATACATGTTAATACCGGTGTACATTTGTTGCTTCTAATACTCTTCTATAATGAACTATTTATATCAGCAGTTTCTTCTCGGATCAAGGGAGATAACAACTAAAAAAATTATTCTTGATTTTAAGATTATATTTCTATGAATTTCAAGTTATAAATATAACAGAGTAACCGTTCGATAAAAAGTGACGGAGAGAGATGTTACAATTTATAATCTATCAATAAGGTAACATTTTCATACAATGCACTTCTCGAATCAAGGAAGGTAACTCTTGAATCTCCCATAGTTTCTTCCGTGATTTTGAGATTACACATTATCAAAATAAAAGCAACATTTTCCCATCAAAACCACATTTATTCAAATTCAAATAATAAACTATTTACATCACCAGTTTCTTCTCAGGTCAAAGGAAATAACACTTGAATGAGTTATCGCCCATAATTTCTACCTTGATTTTGATTCAAAGATTTTGTTTATAAACACAATCTCAAATATAATATCATAAGAAAGAAAGTGTTTTTAAAGTATTTCTTGTTTTTTTGTAATCGAAGCAATCATATGACCCAAATATATCCAAAAAGTGTTAGAGTATTGATTTACTCCTCTCCAGGAGTTAGGCACAAGGCCAGTTTTTATCTTACTCCCACAAGTAAGATGTGACCCAAGGTCAGGTCGGGAAAGTGGGGTTTAAAAATTGCCTGGGCAGCCCCGTCGGCATTCCCCGGTAAGGGCGCCTCAAGCAGTAAGCAATAAACTTACTCCTCCCCAAAGAGGGGAGGCAAAGCCTGGGAAGGTGGATCTCCCAGAACTGCACAGGACAGACCCATTGACCGGCGTAAATCAAGACCCGAAGGCCAAGACAACACCAGTATGGGGTGCAGTATCCATCGGAACAGATACTACACTTTGATCTTAGCCAAAAGGCCAAAAAGTGTTAGAGTAGATCAGGAGTTCTCAACCTTTTTTTACCCATGGACCCATTTTCCCTTATTTTTCTTTTGGTGGAACCTCTCATAGCTATATTAAACAAAGAATCATTCATATATATTCTCTACTTATTTCAATATGGTGTAAATTACAGTAGAAATTTTATTTTTAATAATAACCGTTCTGAAGAGGAATTGCTCCATGGACCAGTAAAATATCACTGTGGACCCCCAATTTGTTATTTTTGCCTGTGGACCCTAAGAAATATTACGTGGACCCCCAGGGTCCATGTGGACCCCGGTTGAGAAACCCTGGAGTAGATCATTAAAAGAATGCCAGTATTGCAAATACTTGATACGATACCAATTAAGCAACAAGGTTCCCTGGATTTCAATTTCTTTATAAGACCCCCTTAAGCTTAAGTCTTAAATTTGAGACATGTTCTTGAATCAAAATCATGTAATGGATTTTGATCAAAATTGGAATAAGGATTCTAGACATAAGGTTTAGTAGCATTATGTTTTAATCTTCGTACGGTCACATAAAAGTGGTGCAAAGTTTTTCCAGTTACTTTATGTGCATGTGTTTGTCGTTTATTACCTTTTGTTTTTCTAGCATCAATAATGTGGATTTGAGGTTCGTGTACTTTCGAGCTTCATCGAGGTTGCACACCAACACTGAGGCCGCAAATGTTACAAAGATCGCGTTTAAGTACCTATTTTCAGGCAGATTATTTGCACCCTGATCGAAAGTTGCCCTTTGTTTTCTTATTTTTTTTGTACTGCTGATGAGTACAAGCAACGATCGCCTTCTCTAATGGACAGAATCAGGTCCATAAAATAATCAATTGCTGAAAGTGATTCGTTTGTATTGCATTAAGAGTTGTTTTTTTCCTCCTCTCTCTCTTGCCACAAGGGTCATTAAGTTCAGTTGGGCTGCTCTTACACGCGCTCGCAGAAATCAATTCTCTTTTTGCAGAAAATATCATACGATGCTGCATATTGCTAACAAACTAGTAAAATATAACTATAAATATATTATATAAGAGGGAAAAGTCTGTCTGTATGTATGTATGTATGTATGTAACGTATCTCCTCCGAAAGTACTGAACAAACAGTCAAACAGGGAAGAGACAGCTTTCGCCGAAGGCAACAGGGAGAAGGTGGCAATGGGGAGAGAGGGGCGTTGAAATGGGACGACTTGGGAAGAGAGAGACCCGGGCAACGCCGGGTAGCCCTGCTAGTATTATATAAAATATAATATACATAATCACGTGGTTAATGTAAAATAAAGATTGGATTATTCCGACCACTTTTCTCATCTTTTCAGTCGCTTCAATGACTATTTCAGTTTTTAAACAAATCAATCAAGTTAGTGTTATTTGCATTACTGTTCACATTTTGGGTGCTATTCTCAATGTTTCGGCCGATCTAACCTCCGACCTTCTTCAGGTGCCTCTTGCTGAACTTGGGAATCTTTCTGTCGAACTCGGAAATCTGTACGGAATTTTGAACGTAACCCTTTATTTAATCCAAGGGGCTAGCTTGCTAATTAAGTACCAGTCTTCTGGAGGTTGAAGGTTCGATCCTCAGTACGGGTGACACTAAGAATACAATTACGAAATAATTAAGACTTCTACTCGGTCATGGCTGATGGAACGAGAGCAAACTACCCCCGTGGATTAAATAAAAGGTTTTACAAATTCTTGGGTTTGAACGAAAGATTCCTAAGTTCGACAAGATACACCTGAAGAAGGTCGGAGGTTACATCGGCCGAAACGTTGTGAGAATAACATCCAAGATGAGAACAGTAGTTCGAATGATCCATTGATACAAATTATCAATCCTCATTTCAAAAATTCTGAAACAGTTGATCCTGTGTAAATTGCAGAGGATGATTTAGGATCCTTTTAGCCAAAAAGTCTTTATTTATATGTATATATTTTCATATTTTCAAAACTTCTATGTTACTGGTAATACATGATGAGATGATTTTATCTTTGAAAATCCATGGATTAATGATTTGAGATTTCTCCTTGTTTTCGAACTATTGATGATTTAATAAAATTTGTAATTCTTCCAATTTTTATTTTCATCATTCTTTTTATTGCTCTATCCAGTATATTGAGCTTTTCATTATCACGATAGATCATTATTTAAAGATATAATATTTATCTTTAAATTTTCATTCATATATATATCCAAAAAGTGTTACAGTAGATCAGGGGTTCTCAATATTTCCCGTCGGTAGATAGATTTCACATGAACTGACCTGCACGTTAAAACAAAGAAGAAACTCTTCACAAAGTCGAAAATCCCAGTTTATCTCAACGGTCTCATTTTCATTCATTTTTTAAAATCATTTTGTGATAAAAGACAGACGACTGTTCAAAACATTAAAATTATAATTACATAACTTTAAATGCTTTTACATTTTACATGATGCTATTTTTTATTTGTCAAATGTGAAGAAATCCATTATTTTAGCCAAGAAACTGATATATATATATATATATAAGTCAGGTTCATATTATATTCCAATAACCATGTTATTATTTTATTGCTTTTATTTTTATTTTTTCACATTTCCAAAAAACATAACATTTCGGTGAGATATATTTTTTACAGTCCGTTTCATTTGTCTTATGCCAAACAACATTTTTATGTCAATATCGTCTCTGCAACATTACAAAATAATCAGAAATATTCACAAACAGTAAAAAGTTCTTGGATTAAAATGACTTATAAAAACTATATATATATATATATATATATAAGCAAATAAATGATGAAAATAAAAATTGGATAAATTACAATCAAGTATTCAAACACAAAATATATAAAAAAAACATATTTTCCTTAATCCATGGATTTTGAAAAATAAGTTATTTTCATCAGAGGAAAAAATCAGCAAAACAATGTATTACTGGTTAGCATAGATTTCAAAATATAAAATGCTGTGAGCAAAAAAAAAACATCTTGTTTGAATACTTGATGAATTAATACATATTATATTTTATCAACATTTTATGTTTCATCATCCATTTTCTTATATTATTGCTCTATCTAGTATATTGAGCATTTGCTTATCACGATAGGATATAATATAAAGATATAATATTTATCTTTGTAGTTATATATATATATATATATATATATATATATATATAAAAGTAAGGAAGTTAACATCTTTGAAGCACAGATTAGAATGTATTAAATATTTTTGAAAATCAACAAACAAATATTTAATACATTCTAATCCGTGCTTCAAAGATGTTGACTTCCTTACTTTTAAAAATAGCACCAATCTGCGCATGACATCGACCAGACTAAACTTCTAACGTCTTAAAGAACTCGACGTATTTTCGACCCCTCGGGATTAATACCACCATCAAAATGAGGAGGAAGAAAAGGAAAAAAAACAAAAAAACTATAGGACAGTCTCGCTTGACAAGGTTGTATTTTACAACGAAAATTCGCGATAAAATTTTTTTTTTAAATAAATGAATTTTTCATTTATAAAAATATTGCACGATTGTTGATTTTCAAAAATATTTAATATACATATATACATATATATATATATATATATATATATATATATATATATATATATATATATGGGAAGAGAAGGATGAAAGTAATCCGACGTGATGGGAAAATGAAAAAGGAAAACCAAAAAATGGATGTTTTTTATGTGTACATCAACGTTTCGTCTTTATTTATAAGACTTCATCAGGATGATAAAATAGAGAAAAAATGTCATGCAAGCACCAGCCACAGTAGTCCTTGCTCACCCCATCCTTCCATTTTTTCCCCACTCATTCTTTTCAACATTCATTTCTACTTCTCCAACAAATACGGACGTCCACCCAGCAGTGGCCACTATTTCATTCTATTTTTCCTCCCTATATGTCTACCCTACATGTATCTGTGCTTGCATGACATTTTTTCTCTATTTTATCATCCTGATGAAGTCTTATAAATAAAGACGAAACGTTGATGTACACATAAAAAACATCCATTTTTTGGTTTTCACTTTTTCATTTTCCCATATATATATATATAATATATATATATATATATAAATGTTAGAACTAGTTATGCTGTAGACAGAGTGCAATAATTTTGATTTTGTTACAAACATCACAAATCGCATTCTTTATTCACTGACATGCAACTGCTGGTGAACCTATCAATAATGTTGATGAGGTTTGGATGCATCTTTTCAGGCTTCACCGACTTCATGAACACATTTGGGCTGAAAATTATGTAAAGATCGCGTTTGTCGAGCGATTTGCGAAAGGATTGCTATTGATTACAAATACAATCACCATCCTTTTTCTCTAATGGACCGAAAACATTTTTAATTTTACACCTCGAAAAAGTTAGATCTGTTAAAATGTTTACACATCTCTTACTGAAAATAAACGACACAAGATATGCAAGATGGCCCCCCCACCCCAAAAAAATACCACAATTAATTTGCACGTACATAAGTGATTGTTGTGAGCCATCTCTTAGTGAAAATTGTTAATTAATTTACATGTTAATTAATTAATAAAAAAATTTAATTAATTAAAAATTAAATTAATCATTAGCAGAGAGAAAAAAGAGGGGGGAAAGATATAGAGAGCAGAAAGCGACTGATTTGGGATTTTCTTTTTATATTTAACTGACTTTGCAAACTCACTTATTCTGATTCAAAAAATGTAACCCGAACTCAATGAGTGACTCAACAGGCCACATTTTCCTAGGGTATATATATATATATATATATATATATATATATATATATATATATAATTATGAATATTTGTTTTCATTTACATACGTATACGTTTCATCCTCACGGGAATCGTCAGTATAGAGAAGAATTATTAACACCAGTCGCCGGACTCGAACCCCGGAACATGAGTTATATTTCAAACCCAAATTCCAACGTCTTAGCCCCGTCTCTCTCTCTCTCTATATATATATATATATATATATATATATATATATAACACTAGAATAATACACGTCCCAGGACGGGTAAAATTAATTTCCCAAACAGAACTGTTTTGCACCACTTTTATGTCTTATTACGAAGATTAAAATGAAGATTTAATTCTACTAATTTTTATATATATAATCGTTATTTCAATTTTGATCAAAATCCATTTGATTCTAGAAAATGTCGAACATTTAAGGATTAAGCTTAGGGAATCTTCAGAAGCAATTGAGATTCAGCGAATCTTGCGTAATTTGTGTCCGATGACCATAGATCAAAATTAATGCAAATCTGAAATATTTGAAATTTCAAATGTGAGGTTGTGCCCATATTATTCCGCGCAAAAACATTCTAAAAAGAAACTAAAATTTGGGATATATGCATTAATTAATGTCTAATAATTGATGTCTAAAAATTAATTGATGTCTAATAATTAATTGATGTCTAATAATTGATGTCTAATAATTAATTGATGTCTAATAATTAATTGATGTCTAATAATTAATTGATGTCCTATAATTGACGTCTAATAGTTGATGTCTAATAATTAATTGATGTCTAATAATTGATATCTGATAATTAATTGATGTCCAATAATTAATTGATGTCCAATAATTAATTGATGTCTTATAATTAATTGATGTTTAATAATTGACGTCTAATAATTGATGTCTAATAATTAATTGATGTCTAATAATTAATTGATGTCTTATAATTGATGTCTAATAATTGATGTCTAATAATTAATTGATGTCTAATAATTGATGTCTAATAATTAATTGACGTCTAATAATTAATTGACGTCTAATAATTTTTGTCTAATAATTAATTGATGTCTAATAATTAATTGATGTCTAATAATTGATGTCTAATAATTAATTGATGTCTATTAATTGACGTCTAATAATTGATGTCTAATAATTAATTGATGTCTAATAATTGATGTCTAATAATTAATTGATGTCTGATAATTGATGTCTATTAATTAATTGATGTCTAATAATTAATTGATGTCTAATACGTATTGTTAAATGTTCACGAATAAACAGAGGTATCTGAATTTTCACAAAGAGCTTCCATCCATCTTTTGCCACTTTGAATAAAACTAAATATATCCTACATTAATAACTCTTACCTCTAGCAGCTGCGTTCCAGAATTCATAATGATCGGTTCATGAGTTTAGGAGTGAATCCTATACATACAAATATATAAACATCTACACATACCTAACTCGATGTTAATCCTTAAACTTTTATCTTGAAACAGAGTGTAGTATCTGTTCTGATGCTCCACTTAGTCTTTTCTGTCCTCAGTCGAAGGAGGAGAAGTCATTCTTGACTGGGGAAATTTTTATTTTTGTTCCAATCCAGAGTGCCCCTTTTTTGGGAGCTGAATCTTCCCTACATTAAAAACTGACCTTGTGTCTTACTTTACCCTGATGGGAAAGCGAGTAAATAGAAACGTTATCTTAATAGAGATATGTGGTGTGGAATATACTTATTGGTAATTTTACTGTTTTATATTATATGTCAAAATTATTTTATTTGTCCGCAAGGATTTTATATATCTTTAGAATGTTTGGATATCGAAGGCAATGACAATGCGCTATCAGTCTAAAGACACTGTTTGATAGAAAATTATACAACAATATTGATGCATTTAATAATTTTCGATTAAATATTTGCATCGAATCAAAAATAATATGGTGTCTAATGTTTAACTTTTTTTAATATTTCTCGGATAAACCTCTTTCTCAAAACGCCTGAAATCTTCCGTTTCACTCGGAGAGAGTCTTTCGTCTATTTTATTAATGAACCTTATCTATCACATTACATTTTTGTTACATCTCGATAAGGGGGGTTGTCCATCCGTTGGTGCGTCACGTCTCACTTTTGAAATAGCATTTCTCTTAGTCTGTCACGCTAAATTCATTGATTGAATGGACACATCTTATTTAGATACATTTGGAGAATACCCGATCTTGTTTTTGTATTGAAACGCCTTCTAAAGACATTGTGACTACCCTCCACCACCCACACCCCGGGTCTTCCATTCTGCTGTCTTCTTTTCTAAGGCTGACTGCTTCAGACATACAGGGTATAGAAGGCAGGAGCGTCGAAGTGTCAGGATGCTTTCCTTTTAAAGTTAATGGGAGGAAATGATACGTGGAAAACAGCTGAATGAAAAGCTCAGGAAGAGGAGAAATTGTTTCCCCAAAACCATGAACTATACCGCCGTTTCTCTTGTGGGGGAAAGAAGAAGAAGAAGAAGAAGAAGAAGAAGAAGAAGAAGAAGAAGAAGAAGAAGAAGAAGAAGAAGAAGAAGAAGAAGAAGAAGAAAAAGATGATGAAGAAGATGAAGAAGATGAAGAAGAAGAAAAAAATCATTATATTTAATCTGTATGCGTGTTGCATGCAAACTGAGAGATCACAGAGCAAGTTGTATTGAAAATCAATTTCTACAGGAATCTCAAGTTAACTCGCCAATCTATAAGAGGAAATGATCAGAGCTCAACAGCTGAAATGGGCTTTGTTACCATGGTAACAGTTATCAATCTGTAGCTTAAGAATAAAAGAAAAAAAAATCATCTTTAAAAAGGAAAATAAAAATTGAAAGAATTTTTAACTTGCTTTTTAAGGTTTATTTGCTATTGATTTTCTTTTTCTTTGTTTAAGAATATATTATTTAGGAAAAAAATATATACATAAAAATTTTAATCAATTATCTATTTTTTCCGCTGGCTAATTCAGCCACAAATTTAATTTACATATTTATACTGAACTATTTTAAAATTTAAATAGAGAATTCAAACTGATTTGATTCGGGTTAGAAATAGAAGCGTTGTCGTTATCCGATTCCATTAACACAAAATAGAACGCTCATCTTTAATCATCCACAAAGGTTCCTTTAATGACAGGGTATGAAGGAGGTAGGTGAAGTATTCGTTCGCCAGGGGTGAAATGGGACAGAGCACATCAGCAGAATGGGACGGAGAACATCAGCAGAATGGGACGGAGAACATCAGCAGAATGGGACGGAGAGCATCAGCAGAATGGGACGGAGAACATCAGCAGAATGGGACAGAGAGCATCGGCAGAATGGAACAGAAAACATCAGCAGAATGGTACGGAGAGCATCAGCAGAATGGGACAGAGAGCATCGGCAGAATGGGACGGAGAACATCAGCAGAATGGGACAGAGAGCATCAGCAGAATGGGACGGAGAACATCAGCAGAATGGGACGGAGAACATCAGCAGAATGGGACGGAGAGCATCAGCAGAATGGGACAGAGAGCATCGGCAGAATGGGACAGAGAGCATCGGCAGAATGGGACGGAGAACATCAGCAGAATGGGACGGAGAGCATCGGCAGAATGGGACAGAGAGCATCGGCAGAATGGGACGGAGAACATCAGCAGAATGGGACAGAGAACATCAGCAGAATGGGACGGAGAACATCAGCAGAATGGGACGGAGAGCATCGGCAGAATGGGACCGAGAGCATCGGCAGAATGGGACGGAGAACATCAGCAGAATGGGACGGAGAGCATCAGCAGAATGGGACAGAGAGCATCGGCAGAATGGGACGGAGAACATCAGCAGAATGGGACGGAGAGCATCAGCAGAATGGGACAGAGAGCATCGGCAGAATGGGACGGAGAACATCAGCAGAATGGGACGGAGAGCATCAGCAGAATGGGACAGAGAGCATCGGCAGAATGGGACGGAGAACATCAGCAGAATGGGACTGAGAACATCAGCAGAATGGGACGGAGAGCATCAGCAGAATGGGACAGAGAGCATCGGCAGAATGGGACGGAGAACATCAGCAGAATGGGACGGAGATCATCAGCAGAATGGGACGGAGAACATCAGCAGAATGGGATGGAGAAAATCGGCAGAATGGGACAGAGCACATCGGCAGAATGGGACAGAGAACATCAGCAGAATGGGACGGAGAACATCAGCAGAATCTAATTGTGCACAACAGAAAACAACTTTTATTTTAAACCTGTATGAATGCGTATACACATACAAAACACTTGCGTAATAATTCTGTTGTGTGTGTGTGTGCGCGCACACAGATACACATACACACATGTATATGAGAGAGTTTGAATTGCCTACTAGACACCGTCTCCGAGTGTCTTCAGTCTCTCTGTACAAGGGTTGGTCAGGACAACCTGACATGAGAATACTTCACTCTACAAGTAAACTCTGATCAAATATTCAAAATAACATAGTATTCGAAACCCAAATAAGATCCCCTCGACACGGCTATACACTGACCCATATGAGAAATGTTAAACTTTCTCCTAGTGATGTTACCTCAAGTAACAGGACTTAGCTGGATACTCCACCAGACAAGACGAATTCTTGTCCTGGAATCCGGTAAGACTAAGAGACAGATATACTATAACATAGTTAACTGTTCAATTGGAGAGAAGAAAATTAATGTTTTTCACTTCTTAACTAACTTTGAGTTTGAGAGGGAGAGGAGAATGTTGATTGAATACTCGGGTATCTATGTATGTCATATAGAAATTAAGAGTTAGCTCCAGAAAGGGGCTCCTTGATTTATAAGAACTTAGACTGCATTAAAATTAAACAAAAATATGTCTGCACAGATATATATATATATATGTGTGTGTGTGTGTGTGTGTGTGTGTGTGAGAGTGCATAGATACACACCCATATATATATATTTCCGTTCTTGGACTACCATTCACCATTTGGATTGTTGTTTAATCGACTTATCTGACATCTTTTGTGAAACTATAAATTTTATGACTTGGATGAACTGTATATGTTTAACAAAAAAGTGTGTTTTGGGCCGATATATTTGATGTTTTATACACTTTTATATATTTTATATATTTTTATATATTTTCAAAGTTTAATTTTGTTACTTGTAATAATGTCATTGCGGTAATGGTTCTCCGAGGAGAAGATTTTCTTTGAGAACTCATGAGTTAAGGACTTTTATTTTCTTTGCTGAAACTTTGAATTGTAATAAAATTGGATTCGCACCTTGTTTTATTCTTTCACTTTATCTTATGCTATATATATATATGTATATATATGTATATATATATATATATACTACTAGAAGAATATACCTCCCAGAACGGGTAAAATGAATTCCCTGAACAGAACAGCTTTGCACCACTTTTATGTCCCCTTACGAAGATTACAATCAAGATATAATACTAGTAAACCTTATCTCTAGAATCCTTATTTCAATTTTGATCAAAATCAGTGACATGGTTTTGATTCTAAAATTTAAGGCTTAAGTTTAAGGGGTCTTAAAAAATGTTCTCATTGACACAAGTCTGATTAAATAGAAGAAAAAGCTTCTGTTTATTTCGTTTTTGTACATTCTTTCCAATTGCGGACCTGCGATCTGATAGTATGTTCCAGTGTAAACAGGAATTAACCAGAATTGCAAGTACTTTCGACTACCAGTAGTCGTCGTCAGGCATCTGCTGATGTTGGGACAAATTATAATTGGTGAATTTATTAAGAAAGGTCACTTAAAAACGTTTTTAGAAACATTTTAATATTCCTTCACCATCCTCGTACCGAGCTTGGGTAATAGTAGCCTTGGTTGATGCGCTCGGATGAATAGTGCTTCGAGGATGGGGAGGCGAGGCTACCATTTTAAATAGCTAGGATGGCAGTGTTTTCAATTAGTATATTACTGAAGTCTTTTTTTGGAAATTGTGTGTGCTGTTGGATGTGGGAGCTTTTATATATACATATATATAAGAATGAAAGAACAGGCATTAAAACTACGATGATGGCTGTGTTAACACAACTCACTAAAGTACCCAGCCTAGGATTCAAAACCTCGGAACCCGAATTCCGACGCCTTAACCCACTCGGCCACTATGAACAATCTGATCAATCAGCGAGAGTTTAAACCTGTTATAGGCATAACAAATAATATGAATATATCTTCTCTCTCTACATAGAATTGAATTTATTATATCCTATCACTATATTCCCCACAATTACAGATCTTCTCGTTTTTTTGCCACTTTTAGCTTTTTCGCTCTTGATAAAGCCCATGCAACAGCTGGGCGAAACGTTGAGTTTTAGGTCTTCTGCTTTAACTTTTTAATTCATATATATATACATATATATATATATATATATATATATATAAAGAGGTGTACTAAAAGCGAACTTTTAGGAAAAGTGAAACCTATTGTGAAGAGTATATAGCTCAATATCCAGGATAGAGCAGGTAGAATGAAGAAGAATGGAAAGGAATTAGAGAAGCAAAAGTCAAATCATAATTCAATTCAATTGCTCAGAGCAAGGTATATTCCGTAAAAAAGGCAATTTATTCAAGTTAAATGTTCCTTTTTTGCGGAATATACCTTGCTCTGAGCAATCGAATTGAATTGAATTATGATTTGACTTTTGCTTCTCTAATTCCTTTCCATTCTTCTTCATTATATATATATATATATATATATAAGTATGTATACACATGTATACACATTTATATATTTCACATACATATCCGCACATAGACATAAACAGCAGATAAAATACGCATATGCTCATACAAATATATATATATATATATATATATATATATATATATATATGCACACACACACACACGAATATAGCTATGTGCTTACACAAACAGCTGGCATATTGACTATTATTCAGACAGTCACACATATAAGACAATTATTCCTTTTCTAAAGATTAAAGATAAAATGCTTTTGATAAAAGATAAACAATTTTATTTGAATGTTATTTTTTTCTTATTATTTTTTTATGAAGATTTTGCAGACAAAAGGCAGAATTTATTTCTGATTTACACGAATTTCATTTCTCGTTTATCGAATGATCCTAAATTATTTCACTTTCGAATATTTTAACTCGACAGAAAAAAATTATCCGCTAATCGGAGATAACGGCTTTCACTTTACGGCTCTCATAACAAATTTAAATATTTTGAAAAACAAAACACACAATAAACTTAGTTTATTTGATGCCTTCCTAACTCTAACGAGTTTTGCATATATACAATAAATCTCTAAAATTAAAACTTAAGCTTAAGTGGTCTTAAGAAGAAATTGAAATTCAAGGAGTCTTTCTTAATTTGTGTCTAGTGTCTAATGACGATGGATCAAATTCAAGGCAAATGGGGTATATTTGAATTATCAAATGGGAATTTGTGCACATATTATGCCCCCTAAAAACCCTTTGAAATACTGCAAACAAAATGAAATTCGATTAATATTTATTAATTGATGTCTTGTTACCTACTGTTAAAATTTCACAAAAATTAGAGGTATCTGAATTTTTATGTAGGGCTTCCACCCTCTTTTAAACTTCTTTTCATAAAACTAAATATATGCCACATTACCCACCATTACATCTAACAGCTGTGTTCCAAAATTTATAATGATCGGTTTATCAGTTTAGGAGTAAATCCTATACATAGAAATACATAAACTTATACAGATACTAAACTTTATATGAATCGAGATATAAATATATATATATATATATATATATATATATATATATCTCGACACAATCACGTTGACACACCGGTTCCCGTTAGATCACCGAAGTTAAGCCTGGCCAGTACTAAATGGGTGACCATTTGGGAATACCAAGTGCTGTATGTGCTTTCTGCTTATCTCGGCATTGTTTCCAGTCGTCTTGTATTACTACTTGCCATTGGAATCAAGCAATGCCGACTCAAGAGAGCGGTTGTTGGAGATTGCGCAACCCTTGCAATTACAAATTCACGCGCGGACAGCCCCTGGTGGGGCACTCATACGTCGAAATTGACGGGAGAGTCCATCTTCATCATATATATATATATATATATACAGGGTGGGCCAAAATAAGGGTCCTATCTTTAAATTTGAATAACTTGAATTTGAATAACTTCCACAAAATAAAAGTTAAACTCACCAAACTTTATGTGTGTGTAGACTGACCCTTCCGAGATTTTTTGAAAATAACAAAACAAATTTTAGCCGAAAAACACTTCTTAAAACTTACAAAAACTAAAGTATTGTTTTTTACACTGTTTTGAGTTTTTTAAGCAAAAATAATGTTTTCTAAATGAGGGTACGTTCCTTAGGGCTAATACGACTCATGCTTGCTTCGGAAGGGGTCCTTTACTTATTCTAAAAAAAAAAAAAAAAATCAATAAATAAAAAAGTTATGAATTTTAAAAAATAGGACCCTTATTTTTGCCCACCCTGTATATATATATATTGTATATACCGTTTTCAATCTCTAGTAGTTGCATCTGAGCTAACGTGCGACTGTGCAGCCATCTTGGAATTCATTTCTTGTAGCTGAAAGATATTCCTGAAATGTGATGACAAAGATCATTGAAACTAGATTTTATTCGTTCTACTCTGATTTCTTTGACCAGTTTATTAGTCAATGAGTTTTCTCTGCAACATTTATCTTCTCGGTTGGTCATGGGGACAGAGGCCCCAGGACAATTCCCTTTGCACTACTGAAAAAAATAAATTGGTCACAAAGACTATTTCAAACATGGTCTCTTAAACTCGCATTTTTACTTAACCCTAACCCAAAACACACAAAATGGAAAGATCGAAATTGACGTCATTTAATAGTAAATAGTATTTAAAAGTTAAAAAATCGATTCTAATGATATATTAGTCACATTTTCCCAAGAGAAATTTAACATTCATTACTCCTGAATCGTTGTTTAGTATATTCCTTAATTTCCTCAATTTCCTGATATGGTCAGAAACTTAATCTCCTTAATCCAAAATGCTTTTTCTAGTTCCCCCCCCCCCCCCAAAAAAAAAGTAGATTGAGAATCTCTGCTTCAGATAGTGACAACCCTCAGGCAAGTTTGCAGGGTATGCTGGAAGGGATAATTTCAGCAGTGCTCTATAGACCTCCCGAGTTTTATCTCCTCCTTCCTCCCCGTTACTTAAAATTTAGTAATACACACACACACAAACGCTTTTAATAGCAACAATATATTCAAAAATACACCCCATTCCCACAAAAACACCAAAAAACCAATGACCATTCTTGTGTGTTAATCTGATACACTTTTTCAATTTCTTTAAATTATTTCTATTTTTCCATATCACAAGATTCATTTTAAAAGTTGATGATGATGATGATGATGATGATGATGATGATGATGATGATGATGATGATGATGATGATAATGCTTAATCATTGATATAGCCTGCTCCTTCGATACCAGAGTGCAGGAGAAAGAATTGAAAAAAACAATAAGTATCAAGATCTAAAATAGGAATTAGACTATGGAAATGTAAAGAAGTAAAGGTGATTCCCGTTGTGATTGGAACCATAACGAAAAGCCACCACAAATGGCTTAAATAGATTGACGAGACGATTTCTTTTCCAATTCTGCAAAAGCCTTGCCTGTTAGGAACAACGAAAGTGTTAAGGTACATCTTGAATGTCTAAAGTCAAGGGAATTGACTTAATGTTCAAAAAAGAAAACTCCAACTCAAAACATCCAAAAGTTGAGACTACTATGAAATAAATAATAATAATAATAATAATAATAATAATAATAATAATAATAATAATAATAATGGCAGCAGCCTCGGCTGCTATCACACAAAATAGTCGTGAATGGTCAAGGAGGATGGAAAGACCGAGGAGGGAGAGCACTAACCAGACCTCCACTGGAAGAGTGCGGAGAGTACTAAGACCTTGGGGAGGTTTATTGCCTCCCAAATCCCAGAGTAAACTAATGGTCGTTGCCAGCGAGACGTCAATGGTTGGTGGCTGTTGTGATACTGCAAAGTCATTTGCAATGGTTATAAAAAAGTGGTAAAGAGCACTGGAAATCTGGGGAGGCTTGTTGTCACTCAGACTCCAGGGAACACAACCGGTTATTATTAGTGAGCAATCATTGACAATAACTTGTATGAGAACTCCTAGCAGGTACAAATAATAATAATAATAATAATAATAATAATAATAATAATAATAGGTTTAACGTCAGTTTTAAATGCTGCCATGTGTTGGACGGCTTTAAGATATTGACTTCCAAACTAACCTATCTCTGGCCAGGTCTTTATTTATTCCTCACCCCTCTCTTTCATTTTCATAACTTCTTTCTATGTTTTCATTGGCCTTCCCCTGTGAACTGGGTCTGTAAACTTAACTGTTCTACATCTACTGACCCAAGACCTCTCATCGATTCTTTCAACGTGGCCATACCATCAAAGTCTCCTGTTCTGCACACATCTCTCTATACTGTCCAGATTTAATCTTCCTCTGAGGTTATCAGAACTAAGCTTGTTTTTAAGACTCACATTACACATCTATCGTATCATTGTCATATTATGTCTTTCTATGCTACGCATGTCATCAACCCTCACTGGTCAGATATAAAAACTAAATAGTTTTTCTTTCAATTTCTAGAGATCACCAATTCGATCTCACCCAATAAAATGTATCTGGTTGTAACGGAAGATTGATTAAATCTGGACAGTATAGGAAGATGTGCGCAGAACAGGAGACTTTGATGGTATGGCCACATTGAAAGAATGGATGAGACTTCTTGGGTTAGTAGATGTAGAACAATTCAGTTAGCAGGGGAAGGTCAAGGTAACCATAGGAGGAAGTGATAAAAATGAACCTGAGGGAAAGAGGGATAAATAATGACCTGGCCAGAGATAGGTTAGTTTGGAAGTCAATTTCTTAAAGCCGTCCAAAACATGCCAGCATGTAAAACGGATGTTAAACCGAATATGATGATGCACTTGGTTATCACCAAACCGATTCTAAAGCTGTTAAATGATTTATGATTTATCCGTTGCGCCAGATTACAGATTAGATTAAACTCAGTTTGTGTTTCCGCCATCGCTTGCAGAATGAAATTATTCGCCATGATCGCTGACCTTTATCATAACGTGTACGCTGATTTCTGTCACACTCCATTATTCATTCAATTAATTTAGACACAAATGTATTTACATGGTCAGTTATACAGGACGTTTGGAAAATCGATGACATAACTTCGGGATTATGTTCTATAGGTGTAAACAATAAAATCATGTGCCTGGTGTTGCCACATACACCAACACACTCATGAAAAACTAATAACAAACAAATATAAAAGCCGTATGGCTCAGAAGAAAGATCTAGCCTCATGATCGATGGAGGCCTCCTTTGATACTAATTAACTATTTATATGATTGTGCTAAAGTTTTTATTTCGATATGGGGTGTTTATAAAATTAATGACATAACTTTGGAATTATGTTCTACATATGTAAAGGATTAAAAAAATTCGAATAAATATAGGCACGGAAACTTGATTTCCAAGATATAGGCCATTGAAATAAATACTGATCAATACTCTTTATTGTAAACATGTAACGCGTGCAATGTGTGTGAGAATGTACTGTTATTACTACATATGGGATAAATTAACAATATTCCTGTGACAGGATTACAGGTAAAATAAGCCTGGGCCTGGTGTTGCAACGTACACCAACAACACCATGTAAAAATTACACCAAACAAATATAAAAGTTATTGGACTCAGAAAAAAACATCTGATCTTCATGATCGACAGGGGCTCCCTTCATAACCAACATGGGAGACCCGATCGGCATCCTGCGAATGTTGTCCAGAATATAACATAATAAATAAAAGAAAAGAAATATGATCAACACAAACCAAAGACCATGCAAATTAGATTGGATTAGTTTGGTTTGGTTGTTTCTAAGAAAATATCATGCTATGCACGTATATACGACTATGACCTTTTTTTTGCAGATCGCATGTGTAGTCTCCCACTTTTTCCCCATTTAATGTTAGTCAGAAACGTCCCAGGTCAGTAGAACAGACTCATCCTTACATAAACAATTTTTCAATATCATAATAACGAGTTTTTCTTTCATTTCATTCTCTGCTAACAAACAAGAACATTTAAAAGGCATGTATATATAGATCTAAAAAAAATCATTTTAATTTTATTTATTCAATATGGGAGAGTAAGAATTTGGCGCAAAAGTGAAGAATTTTTGTTTAGCCAATGAGATTGTGGAATCCCTACGACCCCCAAGCAGCAGCAGCAGCAGCAGCAGCAACAAGAGTAAAAAACGAGAACAAAGGCAACAGCAGGAGCCGGAAACCGCAACACTTGTGGCTTCATAGCTAATGCTGCTATTACTACTGGTAAAACTGCTCATCTCTCAGCGACTCCTCGATGTCAAACAGGACTTTTTCTTGTTTATTCACAGCAATAGCGTACTTGGTTTATTACACCGAGTTCCGTAAACAAATTGTGATTTTTACTTTGTATGAAAGGCCGTTGTCATTTTTATTTGATAATGCTTTTCTTAACAAGGTTCTTTTCAATTGGTTAAAAAATAGGTAGTTACTTTACTCTAGTACTTCCGGTATTTCTGGAGATCATCTCGTGGAGGTATGCAAATTGTAACATATATTTGATTAAACAGAAGTGAAATTTTCTGTTTGTTCTTTTTTTTATCCAATTTCTCGAGTTTGCGGACCAACAATCTGATGTTGTGCTCGCTATAATTGCAAACGTTTTCGCCTCACATGAGTCGTCTTAAGACACGTGATGATATTAAAAATTAAAACTGCTGAATTTATTAAGTCGATTAGGAACGTTTGAAGAACATTTTAATATACCCTCCCCACCCTCGTATCGAGCTTGGTTGATGGTGGGTTTATGTGACCGAATCAATAGTGCTTCGATGATGGGGAAGGCGAAGACTTCAATTAGAAAAAAGCGAGGATGACAGTGTTTTCAGTTAATATATTCCGGAAGTCTTTCTTGGAAATTTTCTTGTGCTATTAAGTGTTGGTAGATGGAGCCGCAAGACATGTCAGGCAGCAAGAGATACTTGTCCTAGTCATGCCAATATATGTAGTGTTTGTAGAGACACATTCTTTCATATACGGCATTACTAGCTTTTAGTAAATTGTTATTGGACGCTGGATTATTTTTTTAGTTGTACGTTAGCTGTTTTAGATTTTTTAGAATATATGGTAAATCAAAGTTTAGAAACTTTCATTTCTGTTTAATCAAACATGTATCAGTGAAGGAGTGCTACTCATATATATATATATATATAGAGAGAGAGAGAGAGAGAGATATAGATAGATAGATAGATAGATACTTGAATTCCCCTTTTTTTATTTGTGAATTTTCCAGCGGTAAGTCAGCTTATGCAAGCGCTAAGTCTGCGATATCTTGGATTAAGTTAGTTTCTCTGGGAATTTAAACTGCATTTTCTTTCTTTATTTACAATCACTCAAAGCTTCTTTAGATTATATATATACACAACTTATCTATCTATATATATATATATATATATATCTATATATATATATATATATAGATCCTCTAAATATTAAAATTTACCAAAGAATAAATAATGTGTCTATGTATTCCAAAATTCATAATTAGTTTAGGAGATTATCCTATATATATATATATATAGTAAGTTATGAAAATATATTTATTACAATAAAGCTACACAGAGTCTTATCTTAGATTTAGTGAGTATCCCTGGGAATTTAAACTGCATTTTCTTTGTTTAAAATGACTCAAAGCTTCTTTAGACTATATATATATATATAGAGAGAGAGAGAGAGAAAGATTCTTATTTTTGTTCTTGGTGTGTGTGGGAGGTTACCATTTGTCTTTGCTGCCTTTTTTCTTCTCTTGAGTTTATTCCATGCTTTCTTGAATTACCAGAACTTTATCAGATCTCTTTTAAACCTTCTCAACGTTTTTTTTTTTAATATCCTCACATCCTTTTTTCTACTGAGTTTTTCTTCTGCCTTTGAACATTAGAATCGTCAAAATGGTTTGGTTGTTTTGTTGAACAAGCATATCAACCTATTCGGTCATTTGATACCGAATGGAATTATTTGGGTATAGCTTTCTATGTTTTGAGTTCTTACTTCATGGTATACCAATTTACGGATACAAGATTGTTACTGCAAGTGGGCCTTCATGGCGCCGAATATTCAGGTCTTTAGATTTTTGGATAACCCCACTGCTTTTAGGAAAGATATATATACATATATATATGTATATATATATATATATATATGTATATATATGTATATATATATATATATATATATATATATATATATATAAATATATATATAAATATATATAAGAGGTTTATGTAGTTTGCTTGAAGCATTGTTTATTGGTATATAGAAATGTGATATTTAGAAGGCAATACAATGCAGAGGTGTGACGGATAGACACAAGTTGGAGCAAATAAGACATATAATGGTGGAACAAATGAATTAGTTTCAACCTTAATACAATGTGTACGTACACATATATATTTATTATTATTTTTTTTTTGTGTTTTTTTTTTTCCTTTCAAAACACATATATATCTGTCTATCTACACAATGTTACAATAAATATATATATTAAATAGTTTCTTCATGTTGTTGATTCTAAACAAGGTTTCTCTTATAGGGGTCAAATCGATACATTCTATGAGACAAGATTGTCAGGGATGTTACATAACCTGACGATTCGGTTTTGGTAAAATTCAGGTAGTGAACGTATGATTATTTATTTTAAATTTTAATTTATATCAGCTCTGTATTGTTTGATTTAGATGTATTGAGCACTTTTTTTATATTTCTTACTTTTAAACTTCTCTCATTCATTTTTCTATTATATATTTTTTTAATGAAAATCTCTCCAGACAAGGCATGAAGCTACTTGATGTAAGGAGTTAACAAGAACAAATATGATCATCGCAAAGACAGGAGATGCCTATTGAAAAGACCAAGATTATAGGTAGGAGGAAAACAGTCAGCAGGAAGAGAGTTCCACAAGCCTGCGGTTCTTGGAAAGAAGCTACTGGAATAGGAAGCTTATTACAATGAGGAATCAAAACAGCGAATTGATGGAGACCACTAGACCAACGAGTCAAACGAGCTGGAAAAAAATAAGAAGGGAATAGATCAGACAATTCTGAAGAACACATACCATAATAGTATTTATAGAAAAGACTGAGACTAGCAACATCACGTCTGTGAGAGAGAGGGCGCAGAGAAGAAGAAAGGATGGAGCCAATCAAATTACAGATACGTTTCTGCACCTTATCAAGAACCCTCAAATGGAACAGAGATTCACCAGCCCAAATATAACAACAGTACTCCATACATCGTCTGATTGTAGATTTGTAGACTTATAGAATAGCCTCGGGTGTGAGAGAGTGTTTGAAGCGATAGAGAGAACCGACTTTACGAGAAGCAGAAAGAGCAATAGATTTAATGTATGAACTCCAAGAAAGATTTGATGAGAGAGAAAGACCAAGAAGTTTCAGAGTCGATTTCTCCTAGTTTCTATTGTTACACGTCCTACGTATAGAGTTAATATCTACGCTCAATTTTTTCATTCATATATGATGACATTATCGCATTCATTCATATTTTCTTCCGGCAGCTGTGGTACATAATTCATTAAAACATGTTCCCATTTACGCCATTGCCGGAAAGAGGTCTTCATACTTTTGTTCATGATATTACAATCTAACTGGATGTAAACAATCCAACTGGATCGTAAATCAACAGCCGATTCCATAGTCCACGCATGTATCCATTATGCCACCATCCCGAGCCGTTGTCAAAGTACGTTTTAAAAATTTCAAAGTAAAAAAACAAAAAAAAAACTCATTTCTTTCAGAAGACACAGATTATCTTTATCCATTTTTCCTGGTAATAAAATATTATAAAATTTACTTACATACAAAATTTACCACCTGTCAGACATTTTAAATACCAAGATAATTTTTGACAAAGTAAAACAAGAAAAACAGAAAAAAACATCTACGTTTTTAATAAAACAACCTAAACAAAACATTCTAGAACTTCAATCATATCTAATGAAAATACCAAATAGAAAAATAGAAAATTAAAAAAAAAAAAAAAAAATTGAGAATTGTAATCTTTGAAAAGCACAAGATTTCCACACTGATATGCATAGAGCTGTCATGTTCAATGAATACATGCAGCCTCTAATCAAACTAGATTTTTATACACAAGAGACACATAGTCATTAAAATGCTTTTCTTTTTTGTCAAAACGAATAACACATAAAAATCCATCATTTGTCTTTTCATTTGCGCTATGTCCGTACCACTTGGAATACATGCTAATTCTCTCTCACAACATGTAATCGTGTATGTTCAACATTGTTAATGTTAATGAACACACACACACACACATATATATATATATATATATATATATATATATATATATATATATATACATACATCGTAAGATTGGTGTTAATATATATGTAAGCATGTGTGTGCTTAAAAGAGTTGGTATTAATGAAAGTATATACATGTATAATTTAAGTGATATATGTGTGTTCAAAATTATCCATATTAAAAAAATGTATACACGTATATTGATTATATATATATATATATATATATATAATCAATAAATCATACACGTACTTTCTTTAATATATATATATATATTATATTATAAATATAATATATATATGATATATTATAAATATAATATGTATATATACTATGAATATAATAATATTTCTATTATATATGTTATAAGTATAATAATATTTCTATTATATATATATATATATATACTATAAATATAATATTTCTAATATATATATATACATATATATATATATATATATACTATAAATGTAATAATATTTCTATTATATATATACTATATTATAAATATAATATATATATATATATAGGAATAGGACTCTTTGAAATAGGACTCTTTGAACTCGGACGAACATTTGTGTTGACTTTTCTTTGTGAGAAGTTGGATTTAGAATTCCCATACTATCATTGGATTGGAATGGTAACTTGTGAGCGGTATCTTGAATGATTTAGTTCTTTTGTTTTCTTGTAGGGGGGGGGGATTTATTCATCATTGTACCGGCCGACGTGAAAGTGTATTATCGCACATTGTTCCGGTTTTATGGTTTTATTGAATGTATTTGGGACCGATTGTTTGCTTGTTGGCTTGGTGGAAGAAATAATGCACGAGCCACTTTTCTAAGACTTTTCTAGGACTTTCTTTTTTTATCGTTGTTCTTCCTTGCTTTTTAAGTTTGACTTTTATTTTTATTTTTTTCCTCTTCTCTTCTTAAGCGACCTCAACTATTACAACGCCACATTGTGTTTTGTCGGCAGTTGAAACCAGTATTCCAGACATTTAATTTCCCTGATGATCTGCCAAGCAAGTAACTGCTTGGTAGTGAAACACGTGTAGGAAAAAACATTTAATTTGAATAAATAGTATTTGTAAGAAAAAATATCTTTAATGGTGATCATTGGTGTCCTGAAAGGAATGCTTTGGTAAGCCTTCATAAAATCACATATATATATATATATATATATATATATATATATATATATATATATATATATTTCTATTATATATACTAGCAAATATATGCTCCCTCCGGTCGCATATTTTTGCTATGCTGCCGCATCAGAAATGAAGGCTCACGCGTAAGCCAATGGAGCCCCAGTCATATTTCTGTGGTGGTTAGACATTGATTTTCTGTGTTTATGACCAAGAATATTTTTAGTTGAAAGTAAATTAAAAAAAAAATTCGACCCTACCCCGATTTTTGTTGTACCCTCGCCCATAAATAGAAAGACCTGTAGTTTAAAAAGAAAAAATTTTTTTTGTACCCCCCTCAATTTTTTTATATTACCAGTCATTGAAATAATTTTTAGTTAAGAAAAAAAAAAATTTTTTTTGACCGCCTTCCCCCAATTTTTTTATCTTCCCTCCCCCCCTATACATGTAAATATTTTTAATTAAAAAAGAAAAAAAACAAACCTAACCCTAACTGTAACGACGGGGTCAAAGTTAGCGTGGGTCCTAAATTGAAAAAGCACCAAAAAATCAAATACAGTGAACACAGTGTGTGTGTGTATGTGTGTGTGTGTGTGTGTATGTGTGTGTGTGTGTGGGGGGGGGTTTAATGACCTTTTTTTAATTAAACAATTTGATTCTACAATCAGTTGTATAGTTTTCCAGTACAATGTGTTAGTTTATTTTGTTGACATTAAAGAAAAAAAAATCACATCTTTTTTTTTAATAAATAAAACATGGAATCATAAATTCTGTTGAGGTCGTGAAAAAATGATAATATTGGATAGGAAATTATTAAGAAATCAAATACAGTAAACACGAAAAGTTTTTTAATTCTCGGAAAGAAAAAGTTTACCTGAACTGTGTGTGTGTGTGTGTGTGTGTGCGTGCGCGAGTTTTTATATAGTACTTTTTAAATCAATTATTATTTTAATTAAACAATTTGTTTTAAAACATAATGGCTAAGAATAAACAAACTTAGGACGGTTTTAAAAATGGAAAACTGAGCACGGTGTTTTTCAGCGTTGTTGTTTACATATTTAACGTGCCATATTTAATTACCGGAGGGAGGGAGGACACCACTGATTAAACAGCCAATCGGCTGCTTAATCAGATCGCCATATTTAATTACCGGAGTGAGGGAGGACACCACTGATTAAACAGCCAATGACTTTGCAATTTTAACAGTACTCGAGTTGAAATGGTTTAGAAAACACGCCGGTTATGATGAAAATGGCTTTAATTAATTGTATGAATAATGTTTATTAATATAACCTTATCGGAAAATATTGTAAATACATATGTAAATTTGATAATAGCAGTTATAAGTGTATATTTGTAAATATGAATTTAATTGAAGGTTTAAAGGAATGACTTATGTTAATTGTAACACCCATTTGGTGTCTGAACGACTTTTGATGACAGTATATAAAGAATTTCAAAAAGATTAATTTCAGTAAAATAGTCATACTGGAGTTTCGGCTTCAGACAGACAGTAAGACAGATACATAAACTCCATTATATATATATATATATATTTCTATTATATATATATTTTCTATTATATATATATATATTTTCTATTATATATATATATATATATATATTTCCTATTATATATATATATATTTCTATTATATATATATATATATATATTTCTATTGTATATATATATATATATTTCTATTACATATATATATATATATATTTCTATTATATATATATATATATATATTTCTATTATATATATATATATATTTCTATTATATATATATATTTCTATTATATATATATATATATATATATTTCTATTATATATATATATATATATTTCTATTATATATATATATATATATATATATTTCTATTATATATATATATATATATATATATTTCTATTATATATATATATATATATATTTCCTATTATATATATATATATTTCTATTATATATATATATATATATATTTCTATTGTATATATATATATATATTTCTATTATATATATATATATATATTTCTATTATATATATATATATATTTCTATTATATATATATATTTCTATTATATATATATATATATATATATTTCTATTATATATATATATATATATATATTTCTATTATATATATATATATATATATATATATATTTCTATTATATATATATATATATATATATATATTTCTATTATATATATATATATATATATTTCTATTATATATATATATATATATATTTCTATTATATATATATATATATATTTCTATTATATATATATATATATATATTTCTATTATATATATATATATATATATATATATATATATATATATATATATATATAAGCTTGCTCAACTCAATTGCTGAATTAAGTGCACCATACAAAATGCACATGCTAAGGAAGTTTAACTTGTGGCATATATATATATATATATATATATATATATATATAAAATATAAAATACATATATATATATAAAATACATATAATAAATATAAAATACATATATATATATAAAATACATATAATAAATATAAAATACATATATATATATATATATAAAATACATATAATAAATATAAAATACATATATATATATATATATAAAATACATATAATACATATATATATATATAAAATACATATAATACATATAATACATATATATATATATAATACATATATATATATATATATAAAAAATACATATAATACATATAATACATATATATATATAAAATACATATAATACATATATATATATATATAAAATACATATATGTATATATATATATATATATATACTAGCTGTAGATAACCGGTGTAAAAGAGAAAAAATGACTTAAATTTTGGTCACTTTAATTACGTTATCAAATTATTTTGTGAAATAGGAATCTTGTATAAGTTCGATTAATAGTAAAGAATAAGGTTTATTTAATGTGAGGGAAGGAATTAGAATAATTGTATATATATATATATATATATATATATATATATATATATATATATGGAGAGAGAGAGAGAGAGAGAGAGAGAAAAGAATACCCGTCCCAGGACGAATAAAATTTATTCCACTGAACCTAACAATTTTACATCATTTTTTTAATGTCACCTTAGGAAGATTAAAATCAAAATATAATAATAATAAATCTGATGTCCAGAATCCTTATTCTAATTTTGATCAAAATCCGTTAGATGATTTTGATTCTAAAAGATGTCTCAAATTTAAGGCGAAAGCTTAAGGTCTTAAGAAGAAATGGGAATTCATGGAATCTTGTTTAATTGATGTCCAATAACTATGGATTAAATTCAATACAAATTTGATATATTCGAATTTTCAAATGAGAGGTTGAGCTAATATTACCCCCTTAAATCCCTTTAATATACGTAAATAAAAACCTAAAATTTGGAGAATATTTATTAATTGATGTCTCGGGAGTATCTGAATTTTTACAAAGGGATTCCAGTCTCTTTTTACCCCTTTTGCCTAAAACAAAATTAAACTAAATATAGCCCACATTTGGGCAATTCACGCCTAGCAACTTTGTTCCAATATTCATAATGCTCGATTTATTAGTTTAGGAGTGAATCCTCACCATACAAATGTATCAATATTTTTATGAGGATAACATCGAAAGTGAGAACAGTAGTCCGAATGATAGAAATAATCCTCATTTTAATATATTTATAGAAAACCGTTCTGGATAAGCACGTTCGAAAGATTGGAAAAATAATCATGGAATATTGATGTACATTTAACGAAAAAGGGCACAACGGTACAATATTCGGTTAAATCAATAATGGCGCCAATATTTATGTACATGTACATTTGAAAAATATTTTCGTTTGGGTGCTGGAAAAGGCCAGAGGGTCGAAATAAATTATCGCACCGGTGATGATGTGATTCCGTGTTACTTTATTTTATTTTTGCTCTGTTTATGACATTGAGCTCTCATACTCGGATTTCCGTCTGGAATTTATTTCACTCTAACACACACACACACACACACACACACACACACACATATATATATATATATATATATATATATATGTAAGTGTGTGTATGTATGTATCTATTGGTACACATTGTTATAAAGGAGATAATTCACAACGATTTTATGAGAGTTGCTTATCTTTTTTGAAAAAAAAAATTAAATTAAATTTAAATTTAAAAAGAAAATCGTTAACAAATTAAATTCTGAATTTTAATTTAAAAAATTACTAGAATCATAAAAACGTTAAATAATTTAAGAGTAAGTAGATATTGATAGCATTTACAGATAAATAAAACAAAAATTACTTCGTCATTGAAAAGAATTTATTTTGTTTATTACATTTACTGCGGGCTACACACAATCTGGCCAGGGTATAAATCAAAATATATTTACCCGTTAATCATAAAAATAAATTTTCTTACTTCTCAACGCCGACATATTTCCATTTCTTGCATTGTGATAGCCTTCTAATTCTCCTCTATATAACTATATACATATTTCTCGTTGAAACAATTTGATTAAAGAAATTTAAAAAAAAATCTAGCCTATTAGCCATTTTATTTAATGCATAATCACAAATATTAGAGGTCATCCAAATAAATATTAAACAGCTTAAGATTAAAAGGATTATTTTTTAGATTAGTGTCGGCATATCAAAGTAATTTTAATTTTAAAATGCTTACATAACATTTTACCTATTCTAATGAAACAATGTTATGTCATCACTAACATCATTATCCTAGTTGCGTTAATGCTTGTTTTATATACTGGCATGTGTTGGACGGCTTTTAAAAATGGACCTCTGAACGAACCTATCTTTGTCCAGGTCTTTATTTATCCCTCTTTCTCTCAAATCCACCCTTATCACTTCCTCCCATATTTCCCTTGGCCTTCCCCTGCCTGCCAAAGACTCCGCTACATCAACTGTTCTACATCTACTAACATGAGTACTCTGATCAATTCTTTCAATCTGACCAAACTAACGAAGTGGCCCTAAAATAATACGGAAATTTCATCAAAAGAGTTTCTTTCCAAGAATGTCCCCTCTGTGAAAACTAATATCACGGGAATGCTTCCCTTCTGACTACAACACGTTCGTCTTCAAATCCAATGTAAACAAATACTTGTCGAGCTGTCCTCTTAAATAATCAATTTCTACCCTTTATATTCATCATTTTCAATCCTCTCATAGTATTGTTTGTCATCCAACTGACAATCATGTTACTCCTTATCCTCGAGTGACTTTTGGCCTTGGGAGGTGATAATTCATTAGTTAAAAAAAATAATTTCCCTGAACTTACTCCATGTACTATTAACTCCACGCCTACGCCTGGCTTTGCCAACATCCACGCCTATTCCTGGCTTTACCAACATCCATGCCTACCCCTGGCTTTACCAACATCCACGCCCATCCCTGGCTTTACCTACATCCACGCCCACCCCTGGCTTTACCAACATCCATGCCCACCCCTGGCTCTACCTACATCCACGCCCACCCCTGGCTTTACCAACATCCAAGCCCACCCCTGGCTTTACCAACATCCAAGCCCACCCCTGGCTTTACCTACATCCACGCCCATCCCTGGTTTTACCAACATCCAAGCCCACCCCTGGCTTTATCTACATCCACGCCCACCCCTGGCTTTACCTACATCCACGCCCACCCCTGGCTTTACCAACATCCAAGCCCACCCCTGGCTTTACCTACATCCACGCCCACCCCTGGCTTTACCAACATCCATGCCCACCCCTGGTTTTACCAACATCCAAGCCCACCCCTGGCTTTACCTACATCCACGCCCACCCCTGGCTTTACCAACATCCATGCCCATCCCTGGCTTTTACAAATCAAGCTAGAAGATCCATAATTTTCTGCAGATGTATCTTTAAGGTCGAACTTTATTAGACATTTCTATTTTAACTTATGACAAAAACTATAACAAAAAGGAAAAGAATTAAAAAATACATCCGGTTCAAAAAACAGAAGGAACCATTTCTATCCAAACAAAACAAAACATTACGAAAAAGCGATCTGTCTCCTGTCAAGTAGTTGAAAGATATTCCTTAAATCTTTATTTCTCTGCACATAAATCAATTTTATCTTTAATCGTGTTTAATGAAAATGAAGAGAACAATTGCTAAAAAATGGGAATAAAAATACAATTGTGGAAAATTAAATAATAATAAAAAGAGGCAAATATGATCAGTCGTTTAGGTCCTTCATTTTTCTCCTGAGAGAGAGAGAGAGAGAGAGAGAGGGAGAAAGAAAATATCTTGTAGAATTAGGAGAAAATGTATGGCTGATCGAAGGTGAAAAAAAGAGAGTGTATAAGATTAAGAAAAATACGTTAATAGAAAATAAAGTAAAATCAAGAAGTGAGCATAAGGAGAAAAGAAGATAGGAAAGCGAAAATATAATAAAGAGTAATAGTGGGAGGAAGAATGATAAAGGGGGTGGTTGAGGAATAGATGAGAGGAAGGTAGAGCTGAGGCCGAGCAGTAACAAATGAAGGGGAGGTGAAGGCAGATCAATAGATGGAATGCAGGGAGAGCCAAGGATGAGCAATACCATTCGTTTTACCAATACACTTACATATCCTGGTTTTACCAGCAATCTTGCCCAACCCCGGTTTTACAAGCAATCTCTCCTAACCCAAGCTTTACCACCCTTTTCGCCTGTAGGGAACCAATTCTTGTGGTGCATCGCTTCTGAGAATCGCTGATTTTTTTTCACCTTGATAGTGCCCAAAAAGGAACGGAAGGTTTTAAGAATTCATCATTGTTGAACTTCTCGCATAGGTCTCCCACAAAATGAAGAATCTAGGCTCCCTCGGTAATCAATGTTCTTATCTTAAAGGTAGAGTAAGCACTAAATATTTTTTTTATTGTTTTGTATGATGTATGTCGCCTGTCTTTTATAATGTAAATAAATGTAGTAACCATACTTTGGTCTTAGCCTTCCGTTTCGAAATTTATGTTTAATACCTGAGCTGTGAAATAAAATAATGTATATTCTAACAAGACTAACCTCGGCTTTACCAAACTTTTGGAGGTGACGGTGGTTAAATGGATAACGACAAGGACTGACGATCTGTGTGTGCCAAGTTCGAATCCAGTCGATTCCATAATACTACTTTCACTTAAGGATGTTGAAACATTCTGATTCATACGAATTTACTTTACCAACCTTTTTGTCTAACCCCAGCTTTACCAACAATCTCCCTTAACCCCGGCTTTACCAACAATCTCCCTTAACCCCAGCTTTACCAACAATCTCCCTTAACCCCAGCTTTACCAACAATCTCCCTTAACCCCGGCTTTACCAACAATCTCCCTTAACCCCGGCTTTACCAACAATCTCCCTTAACCCCAGCTTTACCAACAATCTCCCTTAACCCCAGCTTTACCAACAATCTCCATTAACCCCAGCTTTACCAACAATCTCCCTTAACCCCAGCTTTACCAACAATCTCCCTTAACCCCGGCTTTACCAACAATCTCCCTTAACCCCAGCTTTACCAACAATCTCCCTTAACCCCGGCTTTACCAACAATCTCCCTTAACCCCGGCTTTACCAACAATCTCCCTTAACCCCAGCTTTACCAACAATCTCCCTTAACCCCGGCTTTACCAACAATCTCCCTTAACCCCGGCTTTACCAACAATCTCCCTTAACCCCAGCTTTACCAACAATCTCCCTTAACCCCGGCTTTACCAACAATCTCCCTTAACCCCGGCTTTACCAACAATCTCCCTTAACCCCGGCTTTACCAACAATCTCCCTTAACCCCAGCTTTACCAACAATCTCCCTTAACCCCGGCTTTACCAACAATCTCCCTTAACCCCGGCTTTACCAACAATCTCCCTTAACCCCAGCTTTACCAACAATCTCCCTTAACCCCGGCTTTACCAACAATCTCCCTTAACCCCAGCTTTACCAACAATCTCCCTTAACCCCGGCTTTACCAACAATCTCCCTTAACCCCAGCTTTACCAACAATCTCCCTTAACCCCGGCTTTACCAACAATCTCCCTTAACCCCGGCTTTACCAACAATCTCCCTTAACCCCAGCTTTACCAACAATCTCCCTTAACCCCGGCTTTACCAACAATCTCCCTTAACCCCGGCTTTACCAACAATCTCCCTTAACCCCGGCTTTACCAACAATCTCCCTTAACCCCGGCTTTACCAACAATCTCCCTTAACCCCGGCTTTACCAACAATCTCCCTTAACCCCAGCTTTACCAACAATCTCCCTTAACCCCGACTTTACCAACAATCTCCCTTAACACCGGCTTTACCAACAATCTCCCTTAACCCCAGCTTTACCAACAATCTCCCTTAACCCCAGCTTTACCAACAATCTCCCTTAACCCCAGCTTTACCAACAATCTCCCTTAACCCCGGCTTTACCAACAATCTCCCTTAACCCCAGCTTTACCAACAATCTCCCTTAACCCCGGCTTTACCAACAATCTCCCTTAACCCCAGCTTTACCAACAATCTCCCTTAAGCCCGGCTTTACCAACAATCTCCCTTAACCCCGGCTTTACCAACAATCTCCCTTAACCCCGGCTTTACCAACAATCTCCCTTAACCCCAGCTTTACCAACAATCTCCCTTAACCCCGGCTTTACAAACAATCTCCCTTAACCCCGGCTTTACCAACAATCTCCCTTAACCCCAGCTTTACCAACAATCTCCCTTAACCCCAGCTTTACCAACAATCTCCCTTAACCCCGGCTTTACCAACAATCTCCCTTAACCCCGGCTTTACCAACAATCTCCCTTAACCCCGGCTTTACCAACAATCTCCCTTAACCCCAGCTTTACCAACAATCTCCCTTAACCCCGGCTTTACCAACAATCTCCCTTAACCCCGGCTTTACCAACAATCTCCCTTAACCCCAGCTTTACCAACAATCTCCCTTAACCCCAGCTTTACCAACAATCTCCCTTAACCCCGGCTTTACCAACAATCTCCCTTAACCCCAGCTTTACCAACAATCTCCCTTAACCCCGGCTTTACCAACAATCTCCCTTAACCCCAGCTTTACCAACAATCTCCCTTAACCCCGGCTTTACCAACAATCTCCCTTAACCCCGGCTTTACCAACAATCTCCCTTAACCCCAGCTTTACCAACAATCTCCCTTAACCCCGGCTTTACCAACAATCTCCCTTAACCCCGGCTTTACCAACAATCTCCCTTAACCCCAGCTTTACCAACAATCTCCCTTAACCCCAGCTTTACCAAGAATCTCCCTTAACCCGGCTTTACCAACAATCTCCCTTAACCCCAGCTTTACCAACAATCTCCCTTAACACCAGCTTTACCAACAATCTCCCTTAACCCCGGCTTTACCAACAATCTCCCTTAACCCCAGCTTTACCAACAATTTCCTTTAACCCCAGCTTTACCAACAATCTCCCTTAACCCCGGCTTTACCAACAATCTCCCTTAACCCCAGCTTTACCAACAATCTCCCTTAACCCCGGCTTTACCAACAATCTCCCTTAACCCCGGCTTTACCAACAATCTCCCTTAACCCCAGCTTTACCAACAATCTCCCTTAACCCCAGCTTTACCAACAATCTCCCTTAACCCCGGCTTTACCAACAATCTCCCTTAACCCCGGCTTTACCAACAATCTCCCTTAACCCCAGCTTTACCAACAATCTCCCTTAACCCCAGCTTTACCAACAATCTCCATTAACCCCAGCTTTACCAACAATCTCCCTTAACCCCAGCTTTACCAACAATCTCCCTTAACCCCGGCTTTACCAACAATCTCCCTTAACCCCAGCTTTACCAACAATCTCCCTTAACCCCGGCTTTACCAACAATCTCCCTTAACCCCGGCTTTACCAACAATCTCCCTTAACCCCAGCTTTACCAACAATCTCCCTTAACCCCGGCTTTACCAACAATCTCCCTTAACCCCGGCTTTACCAACAATCTCCCTTAACCCCAGCTTTACCAACAATCTCCCTTAACCCCGGCTTTACCAACAATCTCCCTTAACCCCGGCTTTACCAACAATCTCCCTTAACTCCAGCTTTACCAACAATCCCCCGTTAACCCCAGCTTTACCAACAATCTCCCTTAACCCCGGCTTTACCAACAATCTCCCTTAACCCCAGCTTTACCAACAATCTCCCTTAACCCCAGCTTTACCAACAATCTCCCTTAACCCCGGCTTTACCAACAATCTCCCTTAACCCCGGCTTTACCAACAATCTCCCTTAACCCAAGCTTTACCAACAATCTCCCTTAAACCCAGCTTTACCAACAATCTCCCTTAACCTGGCTTTACCAACAATCTCCCTTAACCCCAGCTTTACCAACAATCTCCCTTAACCCCAGCTTTACCAACAATCTCCCTTAACCCCGGCTTTACCAACAATCTCCCTTAACCCCAGCTTTACCAACAATCTCCCTTAACCCCGGCTTTACCAACAATCTCCCTTAACCCCGGCTTTACCAACAATCTCCCTTAACCCCAGCTTTACCAACAATCTCCCTTAACCCCAGCTTTACCAACAATCTCCCTTAACCCCGGCTTTACCAACAATCTCCCTTAACCCCAGCTTTACCAACAATCTCCCTTAACCCCGGCTTTACCAACAATCTCCCTTAACCCCGGCTTTACCAACAATCTCCCTTAACCCCGGCTTTACCAACAATCTCCCTTAACCCCAGCTTTACCAACAATCTCTCTTAACCCCAGCTTTACCAAGAATCTCCCTTAACCCGGCTTTACCAACAATCTCCCTTAACCCCAGCTTTACCAACAATCTCCCTTAACCCCAGCTTTACCAACAATCTCCCTTAACCCCGGCTTTACCAACAATCTCCCTTAACCCCGGCTTTACCAACAATCTCCCTTAACCCCAGCTTTACCAACAATCTCCCTTAACCCCAGCTTTACCAAGAATCTCCCTTAACCCGGCTTTACCAACAATCTCCCTTAACCCCAGCTTTACCAACAATCTCCCTTAACACCAGCTTTACCAACAATCTCCCTTAACCCCGGCTTTACCAACAATCTCCCTTAACCCCAGCTTTACCAACAATTTCCTTTAACCCCAGCTTTACCAACAATCTCCCTTAACCCCGGCTTTACCAACAATCTCCCTTAACCCCAGCTTTACCAACAATCTCCCTTAACCCCGGCTTTACCAACAATCTCCCTTAACCCCGGCTTTACCAACAATCTCCCTTAACCCCAGCTTTACCAACAATCTCCCTTAACCCCAGCTTTACCAACAATCTCCCTTAACCCCGGCTTTACCAACAATCTCCCTTAACCCCGGCTTTACCAACAATCTCCCTTAACCCCAGCTTTACCAACAATCTCCCTTAACCCCAGCTTTACCAACAATCTCCATTAACCCCAGCTTTACCAACAATCTCCCTTAACCCCAGCTTTACCAACAATCTCCCTTAACCCCGGCTTTACCAACAATCTCCCTTAACCCCAGCTTTACCAACAATCTCCCTTAACCCCGGCTTTACCAACAATCTCCCTTAACCCCGGCTTTACCAACAATCTCCCTTAACCCCAGCTTTACCAACAATCTCCCTTAACCCCGGCTTTACCAACAATCTCCCTTAACCCCGGCTTTACCAACAATCTCCCTTAACCCCAGCTTTACCAACAATCTCCCTTAACCCCGGCTTTACCAACAATCTCCCTTAACCCCGGCTTTACCAACAATCTCCCTTAACTCCAGCTTTACCAACAATCCCCCGTTAACCCCAGCTTTACCAACAATCTCCCTTAACCCCGGCTTTACCAACAATCTCCCTTAACCCCAGCTTTACCAACAATCTCCCTTAACCCCAGCTTTACCAACAATCTCCCTTAACCCCGGCTTTACCAACAATCTCCCTTAACCCCGGCTTTACCAACAATCTCCCTTAACCCAAGCTTTACCAACAATCTCCCTTAAACCCAGCTTTACCAACAATCTCCCTTAACCTGGCTTTACCAACAATCTCCCTTAACCCCAGCTTTACCAACAATCTCCCTTAACCCCAGCTTTACCAACAATCTCCCTTAACCCCGGCTTTACCAACAATCTCCCTTAACCCCAGCTTTACCAACAATCTCCCTTAACCCCGGCTTTACCAACAATCTCCCTTAACCCCGGCTTTACCAACAATCTCCCTTAACCCCAGCTTTACCAACAATCTCCCTTAACCCCAGCTTTACCAACAATCTCCCTTAACCCCGGCTTTACCAACAATCTCCCTTAACCCCAGCTTTACCAACAATCTCCCTTAACCCCGGCTTTACCAACAATCTCCCTTAACCCCGGCTTTACCAACAATCTCCCTTAACCCCGGCTTTACCAACAATCTCCCTTAACCCCAGCTTTACCAACAATCTCTCTTAACCCCAGCTTTACCAAGAATCTCCCTTAACCCGGCTTTACCAACAATCTCCCTTAACCCCAGCTTTACCAACAATCTCCCTTAACCCCAGCTTTACCAACAATCTCCCTTAACCCCGGCTTTACCAACAATCTCCCTTAACCCCAGCTTTACCAACAATTTCCTTTAACCCCAGCTTTACCAACAATCTCCCTTAACCCCGGCTTTACCAACAATCTCCCTTAACCCCGGCTTTACCAACAATCTCCCTTAACCCCAGCTTTACCAACAATCTCCCTTAACCCCGGCTTTACCAACAATCTCCCTTAACCCCGGCTTTACCAACAATCTCCCTTAACCCCAGCTTTACCAACAATCTCCCTTAACCCCAGCTTTACCAACAATCTCCCTTAACCCCGGCTTTACCAACAATCTCCCTTAACCCCGGCTTTACCAACAATCTCCCTTAACCCCAGCTTTACCAACAATCTCCCTTAACCCCAGCTTTACCAACAATCTCCATTAACCCCAGCTTTACCAACAATCTCCCTTAACCCCAGCTTTACCAACAATCTCCCTTAACCCCAGCTTTACCAACAATCTCCCTTAACCCCAGCTTTACCAACAATCTCCCTTAACCCCGGCTTTACCAACAATCTCCCTTAACCCCGGCTTTACCAACAATCTCCCTTAACCCCGGCTTTACCAACAATCTCCCTTAACCCCGGCTTTACCAACAATCTCCCTTAACCCCAGCTTTACCAACAATCTCCCTTAACCCCAGCTTTACCAACAATCTCCCTTAACCCCAGCTTTACCAACAATCTCCCTTAACCCCAGCTTTACCAACAATCTCCCTTAACCCCGGCTTTACAAAACTGCTTGCCTACCGATATTATTCTCTAAGAGTTTAATAATATTGCTATAGTTAATTACTTGTTAATGTATTTTATTTACCTCCTCTCATGGAGGTTAGACACAAGGTCAGGTGTGGGTTTTGATAAAAGTGTTTCTGTCGAACAAACTGGATTCGAACCTGACACACCCAGGTCCTCAATCTGCATCGTTAACCACTTAGCTATCGTGCCATGACACCTTACCTTACCATCGGTTCTTTTCTTTATTAATGCGCAGGTCGAGGGGCATAATCCTCGCTGGTGCCCCCCCCCCTTCCAGGTAGCTGGCTAGCTGCACACATGTGAGATCTCAATCCACATCTCCAAGTCACTATTAAACAAAATCTATTACACATTTGGGCACTGAAATCAATTTTACATGTTTTGAAGTGAATTAGAATTTAGATTCGTTTAAGAAATTTTAAATGTATGGCTGTAGTATTTTTCTTGTTTTCTGTCAACTGAAGTCATTGTTTTAACCCTCATCAAAAAATTATCCTTTGTTTTGATCAAAAATATATTTGCTAAGGATAATTATTTTGTCCAATTAATATAAACATTACATGATCGGAAAATTCTCTCTCATGGCTATTCAGTTAAGTTTGTGACATAATTTCAGATGAAAGAAAATCGAGCATTGCAGTAGGTTCTTCTTGTTCAGAGCCTAACAATCTCACCATAATACAGATGCAATTACGTAAGAGAAGGAAAGAGATATAATTATATGCATGTCGGTTCATTAATTATCCAGCTGGAGGCAAGACAAGTGGTTAATTAAGATGCTTTTGGCTCTTGTTAAAAATGGAAAAATCACGACAGCAATGTAGACACAGAATGGTAACTTAGAAAACCACACCCTTTTCAAAGGAAAGACGGCATTGTAAAAAACGAAAACTTTGGATATAAAATGTATTCTTTACTGATTTCTGTTTCTCGCTTTCAGTGAAGTTGGGTTGATGATTTAATTGCTAATGGCTTTGTTGACTTAGTAGAAATAGGTTTAAAAATTGTTTTGATGGAAATCACACCAGACACAGCATGAAGCCACTTGATGTAAGAAGCTAAAATAAAATACCACTTCAAGGTTAAAAATTAGCCAACGATATATGTTAGATAAATATATTCTGACCCAGAAAAAAAGCAATTCTTCTCCCTTTTGTCAGAAACATCGCTCATGGAATGTGAGGACTAAAAGACAAAATAAGGGAAGCGAAGGTTACGAGGCTGCCGAAAGTAAATTCTAGGTCCACTTTCTACTCTCATTAGTAGAAATAGGTTTTAAAAAGCTCATGAAGGTATAATTTAAACATGTAACAACTTGGGAAAAATTAAGCCTTTAATGAAAACCCGCATCTCACGACCAACCATATATCGAAACATTTCATGACACATATAAAAAGATCGCATGCAAATCCACATATAAAAATACTGCAAGCCACACATCAAAACCTTTCACAACAACCCACACATCCAAACTTTTCACAACAACCCACACATCCAAACTTTTCACAACAACCCACACATCCAAACTTTTCACAACAACCCACAAATCAAATTTTTCACAACAACCCACACATCAAAGCCTATCACAACAACCCACACATCTAAACCTTTCATAACTACCCACCCATCCAAACCTTTCACAACAACCCACACATCCAAACCTTTCACAACAACCCACACATCCAAACCTTTCACAACAACCCACCCATCCAAACCTTTCACAACAACCCACACATCCAAACCTTTCACAACAACCCACACATCCAAACCTTTCACAACAACCCACACATCCAAACCTTTCATAACAACCCACACATCCAAACCTTTCATAACAACCCACACATAAAAACCTTTCATAACAACCCATAAATATTATAAAAACTATGTATGTGTCTAATATATTTTTACTCTGAACTCTTTCTGAGAGTATCAAATTGTCTAAAACACTCAGGAGTAGCATTTCAGTGTGATGTTGTAACATGATCATGAATGTGTGTTGTTATCGACTCAGAATACACATACGAAAAAAAGTTTATCATATGAAATTATATTAAAAAGATAAATTTCAGATTTTCATGTTTGAATCTTATACTATTAAAACTAATGTTGGAGTTTATATGTACATAAATAGAAACATGTGATTGGTTGACGAAAAATGAATATGCAGAGTACACATTACTAAGGTAGTACTTTTTACGAATTCAATATCTGAGTTTTAATCTTACGCAGGCCCAAGGGATTTTTTAAAAATTGGATACGTGTTTTTTTTTTAAATTTAAAGAAATTAACATAAAATAAATAACATTACATACATATGTTTTAACCCTAACCCTTTCTTTTTGATAATCTACAAAGCAATTAGACATGAACGGTATTCGGATTTAGTTCAAAAAGAATTATTTTTGTTTAAAAACGTAATTTTTAATGTATTTTTGCAATAAACAGAATATTTACATGCATTCATCGTAGTTACTTACTCTCTCATGCAAAGATTTAGTAACATATTTATTTTTGAGAAATTTTCACAAATACTGTTCTTCGTGCTAGCTATAAAGCGGTAGAAGCTAGATAAAGGTGTAAATTGACATACCCAGGTACTGGAAGAAGCGGGTATAAACTAGTAATAATTATGAATATAACATTCTGGAGTTAACAGGAAATGTCAACGCTTCAGGTATATGAATACAAAAGAAAGGTGATCTGAAGAACTAAGCAATAAGTCATATCACAAACAGGATCAAATAAATAAGGTCACGATTTGTTATGTATGTTATCAAAGAAATTAATATTATCTAATAAAAACAAGGAGTATTTTAGAAAATGAATAATTGTCTGATAAAATAAGAAATGGCCTGATACAAGAAGAAATGATATCTCGTCAAAATAACTATCCACTAAAAGAAGGAATGATATCTCATAAGTATTGATCTGATAAAAGGAATGATATCTTGTGAAAGAAACAATGATCTAATAAAATATTGAATGAAATCTCGTAAAAGCCAACTATCTATTAAAAAGGAATGATATCTCATAAAATAAATAATGATCTGAATAAATAAGGAATGATATCTCGTAAAAGAAATAATGATCTGAATAAATAAGGAATTATATCTTGTTAAAGAAAGGAAAACAATTCAAAAGAAGAAAACATTCCTGGAATGGCAAATTGAGTTTTCAAACCACCTGACTTAATATATATTGAACTAGACCCGTTGGGTCACCCATTGATCTAGAGTTAAATTGATTAAACCAGGAAAAAGTGAGTTTGCAAAGTTTGTTAAATATAAAAAATAAGACAAAATCCAAAATTAACTTCTTTCTGCTCTCTCTCTCTCTCCTTCCCGCTCTAACTATGGTTTAAATAGTATTACTGCTTGTGGTGATATTCCCATTTGTTTATAAGGAACTATACAAAACCTTTTCCCCATTTCCTTTCTTAATTACCTTTGTTAATAAATATATTATATATATATCTATATATATATATATATATATATATAGAGAGAGAGAGAGAGAGAGAGAGAGAGAAAGAGAGAGACAGAAGCGAGAGTGATAGATGACATACTGAATAATAGCTGGAGACGGGGCTTAAACAACAGAGTGAGACAAGGTAAAAGTGATATATAGAAACTTTGGGAGAGATGGGTTACTAGGTGAGTTTATTTCACATTACGGGTCATTAGAACAATTAAAATGGAATTTTTTAAAAAAGATAACTCAATCCCAAAACCGAGGAATATTTTAGCATGTATTTTGTGCGATTAAACTATATAGGAAAAAGACTTAGGGAAACAAACACCGAATAACCCAGTTTAGTACGATAATATATATATATATATATATATATTGTTGAGATCTGACACAGTTTGTTGTTGTAGATCACTATTCGCTGATCGTTGTAAATACCCGCCGACTTGGCATTTACAAAGTTAAATTCTTCCTTAATTCCAAGCTAATTTGTGGTGGCCAACGGGAAAGGCTCTTGACTGCGAATCAATGGTGATTTGTGATCGGAGTTCGTGCCCGCCGACCATCGAAATTAACTTCCTGCACTGAAGATTGCGTAAGCATGAAACATCGATGTCTGTAGGTAATAAATAATTAATATTCATTTATAAAATTATATATATATATATATACACATATATATATATATATGCATATATATATATACATATATATACACATATATATATATACATATATATATATACATATATATACACATATATATATATACATATATATATATATACATATATCCATATATATATATACATATATATATACATATATATATATATATGCATATACATATATATATATATATATATGCATATACATATATATATATATATATATATATATATGCATATACATATATATATATATCTATACATAGTTCCTATTTAGTTGCCTTCCCATAATTTATTATTGACCCAACTTGTTAGTAAACTAATTTTGTGAAGATAATGTTTTAATCTTTATTTATAAAATCATTGTTATTATTCGAACATCGTTCAATTTTTAAATACCTGAAGACTTGCAAAGAACTTTAAATCCAAAAATAATGTTCGATTCGACAGTTTAAATGTTTCCAAATTCCTTTCAAATTTCGAAGAGTCACAAAGTAATCTATTAATTTTTTCAACTATTAACAAAAGATGAAAATGGCTAACTTGTTTATGAATAAAAGGAAATGCATTCTGATGGATTTTATTTCGTAATTAAATTTTTTTTTTTAATAGGATTTTTTAAACTACATTTTGATTTCATGCTATTTCATTTTGGATTTTACTAAATACCCGAGTAATAGTAAATGAATGTAGATCAATGTGTAATTATCAAAATCATGTTGATGCGTGAAATGCACACGTGAAGTTGTTTCATAATTTTATTGATATACAGATGGTTGAAGTGATCTTCGTAAAAGGGGAGATAACCTGCTGCTGCTGTTTGGAACACATCTGTTGAGTTTGTGGGGGGGGGGTGTAATAAAGAAAGTTTACAAAAGATGTGAAACCAAAAACAAAACTTACCTAGGCCATTGTCCAGTCTTGCAGAAACGATTCCAGCAGTGTCCACAACTCCACACCAACACCCCGGTGAGCTTTTGGTCGGTCAAAAGCATATCATCCTGTTACGATCTTCTGGGTAGCAGCTGAGCCAAATTCAACTTGGGTTTTCTCACTCCCTAGTACATCAATTAATCAATTTATAAGCAACAAGCTCACTTTCAACCTTTTAAATAATCGCACACTGCCAAAGGGATTCCCATAATTTTTCTCTTTTAAATGAAATTACCCTTTATTTTTATATGATAAGAACCAAAAAATGAATCATGTGTATAAGCATGTATATTTATGTACATACACACACACACACACATCTAATAAATATATACATGTATGTTATTTTTTATTTTTTAAAATTTTTATACAACTATGTTTGGTATAAAATTGTTGACGCTTTTTAAATATAATTACACTTAAATAAAGATGATAAAAGTACTTTTGAAAATATACTTGTAGCAAATAGATTATCTCCCTTTGGCAAACCGACAGACATTAAAGGTTGAAATGAATGTTGTTGATGGAAACACACATCTAGAAACATGCAAGCACTATGATGGTGAAGACACAGGTGCAGACACATCTATGAAGCTGTTTAGTCATGAAATATATGTGAATACAATCATATCAAGGGAGATAAATCAAAACGTGTGCACATTTATTTCTATTATATACGGCATAATCAAGTTAACACACCGGTTCTCATTAGATCACCAAAGTTAAGCGTCTTCAAGCATGGTCAATAGCAGATGAGGGACCATTTGGGAATACCAGGTGCTGTCTGTGGCAGAACGGTGACAATTCCCTGAAAATAAGTCCACCCACAAAGAGTCCTTTATCAAGTACGTCACTATAACTTGCTAAAACCACATATGTGATAACAACAGAACAATCAACAGCTGAGCGCGGTTCTGTTCTCAAGCACATGGAGAAGATCTACGAAATGGCTGGATAGATGGATTTCTATCGTATATGAATAAAGAGTGTCACTGCTGATACACATTTGAACTTGAAGTTTGAGATAATGCCGTTTACTATAT
This sequence comes from Sepiola atlantica, assembly GCA_963556195.1. Taxonomy (NCBI): domain Eukaryota; kingdom Metazoa; phylum Mollusca; class Cephalopoda; order Sepiida; family Sepiolidae; genus Sepiola; species Sepiola atlantica. The sequence goes on from OY744540.1 coordinate 81,355,870, forward strand.
AGATACCATGCTATTCACTGGATATTTTTATTATGTTTGGCTATTGTGTTAACTCAGATATTCAAGTTAGGTGCCACCTGTTCCAGGACAATTCCGTACATTTAGTACTTCTTAATAATTTTACGTATAACGTTTATTAACTGATAAATAACCATTTGAGTGATACAACGTTTTAGTCTGTTTTATCTATAACTTGAAAATTATAGAAATTTAAAAAAATCACAGAAATCATAAAAGGGTTCAGGGGTTGGAGAAGCAGAATACAGGGGTCCTCCGGGTGTGTTCAACAGTGTTAAAGGCTATAGATTTAATGAAAAATATTTCATTGTCACTGTACGCAGCCAATCAATGCTTGATATATAATTGGGGCCCCACCTAAAAAATTGAATATAATAAAATGTATAAAGTAAGAATATGAAGTAATATTATTTTAAGGTGCTGGGAATAAGAAGGGGGGGGGGAGCATAGGATTCCTCATCCAATCCTGAAGAACGCCAAGTCTTTCTGCTAGCATGGAATAAATATATATTATATATTAGTTTATAGCAAGTTATTTTATAATTCTGAAATAGTATAACATATATATATCTTTATATATAGATTTAGATTTTTCACTTATAAAATAGATCATTCAGTGAAAACCGGGGTTGTTCCAATAAAAAACAAGCTCGATGATACTCGAGCTACTTTTCTAAGACTTTTCTAGGACTTTCTTTTTTTATCGTTGTTCTTCCTTGCTTTTTAAGTTTGACTTTTATTTTTATTTTTATTTTTTTCCTCTTCTCTTCTTAAGTGACCTCAACTATTACAACGCCACATTGTGTTTTGTCGGCAGTTGAAACCCTTATTCCAGACATTTAATTTCCCTGATGATCTGCCAAGCAAGTAACTGCTTGGTAGTGAAACACGTGTAGGAAAAAAACATTTAATTTGAATAAATAGTATTTGTAAGAAAAAATATCTTTAATGGTGATCATTGGTGTCTTGAAAGGAATGCTTTGGTAAGCCTTCATAAAATCACATATCTTTATATATATATATATATATATATAATAATAATCAATTGATTGAATTTAAAAACAAGAATGAGAATGCAAACAAGATCGGGATTAAAAAAATAACGAGAGCTGCAGAATTCCATTTAGAATCGTTGGTTCCCATTTGCGTTCAAGTGTTTCTCTCTAACTATGCATAACCTGCCAATCACGATTGTCATTTATCTCGTAATGCCTAAGCTAACATCAATCTTAATAGCTCCGCATTCAGACTGACAGAATCATTAAATCTTTGCGTTATCTCAAACATCCAATAGAATCCTCCGCTTTAAGAATAGCAGATCTCAGATTCAATTTTGGCGACTCAAAATCTTAATTTTGCTGCCATTGCAGTTGTTGTAAACTATCTTTTGACAAAGCTTTGGATTAAGGAGTGAATCTATTTTTGATGCCATTACACAATTGAATTACCATAATTCTTCACAAGTGCTTCTTAGAGTGAAGTGGGATGGAAACATACCAATGTCAGAATCCAAAAGATATCAATGTCAATTGGCTCGTATGTCTTTGATATTTACTCAAATAATCCTGAATATATATATATATATATATATATATATATATATATATATATATATATATATAAATAACGTAGGTATAAACACTTTAATATTTAAATATATATATATATATAAAGTTGTATCCTATTGTGATTTAATATCAGTTTCCAAGCAAAGAAAAGTTCTTTCAATTTATTTGTTACAAATGTTGAAATAGCTTTGAAATAACGGTTTGCATATTGAGCCTCACTTCGTTCTGGAATTTGATTCCCATAAGAATCGATCTGAACTATATCAAATAATTGCTTTTTTTATCACACACAAATCACATATATATATATATACATATATATATATATGTCGTACTCAAATGTATGTATTGTGTATTTATCCCAGCTTTGAATAAACAATAGTCCATGAGAATATATAAACTTATTGATTGATGTTAATTATTTTTATATGTTAATAATGTCAGGAGTATAGAATCTAAAGCATTATTTCTAACCTCATACCATACAGCTTTTAAGAATAGACCGAGGCTATAGGTAGGAGGAAAACAGTCAGCAGGAAGAGTGTTCCACAAGCCTGCAGTTCCTAGAAAGAAGCTACCGGAATAGGAAGACATATTATAGCGAGGTACCTAAACAGCGAATTGATGAAGACCACTAGACCAACGAGTCAAACAAGCTGGAACAAAGGAAGCGGGGAATGAATCGGACAATGAACACATGCCATAATAGTACTTATAGAATTGACTGGAACTAGCAACATCATGTCTTTGAGAGAACGAGAGAGAAAGAGAAAGAGAGAAAGAGAGAGGGCACAGAGAAAAAGAAAGGGTGTGTGGGGGTGAGGATGGGGTGGGTGCAACCAAATTACAGATACGAAATTAAATTAGTTGCATTGTAACACTGATTACAGCAGAATTGCTTTCTATTATTCTTTTGTGCGTGTGTATTTTATTTCTCTTTCGGTTAAAGGAAGTTTTGTGGAAGGGGGGAAAAAGAAAGAAAGAAACTTGAACAATTATTAGGAGCCAACTTTTCTATTTTCTTTTGCCACTTTTGATTTTTATCTTATATGAAATCTGTGGTTCCTTCAGGGGGGAGGCAAAGAAAGAGATTCATGACGTTTATACATTTCATGCGGCTAAATTGTCAAGTCCCTGCTAATGAAGCCAAGGGAATAGGTTTTTGAAAATATGAATGCTGTAAAATTCTGAGTTGTAACGAATGAAAGTCCCGCTCATGTCTTAGTGCAGTAAATGGTTTAATTAGCAGAAACCTACAAGAAATTTCACAAATGTCCCAATTAGGTGGAAACACATTATCAAGTTATTAATTCGAATTCATTCAGCTACTAGTTGTACCGACCCGGCGTTGCCCGGGATCCATTATGTCCAAATTTATTGTTTTTTTTAATATATTTCCATCTTCTATAACCACACCTGTTTCGTTAAGTTCAGTAGCTAAGCTAAAACAAATAAAGAACGCTAACTCTTACTAAAAGACTAAGGGTTATTCCCCTGAGCTGATTTTTCTTTTTAGGTGTTTATTTTATTAGCCGCTTTCTTATTAAGTGTTTATTTAAAACATAAACGTAAATAATAGAATTTCATGGATAAAGTCACTTTGTAACCCACATCTTATGTCGAAAAGAATGCTAAATGAAAAAAGAGTCTCCATATTAAAAACTACCGAACCAGATAAATTATATTTTAAAATAAATTGTAGCGAGGTACTTTATTTTATTGCTAATAAAATGGTAGAGCAATAGCAAATAAAAAGTGGCTAGCAAAAATCAAAGTTATATTTGTCAGAGTAAATTATATTTAGGGTCAATTTTATTTAAAATCCGATGATATAATTTTATATATTAGGTTATCCCTCTTTAAACATCTATTTTAATCAATAATCTCATTTTATCTTTTTAAAAGATAAACAAATACATAATATAATAGGAATGAATAAATTAAATTCTAATGGCCCAAAACAGATATAGGGTTAGGGTTAAGGTTATGAAACAAAGAAAATCGCAATCAAATGTGTCTTAAAATGAGGCATTTGATTGACATAATCACGTTAGTAAAGTAAGTTCGTATAGGTCAGCATTGTACAACTTTGTTGACCGTCTTGATTCTTTTGTTGGCATTCTTGCAGGAAGGACCACGAAGAAGGATACAATGGAACCGACTGGATTCGAACTTGGCACAGGCAGGTCGTCAGTCCGTGTCGTTATCCACTTAACCACATTAACTCCTTAATAATCACGTTGACACAACGATTCTTATTATGTAACCAAAGTTAAGTCACGTTAAGGCTGGTCAGTACCAGATTGGTGACCATTTGGGAATACCAGGCGCTGTATGTCGGAGAGTGGCAACACCTGACTGCAAAAATAAAGAAAAATGAACAGCAAAACTAACATAGTGAAAGTAATCTCCCTTGACCGGAATATAGATGCGACAGGGGACCGCTTGTGAATTTTATATTCCCTTTGGGGAAACCAGCTTAAACCATTGCATTAGTCAAGATATTTGCACAGCCTAAAAAAGTTGTTTTATTTTTTTAATCATTCTAATATAATAACATGTTATAGTAATTAACCAAATATATTGTATTAAAAGTAATACTAATAACATCTGTATCTAATATCATCAAATTTTTTTTGTGGGGGGGGGACACACAAGAAAAATATATTTCTCATTATCATCGATATTTTTTGAAAGAATAAAATCTACTCACTCAATACAACAAAACTTGATATTCAAAAAAAGAACTAATTTATTAAATATTTCCTTGAATTACTATGTTGTATTCACATATATATCACCCAGCATGCACCGACAACAACGACAATAATAAGAAAATACATTAAAAAAATATGATTAAAATAACATAAAAATCTGAAATAAAAAAGAAAAGAAAACCTGAATGTTTTTGAAGGCTCCACTTGAAGAAACTGAATTTTGCATTTTCTATTTTCAGAGATATTTAAATTGGATGTTTTCTATTCGAATATGAACCTAAGGGAGAACCGAATCTTCTCATAATAAATAAGAAGTCTAGAAAATGCTTGAATCAAAGCAATACTGCAAAATTTTCATGTTGATCCTTAAAAATATTGTGGGATTTTTTCCCCCAATTTAGTGAATCTAACAGCTGTTTTGAAATTTCTCGAGCAGGGCTTTATATGAAGAAATATCAAAAGTGAATTAACAAACATCAGTTTTTCTTGAGGTAAATCATTTTTTTTTTTAACGTTTTCATTTTTTATAAAAAAAATTCAAAAGCATACACTGTCAGTGCAGGAAAGCTTAAATATTTGAAACGTGCCCACAATACATGGAAGAATTGAAATGAAGACAAAAGTTGTAAAAGAAATAGAAAATTATTAAAAGGAAGGATGTATATGAATCAGATGCAAGGCAAAATAATTCCTGGCACTGCTGGATTTTTCATAAAAGACAAAACAAAAGGAATTCATATTCACAATACTGAAACCCAGTTAATGACAGCTTAACTGGATGATCTGTTTTGGATAGCTTTCATATTAGCATTCATTTGACAAAGGAAGAACAATAGAGTTTGCTGTCAGGAAATTATTTTAGAAGAAACCAAGATGTTGATCGAACAAGTTATTAAGAATTTAATAAAATTGCAAGGAGGAAAAATAATAGAAAGTTTGAATAATTAGATCATATTTGAAATATTTTACATTTTCTAAACAAGAAATTAAGAAAAAATACCAATTTATGTTGGATTGCATCAAAATACATGATTACAATTTCCTCAAAAATAATAAAAATATATATAATGATGCTTCGTTAGTAAGTGGTTTACCTTGCAATACTCAGTGGATAAAAAAAACAGTGAGTTTGATACACTATGGACGACTAAGCTTGTCCCAACTTGTGAGTTGAGCTCTCTAGTAAAGGAGCTAACAGTTGCCGCCTAGCATAAAGCATTGCTCTCCGTAAAAAAAATTGAGCTCTCCTGGTAGTCGGTAATGTGAACAAATATAAAACCATTATAATTTCCCTTACTTCTGTGGCAAGCGTGTTGGCTTATAGATTTCGAATCTCAGCTTGAGACGTTCACCACATCCGTAGTGTATGTTTGTCTGTCCACTTAATACTTTTTAGGTTGTTAGACCTAGGGGTGTGAGATTTTATAGACATAACCTTTTTCTTATAAAAATTGCCCTACGAGGGTCAAGTATATCTTTATCTTTAATAAAGCTGGGTGTACCATCAGCCCTCCATTCAACCCACTGAAACGTTGTTATCCCTGTTGATGATGAAATTTCAATAATTGAAACATTACACGACATTCACTGTAATGCAAACAAATATAGAACGAAATTAGGTTCTCAAGATTTTCACAGATGTGGACTTAATTCCACAAACTTCAAACATTTCTAAGTACAGCATTCTTGAATTGCAGGATCTATTCTAAAAGTTTTCACCAAAGCCGTACGTTTTGGTATACCTTGCCATCTTTTGGAACCTGATTCCTTAAAGTTTTTAAATGGTCACTTGTGATAGCATTGATCCACTTAACTAGTCTATGTTTTTAATGACAATTAAGCTATAAATAACAGACAAAATTAGGTGTGCTACTTTAGTTGATCTATAAAAATCATTCAAGTTTGATCCACGATGAGGTATGTTGTGTGTGCTGCCTTGTTTTTATTTCTTCAAACGTTGTTACTAGTTTAGCTACTTGTTAAGAAATGGTCTCTTGTTAAGAAATAAAATGGTTTACACTAAAATTTGCTCACTAGATGTAAACAAAAAAGTAACTTTCATCATCAATTGGAATTTAATTTTGATATACTCCTATTTCTCAGTAATAGGCTATTCAAGGAATTCTATTCCTTGCTGATTGGTTCAGAAGATACTGCTATTCTTATTAATACAAGTTAGACATTAGTTACACAAGATGTAGAGATATTAATTGAAACAGATAAACTGTAATGCAATAGTGACATGGAACAGGTACACACATGGACAAATGTAACAGACACACACATGGACACATGGAACAGGCGCACCTATGGACACATGGAACAGACACACACATAGACACATAGAACAGGCACACACATAGTCACATGTAACAGGCACACATATGGACACATGGAACAGGCACACATATAGACACATGGAACAGGCACACCTATGGTCACATGTAACAGGCACACCTATGGTCATATGGAACAGGCACACATATGGTCACATGGAACAGGCACACCTATGGTCACATGTAACAGGCACACCTATGGTCACATGTAACAGGCACACCTATGGTCACATGTAACAGGCACACCTATGGTCACATGGAACAGGCACACCTATGGTCACATGGAACAGGCACACATATGGTCACATGGAACAGACATACATATGGTCACATGTAACAGACATACATATGGTCACATGTAACAGACATACATATGGTCACATGGAACAGGCACACATATGGTCACATGGAACAGGCACACCTATGGTCACATGGAACAGGCACACATATGGTCACATGGAACAGGCACACCTATGGTCACATGGAACAGGCACACCTATGGACACATGGAACAGGCACACATATGGTCACATGGAACAGGCACACATATGGTCACATGGAACAGGCACACATATGGTCACATGGAACAGGCACACCTATGGTCACATGTTACAGGCACACCTATGGTCACATGGAACAGGCACACATATGGTCACATGGAACAGGCACACCTATGGTCACATGGAACAGGCACACCTATGGACACATGGAACAGGCACACATATGGTCACATGGAACAGGCACACATATGGTCACATGTAACAGGCACACATATGGACACATGGAACTGGCACACATATGGTCACATGGAACAGACACATCTATGGTCACATGTTACAGGCACACCTATGGTCACATGAAACAGGCACACCTATGGTCACATGGAACAGGCACACATATGGTCACATGGAACAGGCACACATATGGTCACATGGAACAGGCACACATATGGTCACATGGAACAGGCACACACATGGACACATGGAACAGGTACACACATGGACACATGTAACAGGCACACACATGGACACATGTAACAGGCACACCTATGGTCACATGGAACAGGCACACCTATGGTCACATGGAACAGGCACACATATGGTCACATGGAACAGGCACACCTATGGTCACATGGAACAGGCACACCTATGGTCACATGGAACAGGCACACATATGGTCACATGGAACAGGCACACCTATGGTCACATGGAACAGGCGCACACATGGACACATGGAACAGCCATATATATGGACACATGGAACAGGCAAACAGAGACATAACATACAGAAATTGAAACCTGTGAACATACGTTTATTACAATTTGCACAGCTATAAGAGAGTTACGAATTGGGGCAAATCTTTCCAGCACAAATATGGACGTATGTACAAAAAGCAGTCGAACACAGGTAACAGACAAAGACCAAGACATATAGATGAAGACATATGTAACAGACAAGGGCACAGAAACTGAAACCTGTGTAATAGACACAAACCGGAACATGTTACAGAGACAAGTGACGATGCATGTAACATAGAAATGTTGAAACATTTTAGAGACACACATTTTGCCAAGTTGAACACAGACAAAAAGAATCAGGTGGATAACACAGAATCAACTTGTAACAAACACAAAACATAGACAACGCTATCTTAATCCAAAATGCATGCTAATCTAAACATACTTTAGCTAATATCGACACGCACACATACAAAAAATACAATCTAGATATACATCATCATGTCAGGAAAAAATTGTAAATATTTCCATATTGATGTGTGAATTTTATTGTTTTCAGCTAAAAAGATAAAGTAACACAAAAAGACGATAAAAATGCGAAATATCGGAGAAATTCTTCAAAGACTTTTTGTCTATAAACCATTCGATTTTAAACTAGTTTCATGGATGTATCGATCATATTTATCGATCGAAAGAAGCTTTTTATACAAACAAATATGAATTCCAATACGCGTATGCATGCAGTCAGAGAAGTGTAACACCAATCATATGACCAATAACTTTGATGATGCACTTAAATATATACATCAACATATTTATTATAGAATTATAAATCGATCTATGTATAGGTATATACAGTCGCAGACTGGGTCTAGAAATATTGGTTCCCAAAAGACAAAGAGAGCCCACTCATAACTACAATGCTATCATTCGAAATGAATAAATGAACATCCCAAAATTACTTGCACTGCTTGTGTGTCTAGTAATATTTTTTTAATCCAAAATACTAAAATAATGCTCTTTTAGTTTTCTTTGTTAAATTTTTTATTTTATATAGAGGGTCCACTTAATCTGGGGTCCATTTTTTATCAGGTAAGCTGACACCCTGACCAGTCTGCCATTTCTCATCAGGTAAGCTGGCACTAGTCTGCCATTTCTCTTGGAAAATGATCATTATAAACGTTCTCCTCATCTGCTTGTTACTTTTGTAATCTAATGACGAGAAGTTTTGAGGGGAACAAGAAAAAAAGTTGATTTTATCCTTGTGCCAGCTTGAATAAAGAAAGTTTCGAAACGGTGATAAATATGCATGAATCTTCACTTTCCTAACTTGATTTAAATGCATTTTTACATTCATAAACAACTATAAGTAAAGCTCTACTGTATCCAGTGATAAGATATCGAGCTTTCTTTTTCTTTGCAGGTCAGAATAAAATTCGGATAGATAGCTCTAAGTACGGCTTTTTAAACGAGTCTGATTTCAATTAGTTAATTATCATTGATTTTCCTCCAGGCATGATACAAATGTTTGTGATGAGCTATAAGTATTTAGCCAGAGTGCCAGAAAATTCCAGGTAAAAAGAGAAAAGCAAGCGATTTACCTGGGTAAAAGAGAAAAGGTCATGCACGTTCAGAAAGCAAGCAAAATACCGCAAAGAGTTGTCTTCACCACAGGAACATCACCCGGCATGGCTTTCTCTCATGGAACAGGATCACTTCAGATAAACTGGAAAATAATGGAAGAAAAAGAAAAGATTTTAACAGATGGCAAATAAGAAATGTATTTCGACACTCGTTCAAGACGTTGATCCGGAATTCTACGATATGCCTGCCATTCATCAGAAAATATTGTCGTCGTCCCACGATATCCAGATCAAATTCTGTTAAATATTTCATTTGACAACTCCCAAAAGTGCCCCCTCAATTTCTCCTCCTAATTTATTGATGAGCGGAATTAGAGTACTTGCTGAGCGATTTGTAAACAGCTAGCATGAACACTTCCCTGGTTTCAATGCAAATTCCTCCACCTAATAAACTGGTATCGTCCGGGCCTTTGTGTCTGGATTTACGCCGGTCTATTAGGGTTGTCCGTCCTGTGCAGTTCTAGGAGGTCCACCCTCCCAGGCTTTGCCTCCTCTCTTTGGGGAGGAGTAAGTTTATTGCTTACTGTCTGAGGCGCCCCTACCGGGGAAGGCCGACGGGGCTGCCCAGGCAATTTTTAAATGGCCAGAGTGCTCACCTCTCGAGCGCTGGCTTATCTAATCCCACTTTCTCGACCTTGTGTCACATCTTGTGGGAGGTAGATAAATAAATCCGCCAAAAACTGTTGTAAAAATTAAAACAAAATAGTGGTGGGACAATAACATGAAAGTATCTAAAGTTCTTTAAGGAAATAACTGAACATCTTCTGAGGGAGGGCCTGTGGACGAGTGGTTATAGCACTTGTCTTTGGGCTGGACGACCCGGGTTCAGTCCCACTCACGGCATGCGAATTTTCGGGTCTGAAAACTCCCTCTGTCCACCCAACAGTAAATGGGTACCTGACTAAAACTCAGGGAAGGTTCAAGGCAGCGGAAGGAGAGGGATGGGCTCCGCCTTCCATATGCTGTGCCCTAGACGGCCATGGGCAGTGTGCGATATCAGCAACGACACTCGTGCGCGTCCAGGCTATGCGACCTTTACCGTTACCGTTACTATCTTCTGAGGGAGAAGAACCTCCAACATGCATACCATGCCAATCACCCTTTATCGTTATTATTATTATTATTATTTGTTTGTTATGCCTCCTTTAACTATCTTCTCAATTCAACTGTTAAAAAAAAAAAAATTAAACTCTTAGTACAGTATCGATATCCAGATCTGTTAAATATTTCATTTGATAACTCCCAAAAGTGCCTCCTCAATTTCTCCCTCCTACCACTTTCTCTGAATTCATCCAACCTCATCTTAAACTGATCCACGCTATTGCTGTTCTTAACCCGATCAGGCAAATTATTCCAAAAACATATTACTCTGTGAGCAAAAAAAAATAACTGGTTAACAGATCTAGTTTTTGAAATCTGCCTTGACAATAACCTTCCAGATCTTGGAGAAATACTAACAAAATTCCCACCATAGTTCGAAATGCCATTCATTATCTTGAAAGTCTCAATCATATCACCTCTCATTCTCGTTGAACACATACTCATTGCCTGTAAAGATCTCCAACAAACCAGACAAAAATACTACCAAACAGACAATTTAGATCACATAGACAATATATTCAATATCCTGAAAGCTACAGGACTTTACAAGAAAATTTGAAAAACAAATAAAATCTCTTTACCCATCTCCCAAGTATTCTACCACTATACGTTTAATAAAAAAAAAAACTAAAAAAAAAACATACAACCCAATTCTACTGTAAATAACCTGCATATAAGAATCTACAATAACTAACCTATCATGGCATTAAATGACCTTACAGGATTGATATGCCGTTAAAAAACAACCAACCAACAAACAAAAACGTGTGTTCATAAGCTGCGTCCGTTCAATGTGTGCATTTAACAATGGAAATACTATTTCGATGGACAGAGGCTCATATAGAAATGCATAGACCCACCATTTGAGGATGCTATTGACTACGTATAGTCAGAGTTATTCCCCTTGAATTATATCCCTTAAATTAAACCGGCACCGTTTGTAATTCTGTACAGATTTCCAAGCTCAACAAGATGCACCTGAAGAAGGCAGGAGGTTACATCGGCCGAAACCTCGTGAGAATAACATCCAAGAAGAGAACAGTAGTCCGAATAATCCCCAAAAGAATAAAATAAAATCATCAATCTTAAAAAATTCCGAAACATGACATTTTTTTTTTTACCAAAAAATTACAATTCTATCGGCAACTTATCTCTTTGAAAGTTTGCAGATTCCCCGTCGAGATGAAAGAACAGAGTATGGATATTTACATAAAGTTTTGTTTAGTTTTTAATATTGATAACAATTTGCTTCATCCAATAACCGAATTTGTTACTTTCGAGCATTTTTTTTATTCAGATGTTTTGTCCTGGGAGTTTTTCTCCCATAAAATGGATACTTTGTCTTTTTTAAAATAAAAACACGGTTTTGCTGTTCTTTGTCGGAAAGTGTTTTGACTGTTTCTTTTTGTCTGGACGCCCGACATTGTAGGCTTAAAAATGAAAACAAATCTCATATACTTTATTAAGTTATATAATTTATTGCCGAAGCTATTGAGGTTGTTCAGAAGTTTTGTTACCTCGGTGATATAATTTGAGCGCAGGGTGTAGCTGGTGCTAGTGTGATTGCAAGAGTTAGGAGTGGGTGGAGTAATTACTAACCAGCAGAGCGTCACCACTGTCGACAAAGTAAAGAGCCTTTCAGGCAGGTATGCAGTGTGTGATGCTGCATGGAAGTGAAATCTGGCCAGTGATGGTTGAGAATGATACGATGGGTGTGCTTTTTTTTTACTAACATGTCACCCCTTATCAAGGTCCAAAGGCCACTCAAGGCTACGAGTTATTGAGTTCGTCAGGTGGACGGTGAAACATCAAGGGGATTTGTAACGATGGTTGTAACTGGACAGAAGTTGATTATTTAAGAGGACAGCCTAACAAACATTGTATACATCTGAGTTGAAAACGAAAATGTTGTAGTCAGCCGGGAAACAGTTCCGTGGTAATGTGTTCCACAGACGGGCAGTTCTCTGAAAGAAACTTTGCTCATGGAAGTTCTGTTTAGTTTTAGGTACAGAGAGGAAGAAAGGGAAATTATTTACAGTGGTTGTAACTAGACGAGTTCTTGTGAATATTTTACAAGAGAGAATCATAGATTGAGTCTATGTCGAGCACTAATCATGAAAATAACGATAGAGCAGAGAAAGACTAGCAACGTCTTATCCATGAGAAAGAGAAGAGGACATTACCCACTAGATTTTGAAGTAGGTTTTGTACTCTGTCAAGGCAGGAAAAGGTGCTCTGAGCGGCACCTCCCCAGATGTGGCAGCAGTACTCACTCTTAGGACAGAATCTGACCTTTGTTTTCTTTTGCTTTTTAACCCATTAGTGACCAAATTGTTTCTTTTATTTGTTACCAAACATTTTTTTGTAAATACTATATTATATTTGAGCAAAATTACTTACAAACATTTTTTTGTAAATACTATATTATATTTGAGCAAAATTACTTACAAACATTTTTTTGTAAATACTATATTATATTTGAGCAAAATTACTTACAAACATTTTTTTGTAAATACTATATTATATTTGAGCAAAATTACTTACAAACATTTTTTTGTAAATACTATATTATATTTGAGCAAAATTACTTACAAACATTTTTTTGTAAATACTATATTATATTTGAGCAAAATTACTTACAAACATTTTTTTGTAAATACTATATTATATTTGAGCAAAATTACTTACAAACATTTTTTTGTAAATACTATTTTATATTTGAGCAAAATTACTTACAAACATTTTTTTGTAAATACTATATTATATTTGAGCAAAATTACTTACAAACATTTACCTGTCTTTATAGGATAGCAAGTGCATTTATTTATACTATATATAAAAATGTGCATTGACTCTTATATAGGTAGAGGATTGCATCTGGAGTCAAGTACTTTCTGGAGCAGTAGAATGATCCAAACATTTTCCCAGCGACTTTAGCAAATTTAATATAAGTCTTCTACCACAAGTCTTAAGTAGAGCAGGGAGCTTCCTCAAGAAGAGAGCCATTCATTTCATTGGGGCAAAGTTAGGATCTGAGAATTAGTGGTGAAAGGAGAGAAGCTTGGTTTTTTAAAAGTAATAAGCCACCCTTTTCCCCATTGCAACACATGCTCCAGGGACGAGAGAGAGAATCAGAAGGATCTTGATCATTAATGCTCTTCAAAGGGTTGCCATAGATCGTTGTGTCATCTGCATAAATGTCGACGAATAATCATAGAATGTGCTTTGGGAGATCATTGATGGAGATGCAGAAGACCGTTCTCCAGTATTTTTAAATACTGGGAACTCTAACAAAGATTTCCCAGGTGTTGAGAAGCATTTTTTGTTTAAGGAACAATTGAAAAGCTTTGGAAGAATGGGAGCTAGTTTTGGTTGCAACTTTTCAAGGACTGTGATTGGAATGTTGTGAGGACCAGTTGCTTTGCTGGCATCAAAGTTTTTTGCTAAGTTTGGTAACAGCTCGGCAGGTATATAGATGTCGGTCAGAGTGTTTTCAGTCATGGGGGGAAATTCGGGTGGTAGGTGGTCCTGATTGAAAAAGGGGGAAGAGACAGAGAGAAAGGGGTAAGAGAGAGAGAGAGAGAAAGGGGGAAGAGAGAGAGAGAAAGGGGGAAGAGTTCTTAGCAAAAAGTTTGGCTTTATCAGATGCTAAGGAAATCACCTCTGGTCAATTGATAATGGTTGGAATAGAGGTGACCCATCTGTTTGTTATTTGCCAAAACTCGTAGGAACCAAGCCTCTGCTACTCTAGATTTAACGGCTATGACTCTCTTGCGTTTTTTATAGCCCTCTTGCAGTAGTTATGGGCAGTCCTAATGGCGGCTTTGGTTTCAGAACATATATTTCGTTGAAAGCAATTGAAATAGTTGTATTTGTAAGCAATGGCAGCGGCACATTCTGGAGTGTACCATGGCTGGCAGTTTGGTTTATGTTGGAATTTCTTGGATGGTATGAATCTCTCTAACACAGCAATTGACCAATCAGTTGAATCGGATGCTATACAGGACACATTCTTTTCAAAAATGGAACGCAGAGGACTTTCTGATATGACTGATGACCTCAGAGGAAAAATAAATCTGGACAGTATAGAGAGATGTGTGCAGAACAGGAGATTTTAATAGTATGACCACGTTCAAAGAATTGATGAGAGTTCTTGGGTTAGTAGATGTAAAACAATTGACGTAGCAGGTTAAATTCACAGAGGAAGGCTACGGAAAACATTGAAGGAAATGATAAGAATTGACTTGAGAGAAAGAGGGATAAATAAAGACCTGGTCAGACATAGGTTAGTTTAGAAGAGTTAATCCAGAGAACCGGCCAAATAAGCTCGCTTTATCTCTTCATTCCATAAGATCATCACCGTATGCGACAAAAAAAAATATGTATATATATATATATATATATATTTCATGTATCCACATAAAATTTTATAAGGAGATATCAATTTTCAGTATTTACTTCAACAGTGCTCTATACGTCAGTAGAGCTAGGTAGTTAGCTATGAAAATCTATTTATGGCAATTAAGCTACACAGAAGCTCTCGAGGATGAAACGCGGGAGCCTCTGTGTAGCTTAATTGCCATGAATATATTTTCATTGCTTACTATATATATATATATATATATATATATATATATATATAAAATGAAAACTATAAATAATATATATATATACTATATGTGCGTACGTTCGGCTAAAAGTCCCAAACTATGAAACAAAGACCCACAAACTTGATATATTCATGATAGGCATTTCCCCGGTGAATAATATCTAAAATTTAGAAAAAATATTCATTCTATGGTACAGAACGCGCCAGGAAGTGTCATTTTCTAGACATTTTATGAACTAACTAAAGGGAAGTAACTCTGATTTTTGATTAAGGAGTTACTTCCCTTATGCCGGTTAATTCCTAGAGAAATCTATATAAAGGAAAATTGTATTTGTGTGTATGTTCAGAGAGAGGAATGGACTGGGTGGAGGAGAAAGGAAGTGTGGGAAGAGGGAGGGGGAAAGCGGGGGAGGGGAAAACAAAAATCCATGGTAAACGGCTATTAAATTACTCGTGAGAAAACTCTCAGTGAGTAAATAAATAAGTAAATGATAATTAATAATAATAATAATAATAATAATAATAATAACTAGCAGAACCCGTGTAAATTACACGAAATAATGTTTTCAGTACTAATTATCTTGTTCCTAACCTATGCATGTTTGAATAAAATATAAAATTTGACTTGTATATTTATTAAAAAATAATGAACAATACATGAGAAACAATTTAGAAAACTTCTTTATACACAATATTTCTAGTGAAGGTAGTTCCTATTCTCTGGCTATCAGTAACATTTTTCTGAGGACAAATTTTCACTCTGTATCTTCCCGGTCGTCCGCTCCCTACCTCCCTCCCTTCCCCCCTTCGATGTAAAAAAAAAATCTTAGAGGTTGGTTAAGATCGAACTATAAACCAGTCGGACCGACGTCAAAAACCAACGTTAACATCCGATGTCGCTAACCGTTGCGGCAAAGGTAAATACCTTAAAATATTACGAAAATTATGTTACTTGAATGCTTTTCCAAATCTAGGTGCGGCACGCATGCGCAGAGCTTTTGATATAAAGCGTGACACACGAACACACACGCTATCGTATTTATATATAGATAAACAAATGATATATAATATATATGAAAACTCAATTAAATATGAACATATAATACATAAGTATATTTATGTGAATAATATTTAAAAAGAATAAAAGCCCGAAAAATACGATAAAATGTAGCTCATTATTTGCATAGTTTCAATCTGAGCGAGACATTGGCTAATAATGAGATACACACATGAGAAATTCATCTTATTCTCCTTCATTTTATTGCTTTTTATTTATTATTTTCATATAGTTAGATTTTTAAAAAATTCTAATTAATATATATATATATATATATATATATATATATATATATATATATATGAGTTGATTTACTGTCATATATCAATTTCTGTTTTATATGAAACTTGAGTATGATCATTACTTGTTTGTAACTAAATGGGTTTTTGAAACCAAGAAGATGACAATTCAATATATGTAAAGAGTCATGAGAAGTTTCGTTTTTTTCTCTTCTATGTGGGCAACTCATTAAAATTCAGCAGAATATTGTTGACCTGTAATGAAAATCAGTTCATTGTCAGCTTAATAATGAATGTTTAAGGTCAGGAATACAAACAGGCAACAAGTTTTCAAGTCGGAAAAAAAGAGAAAAGAAAACCAGTGTTACGATTATATGCAAGAAGTCATTGGAAGGTAAAAATGTCAAAATCAGTGTACAGTGAGCGATTCGGTGCCTGGGACAAATTCTTTTTTGTTAACACCTTTAAAATAATTACTGACACCTCAAATACCAGCACATTAAAACGGGTTTAAAAAAGTGACACCACAAATACCAACACATTAAAACGGGTTTAAAAAAACTGACACCACAAATACCAACACATTAAAACAGGTTTTCAAAATCTGACACCACAAATACCAACACACTAAAACAGGTTTAAAAAATCTGACACCACAAATACAAACACATTAAAACGGGTTTAAATAAACTGACATCACAAATACCAACACATCAAAACGGGTAAAAAAAACTGACACTACAAATACCAACACTACAAACGACTGACTCCAAAAATACCAACAGATTAAAACGGGTTTTAAAAAACTGACACCACAAATACCAACACATTAAAACGAGTTTTAAAAAACTGACACCACAAATACCAACACATTAAAACGGGTTTTAAAAACTGACACCACAAATACCAACACATTAAAACGAGTTTAAAAAAAGTGACACCACAAATACCAACACATTAAAACGAGTTTAAAAAAACTGACACCACAAATACCAACACATTAAAACGGGTTTTAAAAACTGACACCACAAATACCAACACATTAAAACGAGTTTAAAGAAAGTGACACCACAAATACAAACACGTTTAAAACGACTGACTCCACAAATACCAACACATTAAAACGAGTTTTAAAAAACTGACACCACAAATACCAACACATTAAAACGGGTTTTAAAAACTGACACCACAAATACCAACACATTAAAACGAGTTTAAAAAAAGTGACACCACAAATACCAACACATTAAAACGAGTTTAAAAAAACTGACACCACAAATACCAACACATTAAAACGGGTTTTAAAAACTGACACCACAAATACCAACAGATTAAAACGGGTTTAAAAAAACTGACACCACAAATACAAACACGTTTAAAACGACTGACTCCACAAATACCAACACATTAAAACGAGTTTAAAAAAAACTGACACCACAAATACCAACACATTAAAACGTGTTTAAAAAAAGTGACACCACAAATACCAACACATTAAAACGAGTTTTAAAAAACTGACACCACAAATACCAACACATTAAAACGTGTTTAAAAAAAGTGACACCACAAATACCAACACATTAAAACGAGTTTTAAAAAACTGACACCACAAATACAAACATGTTTAAAACGACTGACACCACAAATACCAACACATTAAAACGAGTTTAAAAAAAAACTGACACCTCAACTGTTGATTTCATTTTAACATTTATAGATCAACGAGCTGGTATGCAAAACGTATTTAAAGAAGTATTTAAAGAAGTATGTAATAATACGTAATAATACGTAATAATACGTAATAATACGTAATAATACGTAATAATAACATGAGAAGAGTTATGGAACTTTATTCTGCTTACAATAACTGACAAACACTTAAATAACTATTTATAGTTTTCGAAAAGCTAAAGAGTTCTCATAAAATGGAGATAATTTCCGACAAGAGAGGTCATATTTCTGAATTTTTGAGATGAGGATTAATAATTTGCATAATTTTGGTTATTCAGACTACATTTCTCATCTTGAGTGTTATCATCAAAACGTTTCGGTCGCTGTAACCTCCGGCCTTCTTCAGGTGTATCTCTTCGAACTGGGGAATATTTCTGTCGAACTCGGAAATCTGGACAGAAGGACCCGTGGCGCAGTGTATTTAGTACTAAGTTAAATTCAGTTCCAAGTGATAGTCATCTGAAGGTTAAAGGTTCAATTCTCGTTGTGGGCGATACAAAGAATTGCGAATTACTGAAGACTTCTCCCAGTCATGGCTGATGGAACAAGAGCATGCTACCCCCATGGATTAAATAAAGGGTTCCGTTCGAAATTCCATCCAAATTCCCGAGTTCAACAAACATATTCCCGAGTTTGAAGAGATACACCTGAAGAAGGTCGGAGGTTACAGTGGCCGAAACGTTGTGATGATAGCACTCAAGATGAGAAATGTAGTCCGAAAACCAAAATTATGCAAGGGAGGTGATGTCTCAAAGAAGACTAAAACAAAATGCAGTCTCTTCTGAAACATAACTCTCGGGTTTCTGTTTTATGTACACCAAAGCATACGTATACTAAACTGCGTCGAGTGCAAAAGCCAACTGACTTTTCTTTTAAAGGTTCAGTTATTTCTTGTATGCAGTTATCTTTGATCTGGCTCAGTCACACATGTGCAGTGTCATTCCAGCACCGATGTTCACATCGTTAGCATCGCTTTATTGTCAACCACACATGCATTATAGTTATTTACTATCTCTGCAGGAGTTTAGACTCAAGGTGAAGTGGGGTTTTGAAAAGACAGCGCACTAAGTGAGATGCATTCTTTGTTTACGAAAAATGCCTCAGCAGCCCCGTTGGCATTTCCCGGTCGGAGTGCCTTAGGCGATTAGCAATAAACGAACCCTTTCTCAGAGAGAAAGTAAAGTCCCAAAGAATGGACCTCCTAGGATTGAACAAAACCATATTTCATTCTGACAGCAATAAAGCCACAGTCGGACTGATTGTTAAGGACGTACCCAGACTGGTACGAACCTACTTAACTGTGCTAACCAGAACCTTTGCTCTTTTACGTCGTTCAGTTTGGTCTAAACTACAGGTAATTACTGACTATTCAGTGTCATAGGTTTTCTGCGACTGACAAGAAATGCCATGATGGGGCAATAGTCAGAAAATCTATATTTGAAAGTACATACCACAGCTTTAAATAAAAACAGGGACTTTTTTGAGATTATACTAGTAAACCATTACCTTTTGAGATTATACTAGTAAACCATCACTTTTTGAGATAATACTAGTAAACTATCACAATATGAGTTTATACTAGTAAACCATCACAATATTAGTTTATACTAGTAAACCGTCACTTTCTGAGATTATACTAGTAAACCATCACATTTTAAGATAATACTAGTAAACCATCACAATATGAGTTTATACTAGTAAACCATCACTTTCTGAGATAATACTAGTAAACCATCACATTTTGAGATTATACTAGTAAACCATCACCTTTTGAGATAATACTAGTAAACCATCACCTTTTGAGATAATACTAGTAAACCATCACCTTTTGAGATTATACTAGTAAACCATCACCTTTTGAGATTATACTAGTAAACCATCACCTTTTGAGATTATACTAGTAAACCATCACCTTTTGAGATTATACTAGTAAACCATCACTTTTTAAGATTATACTAGTAAACTATCACCATTTAAGATAATATTAGTAAATCATCACTTTTTAATATTATATTAGTAAACAATCCCCTTTTGAGATTATACTTGTAAACCATCACCTTTTGAGATTATGCTAGTAAACCATCACCTTTTGAGATTATACTAGTAAACCATCCCATTTTTGAGATTATACTAGTAAACCATCAGTTTTTGAGATTATACTAGTAAACCATCACTTTTTGAGAGTATACTAGTAAACCATAACCTTTTGAGATTATACTTGTAAAACATCACTTTATGAGATCATACTAGTAAACTATCACCTTTTGAGATTATACTAGTAAACCATCACCTTTTGAGATTATGCTAATAAACTATCACCTTTTGAGATTATGCTAATAAACTATCACCTTTTGAGATTATGGTAATAAACTATCACCTTTTGAGATTATGCTAATAAACTATCACCTTTTGAGATTATGCTAGTAAACCATCACCTTTTGAGATTATACTAGTAAACCATAACCTTTTGAGATTATACTAGTAAACCATCACCTTTTAAGATTATACTAGTAAACCATCACCTTTTAAGATTATACTAGTAAACCATCACCTTTTAAGATTATACTAGTAAACCATCACCTTTTAAGATTATACTAGTAAACCATCACCTTTTAAGATTATACTAGTAAACCATCACTTTTTGAGAGTATACTAGTAAACCATCACCACATATTTGGTTTGTAAATCTCAACCTAAAGTTAACATTCTTTTGATCTGTTGGTCTGTCATGCTTAAGTTTTGAACAGCAGTGACTTCATGAAATACATTTGTGCTGAGTGGTTTGTCACGCTTCCATTTTAAAATGCCTTTTACTTGGCCTTTCACATGTAAGGTTCAACTCACATTTTCTGTTGCTTGTCACGCTTAAGTTTAAAATAGGATTTTGATCAGTAAGCGTTCAGATTAAACAGATGCATCTTACGAACGTGTGTTCCCGTGTGTTTTTTGTTTTCTCTTCATGAAGTTATCTTTTCAATATTCCCAATGCATATTTATCGAATCATTCTCTCATTTTTGCTAAATCTCCTTCCCAAATTCACAACCACAAAATCGATATGGAAACGGATTTAGGCAGCTTCTCACTTCACATAAAATGCACAATTTCAAACATGTTGAGAATTTCTGAATATTTTGTAACTCAATGTTATATAATAAATGTGCTGAGGAAATTGCTCAAAGCTAACAGCCTTATGCCCGACTTCAGCATATATAAACGAAAAATAAAACAATATGAGATGAGTATACAAGATGAGTATAGGATAAAGCTATTGAGGTTGTTCAGAAATGTTGTTACCTTAGTGTTGTGATTTTTAAGTGCCAATAATAAATAAGACAACACGGTGGTATATTTACAAAAGTGTGTATTTACAGACAAGTAAGTCACAGAAAAACTGCTCCTCTTTTGTCGCAAGCTCCTCTATGCATAATGACTAGAAGAGTCCATATATCACGAAACAGGGTAGATCACCATCATACTTAGTGATACCATTAGAGCATAGGAAGAAGCAGGTGCTTGTGTGAATGGAAAGGTTAGGAATGGATGGAGTAAGTTCAGGGAATTTCTGCTATTACTAACCAGCAGGGTATCATCACTATCGACCTAGGGAAGACTATGTCAGGTATATCTATGTAGTGTGATGATGTGAAAGTGAAACCTGATTACTGAGGGTTGAGGCTATGCGTTGCATGGAGAAAAATAATGTGAGAATGATATGCTGGATGTGTAATGTGAGTCTTAAAGACAGGATCAGATCTGATGACCTCAGAGGAAGATTAAATCTGTATAGAATAGGGAGATGCATGCAGAACAGGAGACTTCAGTGTTACAGCCATGTTGAAAGAATGGATGAGGTTTCTCGGGTTAGTAGATGTAGAACACTTGGGATAACAAGTTTAATTCACAGGGGAAAGCAAAAGCAAACATGGAAGGAAGTGATAAGAATAAACTTGAGAGCAAGTTGTTTGTGTGATTTGAAGAGTCGCTTGCTGGAGACGGGAGATCGCCATTTTGTTGAGTCGGCCATGTCTGGGTCTTTCTGACTGAACTGTCTTGCAGTGAAGAAGAAGAATGCCACCAGAAGTCCATATAATAATACCAACATTTTCTACTTTATTTAACGTTTCATTAAAACAGGAACATGTGCATGTAAGACAAGTTTGTTCGGCAGGCAGGCAGGCTTAGGCTAAAGACAGAATATCGAATTCTAGAGTTCCATCTCGTCTTGCCGTTTTCTGGAAGAAAACAACGGGAACATGTTTTTAGTGTCTCGTCTCCATAGCGTCTTCTTCAGGAACTGAATTGTCTCTTCCCCTCCAACGAGGTGGGCGTTAACAGAAATTGGCTGAAAGAAGCAGACATGCGCAGAAGTGTTTGAATTTCCCAGTGTACTTCTACGTGAGTTTTAACCTGCCTGTTTTAGCCAACCGAACTACAACTAAACATCATGCAAATGAAGATTTGGGAATCTTTATTCTGCTTATAATCACTTGTAAAACATGGATAACTATTTTAGTAATCTCAAAGTTAAAGACTTCCAGAAAAGGGAGATAATCTCCAACAAATTAAGTTAACTCTTGATTACTTATTACAATACATTGTTAATATACAACTTCTGATTCTTCCTCGAGGAAGAATGCCTACAATGCATTTATCGTCAAGCTTTCTCATTACAGCAAACTAACAATTCAATTCTCTGTGCAATTCCACATTAGAACTTCAGCAAAACAACCCGAGGCTGAAGACATCCCAAGATAGCCTCCAGCTCTGACAAGTAGGAACGTTCTGTACTATAGAATCTCATTACATACCATGTTAACCAACTGACCACGTAACTTACTCGTGCTTCAGTGACTAACAATACAAGAAAATTTGAAAGACTTACAGGAAACACAAAAGCCAAAAATGCCTATGAAAACAAACGGTGCGAAATGCAGCAGCAAAGTTAAAATGCTGTCAAGTTTATTTTGTATGTTTTTTTGTTAACCATTTTCGCAATACTCTGGAAAAAAGAACTATTTATCTCCTACCAGTCAAGGGTCAGGAAAAACCAGACACTATTGTCTTAAAAAAGAAAAACCAAGGCTAGCAATTTATAATCATTAAAAAAGAAAAACCAAGGCTAGCAATTTATAATCATTAATGAAGAAAAACCCAGGCTAGCAATTTATAATCATTAATAAAGAACAACCAAGGCTAGCAATTTATAATCATTAAAAAAAAAAAACCAAGGCTAGTAATTTATAATCATTAAAAAAGAAAAACCAAGGCTAGCAATTTATAATCATTAAAAAAGAAAAACCAAAGCTAGCAATTTATAATCATTAAAAAAGAAAAACCAAGGCTAGCAATTTATAATCATTAAAAAACAAAAACCAAGGCTAGCAATTTATAATCATTAATAAAGAACAACCAAGGCTAGCAATTTATAATCATTAATGAAGAAAAACCAAGGCTAGCAATTTATAATCATTAAAAAAGAAAAACCAAGGCTAGCAATTTATAATCATTAAAGAAGAAAAACCAAGGCTAGCAATTCATAATCATTAAAGATGAAAAACCAAGGCTAGCAATTTATAATCATTAAAAAAGAAAAACTAAGGCTAGTAATTTATAATCATTAATGAAGAAAAACACAAGCTTACAATTTATAATCATTAAAGAAGAAAAACCAAGATTAGCAATTTTTAATCATTAAAGAAGTAAAACCAAGGCTAGCAATTTATAATCATAAAAGAAGAACAACCAAGGCTAGCAATTCATAATCATTAATGAAGGAAAACCAAGGCTAGCAATTTATAATCATTAAAGAAGAAAAACCAAGTCTAGCAATTTATAATCATTAAAGAAAAAAAATAAGGCTAGCAATTTATAATCATTAAAGAAAAAAAACCAAGGCTAGCAATTTATAATCATTAAAGAAGAAAGACCAAGGCTAGCAATTCATAATCATTAATGAAGAAAACCCAAGGCTAGCAATTTATAATCATTAAAGAAAAAAAACCAAGGCTAGCAATTTATAATCATTAAAGAAAAAAAACCAAGGCTAGCAATTTATAATCATTAAAGAAAAAAAACCAAGGCTAGCAATTTATAATCATTAAAGAAGAAAAACCAAGGCTAGCAATTTATAATCATTAAAGAAAAAAAACCAAGGCTAGCAATTTATAATCATTAAAGAAGAAAAACCAAGGCTAGCAATTTATAATCATTAAAGCAGAAAAACCAAGGCTAGCAATTTATAATCATTAAAGAAAAAAAACCAAGGCTAGCAATTTATAATCATTAAAGAAAAAAAAACCAAGGCTAGCAATTTATAATCATTAAAGAAAAAAAACCAAGGCTAGCAATTTATAATCATTAAAGAAGAAAAACCAAGGCTAGCAATTTATAATTATTAAAGAAAAAAAAACAAGGCTAGCAATTTATAATCATTAAAGAAAAAAAACCAAGACTAGCAATTTATAATCATTTAAGAAGAAAAACCAAGGCTAGCAATTTATAATCATTAAAGAAAAAAAAACCAAGGCTAGCAATTTATAATCATTAAAGAAAAAAAACCAAGGCTAGCAATTTATAATCATTAAAGAAGAAAAACCAAGGCTAGCAATTTATAATCATTAAAGAAAAAAAACCAAGGCTAGCAATTTATAATCATTAATAAAGAACAACCAAGGCTAGCAATTTATAATCATTAATGAAGGACAACCAAGGCTAGCAATTTATAATCATTAAAGAAGAAAAACCAAGGCTAGCAATTTATAATCATTAAAGAAAAAAAACCAAGGCTAGCAATTTATAATCATTAATAAAGAACAACCAAGGCTAGCAATTTATAATCATTAAAGAAGAAAAACCAAGGCTAGCAATTCATAATCATTGATGAAGAAAAACCAAGGCTAGCAATTTATAATCATTAAAGAAGAAAAACCAAGGCTAGCAATTTATAATCATTAAAGAAAAAAAACCAAGGCTAGCAATTTATAATCATTAATAAAGAACAACCAAGGCTAGCAATTTATAATCATTAAAGAAGAAAAACCAAGGCTAGCAATTCATAATCATTGATGAAGAAAAACCAAGGCTAGCAATTTATAATCATTAAAGAAGAAAAACCAAGGCTAGCAATTTATAATCATTAATGAAGAAAAACCAAGGCTTACAATTTGTAATCTTAACAGAAAAATCTGTCTGTCTGATTGACAGGCTACAAGGTACCATACAACAAACTATTCAGGTAGCAGTAACTAAATGGAGTTCTTAAATGTTATATACATATATATATATAACGCTGAATCCTCTATATGGCTTTATTGCCATAAATATATTTTCATAACTTACTACCTAGCTCTACTCACGTATTGAGTACTGTTGAAGTAAATAACATTTTATGAGGATACATGACATGAAATAATACATATATGTTTTTGTTTTCAGTAAGTAAGTTCTCATAAATCAAGGGGCTTCTACCTAGGGCTAACAGTTGACATATGAGATACATAGATATCCGAGTGTTCAATCAAGATTCTCCTCTACCTCCCAAACGTTGAGTTCGTAAAACAGTGAAAAACACTAATTTACCTCTCTCAAATTTTCCACTTTATTATTTTGTAGTTAATACTTCTTGTGGATTCGAGGACAAGAATTCATCTGGTCTGGTAGAGTATCCAGCTAAGTGCTGTTACTTGACTATTTTGTGTAGTATCAGCCAAAGCTGGTGCCATCACTTATTTGGGGGACAGGAGGCAGCTTATGACATTTTTTGCAGTTTCTGTTCCTTGATTCGTATGGTGGTGTTTTTCATGTGGTTTTGTTTTCTTCCTATTGTAACTTGACTGGTTACCATTTGTAGCTTATGCAGGTTGGTTTCTAGATTCGAGGATTTTCCTTAACATTGCAGCTGTTTTGATCATTGCCGTCCTTTGTATGGTCTCAGTGATCTCTTTGATTCCAATTTCTCCTGGTCAAAACAAAGACAAAACTCTGTCTCTCCCTCAAGAGAGACAGAGTGTTGTCTTTGTTTTTTTCTTATCGATTTAGAGAAAGAAGGAGAGAGAGAGGGGGAGTTTTATCTTTTCCTTATCGATTAGTGTCGTGTCAGTTTTTTCAGTGATTTCAAGTAATGAATATGAATTAAATTGTGAAGCGATATCGAGCGGGCAAAACCAGCTAGTAGAAAATATATCTTTTAAAAAGTTTTCAAAATATTTTATTCACTTTTCCCACTTATTCTCTCAACATAAAATTAATGCAAATGGCGGATGTCCCCGGGTGGACTCCTTTTGAAATTAGCTTGCCGCTAAAAGTGTTAAATTAGTTTTATGCTATTTATGACTATAAAACTTATATTTTATATTTTCACTGAACCGACAAAATAATAGAGTGAGGCAAAATACTTGTATTGAATTTAACTTCCTATTACAATTTTATTTTTATCACTATTTGTTCATGATGTTATTTCATTCGTTCGCCTTCTGTTCTCCAATGTAAGCACAATCGTGACATTGATCTTATGAAATAACAAAAAAAAAAAAAAAAATTTTTTTAAATCATGATTCATCTTTAAGAAAAAACATTAAAAAAATGTTTCACTCATTTCTATCTATGTCTATTCAGGTGAACAAATTCCTTCAGAATAAGATATATATTTTATAGGTTTTTTTTTTATGCGGGAACCATGAATAAAAAAATTAAAAAATTTAAAAAAAAGAGTGATAAAAGATTATGATGCCCGCGGCTTTTTCAATTTTCGTTGGTGAACGTCATTGAATGGCTTGCATGTTTACATCGTTATTTTTATGTCGGAACAATTCCGAGAGCACACACAAACCCAATCTTACACACACAAACCCAATCTTACACACCAAACCCAATCTAACACACACAAACCCAATAATGACAACTTATGTTTAACGGCAGTATTTACAAATAACAGGTAAGAAGTTGGGCTGTCATGAATTACCTTGGGAAACAGGTTTAAAAAAAAAAAAAAATCTTATGCTGATTTATCTCCCTTATTTTACTACTACTACTACTACTACTACTACTACTACTACTGTAACAGTATAACCCTTGGGGTTGGAAGGAAAAGCAATAATACTGATAATAATGATCTATATAATAACACACTAAGGCAATTTCACGTTTGTGCATACGTACGTTATGTGCATAAAAGTCTCCATGTGAAAATCAAAATGATTTCACGGGAAGTTCCACAATTTTCAAAGTTTGGCTTTGTATTGTGTCTTATTGTGAATAGATTCTTTATTTTTGATGATACAATTTTAACATAATATGATGAAAACAATGAAGATTCGTTTACAAAAAAAGAACAAAAATAAAAATGTTGCCAATGTCAACTGGCCTTTACATTCCCCAGACTTGACTAGCACCGACTTTTTTCTTGTAGGTGTATCTCAAAGAAAAAGTTTACATCATCAAACCTGAAACTCTACAGGAATTGAAGGAGAACATCAGGAATGAAGTCAAGGAATTAAATCGTAATCGAGTGATCCTACAATTCGTCATGGATAATGTTTTGGAAAGGGCACGGAATTTGTGAAGCTGAAAATGGAAACCATTTAAACGCTGTTATTTTTTTATGAGTAAATTCTTTCTCTTTTTTGTTTTTTTTTGCAAAAAAATCTTCATTGTCTTCGTCATATTATGTTAAAATTCCATTAAGGTACCATAAAAAATAAAGAATCTATTCAAGTTAAAAATTCCTCAGCGACTTTTTGGTCACCCTGTATTTCTGCACGTAAAAGTTCATTGTTAATCTTTTTTTTTTTTTTAAATTTAATCTTTTTTTTTAAAACTTAGTTGACCTCAAACAAGACCAGTTGCAACTGTAGAAGGTAAAGGGCTACTGAGAATTAGGGTGAGAGTTTAGGGGGTCATCCTAAATTGGAGGCTGTGCAGCGAGATGCAACGTATAACAGTTGAACGATACAACTGTGGAATTTCCATGGGTCCCACTAGTCAATATATGATGCTACTAAACCTGATGTTTAGAATCCTTATTAGATGATTTTGATTCCAGAAAATGTCTAAAATCTAAGGCTTAAGCTGAAGGGGTCTTAAGAAATTGAAATTCAGGGAATCTTGCTTAATTGATGTCTTATGACTAGATAAAATTCAATGTAAATCGGAAATATTTTAATTATCAAATGGGACGTTGTGCCCACAGTATGCCTCGTTAAACTCTATTAAAATACTCCAAAGCCACAAATTTTTAGAAAATTTCTTAATTCTTAAAATTTTTTATGGAAATCACTCCAGACAAGGCATGAAGCTAACAAAAACGAAATATGATTATCGCAAAGACAGGAGATGTCTATTGGCCTTAGTCTTGAAAAGACGAAGGCAATAGGTAAGAGGGAAAACAGTCAGTAGGAAGAGAGTTCCCCAAGCCTGCAGTTCTTGGAAAAAAGCTCCTGGAATAGGAAGCTGTATTACAATGAGGTATCAAAACAGCACATTGACCAACAAGTCAAACGGGCTGGAACAAAAAAGCAGAGAATAGATCACACAATTCCGAAGAATAAATGCGATAATAAGTACTTATCAACAATTCTGAAGAATAAATGCGATAATAAGTACTTATAAACAATTCCGAAGAATAAATGCCATAATAAGTACTTATAAACAATTCCGAAGAATAAATGCAATAATAAGTACTTATAAACAATTCCGAAGAATAAATGCCATAAATAAGTTCTTATAAACAATTCTGAAGAATAAATGCGATAATAAGTACTTATAAACAATTCCGAAGAATAAATGCCATAATAAGTACTTATAAACAATTCCGAAGAATAAATGCGATAATAAGTACTTATAAAAGAGGCTGATATTTATGTCTGATAACCATTTTTAGAATTTCGCAAAAATCAAACAAAGGGTCTCCACCTCCTTTTTACCACCCCTTTGCATTAAACTAAATATAGCTCACATTTGGACCCCTTACGCCTAGCAGCTGTGTTCCAAAGTTTAGAATGATGGCTTAATTAGTTTGGAAGTGAATCCTGTACATACAAATATATAAAAATGTAAACATACCTAACTTCATGTAGATAAAAGTTAACCGCTTTCAGTGTGAATTATCTCATCAGACAATCAGTTATTAAAGGTAATCAAAATACAACTGGTGGTTCTGAGAGTGTAACTATTTTTCATCTCAGACGACATCTCAAATCTAATGTTCCATCTTATTTTTTTAGCTTTTCTAAGATTTCATTACATCTGAGATTATTACCTAGACACAATTTTGGTGGCTTTATTTCTTTTTATCAGCCAGAGTTAACGAACCTCAGCTGGTCATGCTATATCATTTGGAATTCATCTAAATTCTCATGTCCTGAATGTCATGTATATATCTATTACGAATTTATTAGCAACCACTCCGAGAGCAAATACCTGCAGACAAAAATGCGAAAATCAAATTACAGGTAACAAAATAATAATAATAATAATAATAATAATAATAATAATAATAATAATAATAATAATAATAGGGTCGAGGAGGATAAGAAGACTGAGGAGGGACAGCACAAACCAGACCTCCGCTGGAAAAGTGCGGAGAATGCTGGGACCTTGGGGAGGCTTATTGCCACCCAAATCTCAGAGAAGACCAATGGTCCTTACCAGCGAGAAATCAATGGTAAGAGGCTGTTGCGATACCGCATCGTTATCGAAAAGAGGTGAAGAATACTGGAAATCTTAGGAGGCTTGTTGTCACTCAGACTCCAGGAAATACCACTGGTTGTTGAGAACTCCTAGTGAGTACAAATAATAATGATGATGATGATAACACACTAAGGTAATTTTATGTTTATATGTACATTATCACCCTCTACTTCTTTTTTAAATAATGGGATCGCCCGATCGCTTAAGATGCTAAAAAATAATTTTCTAAATTTCATTTGATGTCGCTGCTGTGCTGAACGTTAAGCTCGAACTAAAATCCACTTTCTTGGCTTCGGATAAAGATCTCAATAGCTCAGTTCTCTCTGACCTGGCCATTGGCTCGAAACATATTACCCCTCAATCACATATAATGCAGTGAAAAAATTACTGACGTCTGCTTGTTCTCGCTGCAAAATAGTTGAAGAAAAAATGGCCCATTATAGCTTCTTCAAATGTTGTGAACTTGAGCAGTACTGAGAGTATTTCAAGAAACCGATTGCTCATATTGATCCAGAGCATCCTCTACCACTAAATCACCATTTACATAATTGTAAACATTATACTGCCATTGGACAGAGAGAGAGAGATCAATGCTGGCCGATCGTTGCTCAAATGGTGGTGTGGACGTCTCGTCTGAGGGAATCTCGAGAGGTTGAATCTTTCTCTGATCTGGATCTGATTGTATTCTTCAAGTATCAGCTTAAGGTTAAAATCAGATGTGATAGAAAAAGATTACATTCATTGAAATTCGATAAAGGGTGGATACCAGATGAAAGCTTGTGTGTACATGTTCCCTGCCTGAGGATGGCATTACTGTCAGACCCCAGCCTTCCAGCTAAGTTAGCCTCTTCGCTAGTCAAGTAAATGAGTCTTGTCCCCGTTTTTAATTTTTGGTAATGAATCTTCTCCATAATGCTTATTCCCCATTTTATTTTGACCTTGGCATCCCCAAATCAAGTTCATCTTGGAAGGACACGAGCCATTCCCACCATCATTTCTTCATTTACCCTCACATAATTTATACTCACACTTAGAGATCAACCCGCTTGTTTTCAACCTCTGAAAAACTGTCGCTTAGAACTGGTTGTTAATTAACGTCTTTAATCGTTACACCATGGGTTCAAGTTTGACTAATCCAAATAATACAGAAATTAGCTTGTTTTTTTTTTAACTGTGGAATTTCCACAGACCTTGTTTGCATATAATAATGACCGAAATAATCAATTATATATTAATATTATAGTGTTAATAGAATTAGATACAAACGGATTATATGTGTATTAAGTATTGCATATTTTTTGTTATCGTATATTTTTTGTTATTGTTTATTTTCTGTTATTGCATATTTGTTGTTATCGTTTATTTTTTGTTATTGTATATTTGTTGTTATTGTATATTTGTTGTTATTGTTTATTTTTTGTTATCGTATATTTTTTGATTATTGTTTATTTTCTGTTATCGTATATTTTTTGTTATTGTATATTTGTTGTTATTGTTTATTTTTTGTTATTGTATATTTTTTGTTATCGTATATTTTCTGTTATTGTTTATTTTTTGTTATCGTTTATTTTTTTGTTATCGTATATTTTTTGTTATCGTTTATTTTTTGTTATCGTTTATTTTTTGTTATCGTATATTTTTTGTTATTGTATATTATTTGTTAATGTTATTGTATATTTTTTGTTATCGTATATTTTGTGTTATTGTTTATTTTTTGTTATTGCATATTTTTTTTCATTGCATATTTTTTGTTATTGTATATTTTTTGTTATCGTATATTTTTTGTTATTATTTATTTTTTTATTGTCGCATATTTTTTGTTATTGTTTATTTTTCGTTATTGCATTTTTTATTATTGTATATTATTTGTTAATGTTATTGTATATTTTTTGTTATCGTATATTTTTGGTATTTTTTTATTTTTTGTTATTGTATATTTTTTGTTAATGTTATTGTATATTTTTTGTTAATGTTATTGTATATTTTTTGTTATCGTATATTTTTTGTTAATGTTATTGTATATTTTTTGTTAATATTATTGTATATTTTTTGTTATCGTATATTTTTTGTTATTGTATATTATTTGTTAATGTTATTGTATATTTTTTGTTATTTTATATAATTTGTTAATGTTATTGTATATTTTTTGTTATTGTATATAATTTGTTATTGTATATTTTTTGTTATTGCATATTTTTTGTTATTGCATATTTTTAGTTATCGTATATTTTTTGTTATCGTATATTTGGGTATCATTTATTGCATAGGCAGCAAAGGGATTTCGACGCAATAAAAATGCAAAATCTTGCTTTTTTTCTTAAATAGCTCATCTTCCATATTTTGCTTCTGTTCCATGGCATCTATATGAACCCTGCTAGTTATAATATGTTAATTAAAAATAAAGACAAACATATGTAGAAGTTAATTATAAACCAATCGGAACAGAGAAACGATTCCCCCACCCCACCAAAAAAATTCCGAAAACTACGTAAGTTCATATTAGATGAAAAAATTAGCACAATAATAAACTAAATCAATACCTTAAGGAAAATAGATTTTACTGCATTTTGATTTATATATATATATATATATATATATATATATATATATGTATATATATAATAGAGAATGGTAGTTTGCTTGAAGCATTGCTGGGAATAGTAGTAGTATGTTTTTAAAAAGGTTGAGGGCAATGCAAAGTGCCGGGTAGGATGTAAGTTGGAAGGAACAAAAATAAAAAATGCATCCATTTTGGTAGATTCTCTGCACAGACGGATTTTTCCTTTGGTGTTTATTATTTTTGACAAATGGGAGTTTCTTTTTTCCCGAAATATTAAATAAATGATTTTTAATAATCATCCGGACAACACACAAACAGCTAACACCACACTTGCTGTCATGTAAGATTTTAAGAAAAAATAAATAGTAAGTCCCATTTCGATTTCGATTTATTATTTTGTTCCTTCCAGCTTACATCGTACCCGGCACTTTGCATTGCTCTCAGCCTTTTTAAAAACATACTACTAATATATATATTTTTATTTATTTATTATTATACTTTTTTATTATTATACTTACTTTTATTTTTTATTTTATTTTATTTTATTTCACTCTATTATACTTTATTTTTTATTTTTTATTTTTTATTTCTTATCCTTTTATTTTATTTTTCCTTTATATATTTTATTATCTTTTTATATTTTATATTATATTTTATTTTATTTTTTATTTTTTGTTCTTATTTTTATTTTCATTTTATTTTTATAATTTCTACAATGTTTATGATATTTTATTATTATTATTATCATTTTATCTTTCTATTTTTATTTTATATTTGTAACTTATTCCTTTTTTTAATATTTGTCTCTGTCAATAGATGTTCCTCTACGACGAGCTTGTTATTTTTCTTTGAATTCCTGTAAGACGTGGTGCTAAGGCGCTGATGAAGAGACGTTTTGCAGTAGCTTTGTTAATTTAAAAAAATTAAAAAATAAAATAATAAAATAAAGTATTTCCAGAATGTTTTGGAAACGACCGTACGCCATACTAGCCTTGATGTTCTAATTCTTGGAACGATTGTAATGTTCTAATTCATTAAATCCTCTTATATATATATATATATATATATATATATATATATATAAGACATTTGTCTGTTCGTTAATTAGTTTTAGGTTATTCTTCTTCTTTGCGTGTCTTTGAAGTGTCATGTGCTCATACAACAGTTTCCCACTTTTTTATGCAGTCCTTTGCATTATTGCTGCACTCTGCAAGATCTTTCAAGCTGCACCGGTTATACAGTAGAGGGCAGACAAGTAAGTGTTGCATCGTATGGTCCTCTTCTTCACATTCGCAGATGGTGGGGTCAGTTTTGTAGCCCCATCTAGTTAAAGCAACTTTTGATCGCCCTATTTCCGTTCTCAGGCCGTTGAGTGTTTTCCACTGGAGTCAGGGTGCCTCTGAACCGGAGGGGAGACCCTCAGAAGGGAGGATTCCCATGTCAGTAGGAGAGAGGGACATTCTCTAGCCGTCTGGTCCACAGATGTAGTCTGGTCTTTTCCTGAGATGTTGTTAGGGGTTCGACATGGCTGAGGAAGCCAGGCTATATAAAACATATGAACATGAAATTCTGTCGGATTTTCTTTCCTGTCTTTGAAGCATGTGGTTATATTATATCTTTTTTACGCAGTCCTTTGCTGCAGTCTGCAATATCTTTAAAGCTGCACCAGTTATACAGTAGAGGGCAGACAAATAAGTGTTGCATCGTATGGTCCTCTTCTTCACATTTGCAGATGGTGGGGGTCAGTTTTGTAGCCTCATCTAGTTAAAGCAACTTTTGATCGCTCTATTTCTGTTCTCAGGCGGTTGAGTTGAGTGTTGCACCCCTGTGCTTGTTTACCAAGTACTTCGATGATATTTTCTCCGATGAACATACTACACTTGTACGCCCTCAACGTAAACACCCGCGTCTGACAGTAAAATCCCCGCTCACTGTAAAGCTCCTAGATGCCGCAAGATTTTCTATTAGCTTTCTTTCTCGAATTGCTTGCCTTAGGAATTCCCTCCCTGGACTCTGTTTCCCGATCATATCAAATAGCACAAACTTAAATGTTATGTGAACAAACATCTTGCTGCCTAACTGCCTACTCACACTGTCCATCATAAATCTGTCCCCTATCAGAGCAGCCCCTTATGCTTCAAGGATAAGATGTCTTGTTTGAGGTAAACAAAAGTAATTAAAAAAAAATTCACTTCTGATTTTCATACGATTTGAACAATATTTAAATTACATAAAATTATCCTGATTATAAAAAATGAGAGAGAATTTCTTTGACTTCTATACAAGTAGCCAGAGACAACTCATAGTAAAGAAAATGGATCCAGAGATCAGTAAATAAAATATATCAACGTTTGAATTATCTTCATCTCCTTTTGTTGCATAAATTTCAGCTCCATATCAGAGAGAAATGCATCCAGAAAATAACCCTTATCCTCGAGTGGCCTATTGACCTTATCCTCGAGTGGCCTATTGGCCTTATAAAGTGGTGACTTGTTAGTACATGAATAAGTATCCACCGTTGTTGCGAGATGTGAACGAAACCTTCAGTTCACATTAAAGGGTTAGCCAACACGAATTCAGAGAAATTAACCGAAGACATTTCTATTGAAAGAAAAACTTTCATTTTTCAAGTAATTTCGTTTTAAAAAATCTCATTTTCAAAATTTACAAAAAAAAAATATCTTTTTTGAATCCATCATAGTCCAAGCAGAATTGGCTTCTAGTTCATAAATTATCCTTCCTTCAGGCAGTTTTTAGAATTCTTCAATTGTTACTGATTTTAGAACATGACTGCATCCTTGCAGGACAATTCCAAGAGCCCCAAGGATTCATTAAGCATTTTAAATTTGCCTTAAGAACAACTTTCTCATAGTTTCAAGTACCCAACCAACTCATTGAAGAGATTCTTGCAATTACAAAAGAAAAGGAAAAATTCTTTCCAGCAGGATGCAGTTTTTATAATGCTTTTAAATCAAAGCATAATGTATTAACAATAGTTAACAAGCATAATTGGAAACAGAACATGAACTGCTTTAGATAGACTTCTAATGCATCCATGAATCTCTATAAAAGTTTCTCTCTATCAATAAGTCTGTTGTACTCAGTATTTTCATCGCTCTGTCATGCTTCAATTTGAAATAGCATTTTCATCGCTCTGTCATGCTTCAATTTGAAATAGCATTTTCATCGCTCTGTCATGCTTCAATTTGAAATAGCATTTTCATCGCTCTGTCATGCTTCAATTTGAAATAGCATTTTCATCGCTCTGTCATGTTTCAATTTGAAATAGCATTTTCATCGCTGTCATGCTTCAATTTGAAATAGCATTTTCATCGCTCTGTCATGCTTCGATTTGAAATAGCATTTTCATCGCTCTGTCATGCTTCGATTTGAAATAGCATTTTCATCGCTCTGTCATGCTTCGATTTGAAATAGCATTTTCATCGCTCTGTCATGCTTCGATTTGAAATAGCATTTTCATCGCTCTGTCATGCTTCGATTTGAAATAGCATTTTCATCGCTCTGTCATGCTTCGATTTAAAATAGCATTTTCATCGCTCTGTCATGCTTCAATTAAAAATAGCATTTTCATCGCTCTGTCATGCTTCAATTTGAAATAGCATTTTCATCGCTCTGTCATGCTTCAATTTGAAATAGCATTTTCATCGCTCTGTCATGCTTCGATTTGAAATAGCATTTTCATCGCTCTGTCATGCTTCAATTTGAAATAGCATTTTCATCGCTCTGTCATGCTTCAATTTGAAATAGCATTTTCATCGCTCTGTCATGCTTCAATTTGAAATAGCATTTTCATCGCTCTGTCATGCTTCGATTTGAAATAGCATTTTCATCGCTCTGTCATGCTTCGATTTGAAATAGCATTTTCATCGCTCTGTCATGCTTCGATTTGAAATAGCATTTTCATCGCTCTGTCATGCTTCGATTTGAAATAGCATTTTCATCGCTCTGTCATGCTTCGATTTGAAATAGCATTTTCATCGCTCTGTCATGCTTCAATTTGAAATAGCATTTTTATCGCTCTGTCATGCTTCGATTTGAAATAGCATTTTCATCGCTCTGTCATGCTTCAATTTGAAATAGCATTTTCATCGCTCTGTCATGCTTCGATTTGAAATAGCATTTTCATCGCTCTGTCATGCTTCAATTTGAAATAGCATTTTCATCGCTCTGTCATGCTTCAATTTGAAATAGCATTTTCATCGCTCTGTCATGCTTCAATTTAAAATATTATTTTAATCGCTCTGTCATGCTTCGATTTGAAATAGCATTTTCATCGCTCTGTCATGCTTCGATTTGAAATAGCATTTTCATCGCTCTGTCATGCTTCGATTTGAAATAGCATTTTCATCGCTCTGTCATGCTTCAATTTGGAATAGCATTTTCATCGCTCTGTCATGCTTCGATTTGAAATAGCATTTTCATCGCTCTGTCATGCTTCAATTTGAAATAGCATTTTCATCGCTCTGTCATGCTTCAATTTGAAATAGCATTTTCATCGCTCTGTCATGCTTCAATTTGAAATAGCATTTTCATCGCTCTGTCATGCTTCAATTTAAAATAGCATTTTCATCGCTCTGTCATGCTTCGATTTGAAATAGCATTTTCATCACTCTGTCATGCTTCGATTTGAAATAGCATTTTCATCGCTCTGTCATGCTTCGATTTGAAATAGCATTTTCATCGCTCTGTCATGCTTCGATTTGAAATAGCATTTTCATCGCTCTGTCATGCTTCAATTTAAAATAGCATTTTCATCGCTCTGTCATACTTCGATTTGAAATAGCATTTTCATCGCTCTGTCATGCTTCGATTTGAAATAGCATTTTCATCGCTCTGTCATGCTTCAATTTGAAATAGCATTTTCATCGCTCTGTCATGCTTCAATTTGAAATAGCATTTTCATCACTCTGTCATGCTTCGATTTGAAATAGCATTTTCATCGCTCTGTCATGCTTCGATTTGAAATAGCATTTTCATCGCTCTGTCATGCTTCGATTTGAAATAGCATTTTCATCGCTCTGTCATGCTTCGATTTGAAATAGCATTTTCATCGCTCTGTCATGCTTCAATTTGAAATCTTTTCACACCTGACAGTATTCTACACAGCCACCATCCGCCCATTCATGTAGTATTGTTGTCACATCTAAGCTGGTGCACCATACACCAGTCTCTCACTCGTAGACAAGGTCTCAAAAAAAAGTATCTTATCTAATAGGTCCCTCACTATTATCAAAGCTCCTGCCCCTGTGCCATCGCCGCAATGTTGCATCCCTGTGCTTATTTTACAAATACTTTAATGGAATGTGCTCTGATGAACTTGCTGTTCTGTTTCCCTCTCAACGTAAATACATTAGACTAACCCGACAATCAGCTAAATCTAATCCATTCACTGTGGAGGCCCCCAGATGCCGGAGAGTCTTCTACTCCAATAGCTTCTTTCCTTGAGCTGCTGGCTTATGGAACCCTCCCTGCTCTCTGTTTCCCCGACTGTACCAACATGCAGAAACTTAAAACTAATGTGAACAAGAATCTCGCTGCACAGCTCCCAATTTAGAATGATCCCGAAAACTTTCACCCTAATTCTCAGTAGCCCCTTACGTCTGCAGTGAAAACTTGACTTGTTTGGGGTGAACTAAGTTAAATAAATAAAAATAAATAACATTTTCTTCACTAAATTTGCAGACAAAATGGATGCATTTGAAGAATGTGTGTTCTTTTTTATATATTTTAGAGTGTATAGAAATATTTTTTATGTACAAAAATAATTATCATATTACCTTGACAAAACCTTAATTACTCTTGCAATGTTCCCCACCCCCGTTTCTGGAGAAACATATTTAGTAAACAATCATAATCTGTTGTCATATTTTTGTGTCACAAATGAAATTTTGTAAGCCTTAACTAACAAATTTTATATGAATATGCTATTTCAAACTAAAGCATGACAACCAAAAAAAATACTATTACAAACTGAAGCATGACAGCCCAATTAAAATGCTATTAGAAACTGAAGCATGACATTCAAACATAAGTGTGACAGATGAATAAAAATGCCGTTTCAAACATAAGTGTGACAGATGAATAAAAATGCCGTTTCAAACATAAGTGTGACAGATGAATAAAAATGCCGTTTCAAACATAAGTGTGACAGATGAATAAAAATGCTGTTTCAAACATAAGCGTGACAGATGAATAAAAATGCCGTTTCAAACATAAGTGTGACAGATGAATAAAAATGCCGTTTCAAACATAAGTGTGACAGATGAATAAAAATGCCGTTTCAAACATAAGCGTGACAGATGAATAAAAATGCCGTTTCAAACAAAAGCGTGACAGATGAATAAAAATGCCGTTTTAAACATAAGCGTGACAGATGAATAAAAATGCCGTTTCAAACATAAGTGTGACAGATGAATAAAAATGCCGTTTCAAACATAAGTGTGACAGATGAATAAAAATGCCGTTTCAAACATAAGTGTGACAGATGAATAAAAATGCCGTTTCAAACATAAGTGTGACAGATGAATAAAAATGCCGTTTCAAACATAAGTGTGACAGATGAATAAAAATGCCGTTTCAAACATAAGTGTGACAGATGAATAAAAATGCCGTTTCAAACATAAGTGTGACAGATGAATAAAAATGCCGTTTCAAACATAAGTGTGACAGATGAATAAAAATGCCGTTTCAAACATAAGCGTGACAGATGAATAAAAATGCCGTTTCAAACATAAGTGTGACAGATGAATAAAAATGCCGTTTCAAACATAAGTGTGACAGATGAATAAAAATGCCGTTTCAAACATAAGTGTGACAGATGAATAAAAATGCCGTTTCAAACATAAGCGTGACAGATGAATAAAAATGCCGTTTCAAACATAAGTGTGACAGATGAATAAAAATGCCGTTTCAAACATAAGTGTGACAGATGAACAAAAATGCCGTTTCAAACATAAGTGTGACAGATGAATAAAAATGCCGTTTCAAACATAAGCGTGACAAATGAATAAAAATTCCGTTTCAAACATAAGTGTGACAGATGAATAAAAATGCCGTTTCAAACATAAGCGTGACAGATGAATAAAAATGCCGTTTCAAACATAAGTGTGACAGATGAATAAAAATGCCGTTTCAAACATAAGTGTGACAGATGAATAAAAATGCCGTTTCAAACATAAGTGTGACAGATGAATAAAAATGCCGTTTCAAACATAAGTGTGACAGATGAATAAAAATGCCGTTTCAAACATAAGCGTGACAGATGAATAAAAATGCCGTTTCAAACATAAGTGTGACAGATGAATAAAAATGCCGTTTCAAACATAAGTGTGACAGATGAATAAAAATGCCGTTTCAAACATAAGTGTGACAGATGAATAAAAATGCCGTTTCAAACATAAGTGTGACAGATGAATAAAAATGCCGTTTCAAACATAAGTGTGACAGATGAATAAAAATGCCGTTTCAAACATAAGTGTGACAGATGAATAAAAATGCCGTTTCAAACATAAGTGTGACAGATGAATAAAAATGCCGTTTCAAACATAAGTGTGACAGATGAATAAAAATGCCGTTTCAAACATAAGCGTGACAGATGAATAAAAATGCCGTTTCAAACAAACGTAACTCAGTAATCGACGAAGTCTGTGATAGAAAAATCAATTTTCCATAATAAGAACTTGAACGCAATTTTCGAAACCAAAATAATGGAAAATTATTTTCTTATTATTTCAGTAGTTTTTTTTAGTCTTTGAGCCTACTTCAAAGAATTAGCAATATTTGCAGAAGTTTCCAGTAAACAGAATTTTTAGAGCATGTTTCGGCCGATGATCACTCAGGCCTTCTCGGCGTATATTTTGTATCCACAATAACTTTTTATTTAAATGTTCATATAAACCTTTACGCAACAGCGTATACGTGATTGTCAATGAATTTAAAAATAAACTTCAAAATAAGTAGTTAGTCAGATGAATGAATAAATATTTGTCACTCAAATCGGGCCTTATTTTCCGAACAAGCTAATTTATATACTAGTAAACAGTTATAGTGTTTTGGGATATTTTTGTATGCAAACAGAAACATGTAATAAGTTGACAGAAAAGGAATAGGAAGAGTACACATTACTAACGCAGTAGTTTTTACTATGTCGATACCAGATTTCGAATCTCACGAGATCTAAACATTTTTTTTAACTAGATATGGTTAGAGTTAGTTTTTTTTAAAAACTAGATATTCGTTTTATAAATTTAAAGAAGTAACCATAATAACATAAAAACATTGGGCTGTCATGCTTCAGTTTGAAATAGCATTTTCATTGGGCTGTCATGCTTCAGTTTGAAATAGCATTTTCATTGCGCTGTCATGCTTCAGTTTGAAATATATTCATGGCAATTAAGCTACACAGAGGCTTCCGCGTTTCATCCCCTTAGGGAATCGTCAGGCTAAAATGCATGGAGTTAGTTTTGCTTGGTGTTTTTATAGACACGTGTAGCTAGTTAACCAATCAGAGTCTTTGTTGTTCTCTTAGCCTATATATATATATATATATATATATATATATATATATAGAGAGAGAGAGAGAGAGAGAGAGAGAGTGAGAGAGAGAGAGCGAACGTCAGCAGCTAAAGGTGGACTAGCAATTTCTCGACTTTCGTTCGTCAGATTTGTGATTTTTCATATTGTCTGAAGAATGCAGGACAAGTAAAATCTATCATCATGCAGTGTTGATTCGATGTCTCCAAACTTAGATCAACGTAAGCTCTGTAACTGATACTGAGCACTATAGACATCATATAAACATTAACTAATAGAACTATATTAATGGTAGTTCAATTGACTATCTACATGCTGTATTCAAGAAGACTGCCATGAATGAGTTAAGACTAATTTACATACCTTAAAAAGAATATCGAATAGGCAAAAATACTTATATCCATTGTCAATCGTCCTAGTACTATTATCATCCTTATGATAGCATATGGATTGAACTATAAGAAAAAATATCCAACAAAACTTTATAGTTGTTACACTTATCTAAGCACATATAAGTCGACCAGTGATATCATGTTTCTAATGAGGAATTTACTAACTCAATAAAAATACATTTTTTTTAACCGAGAAACCTAATTATTATTTTTGGTAAATGCACACAACATGCAATGCTTCTCGACTGGCCAATTAAACTCGTGCAATTGCATGTGCATGCAGATGAGTTTTATTTATAAGCTACACATTTATTCCAGGAATATATTTTTATGGACATTTCCACATGCACATATAAATAATCGATATCGTTTTGCAGATGATACTTACCAATTGATTTAGACGTTTCATGGAAATATATATTTTTAAAAAACGAAATTTTCAAAACTACTTCTACAAGTTCGTCTACCGACTCATATGTAATGGACCAAAGTTATCATTAACATCGCAATTAATTGGAAGTTCATTCAAGTGCTCTTCAGCTTCTTCTGTTGCCCTAGAAAAGAAGTTCAATTCTCCAGTAATTATATTTTTGCTCTGTTTCCAACGTGAACCTAGAAACACGACCAAACGACATTAAAATTATTGAAACCAAACGAAGCGCGCTTTTGTTTTTATTTTCAGAGCATGACGAATGTACTAGAAACGTTCTCTTAATATATGAACTAGCAGAAATTACGTAATTCCCGAAGTTGATACATATGTAATGTTGTGGTTTAGAACACAACGTGGGAGAAATAGAGGTTTGTAGAAATTGTTGTAGAATTACCAGGTACTGTTGTTGGGGCTTCTCCAGATTAGGACTCGAGCTAACTTTGACCCCACCGTTAGGGTCAGGGTTAGGGTTAGGGTTAGGGTCAAAGTTAGCTCGGTTCTTAATCCGAAGAAGTATCCTGTAGTTTAAGTAAGATTCTTGACACGTTTTCCGTTCTAATCGCAGTCTCGTCTTGAAATTTCGTTCCACTTTGTTTATATGTTATCTAATGTTATTTAATGTTATCTAATCTAAATTAATTAATTAATAGTTTCCTAATTCTAAAGGTATACAAATATTATGAACGCTGACTTGAAAAAATTAATTAATTAAATAGTAATTACTCGAGCTCCCCTCCCTCTCTCTCTCTTACATTCACAAAAATTATTCAGGACGGACAGACAGACAGAAAGACAGACAGACAGAGACAGTGTTCGTTATATTATAAGTGCATTCTCGTCTGTCCTTACGGTTCGTCAACTTAGTTGATGGAATTCACTGGTGGTGACGTGGCAGTCCAGGTTTCCATCTCTTCTTTCCGTCGCTGTCTTCCTCATCTCAAAAGCAGCTTTTACGAACGTTATATTAAAAGAAGCATCGACAAATGGAATTGGGCTGTAAAAATCTCAGGGGTTTTATTCGTTCTTCAGCGTATACACACCTCAAGCAACCCACACCGCATGAGGGGGGGGATGGAAGTAGCTATCCAAAATACCAACTGCCCTCTCTGGTGGTTTGGACGGATTGGACTTGATTTTATCTACCAATTTGCCACATCTGCTTACTGTGCCAGTGACGTCACAATCAGGACACGTAGCCTTCTTCTAATCTTAATTGGGAAATCTAACTCTACCTAATTTTTTTACCCAAGTGGAAATTTATCATACTAATCCTATTCTTTGACACTTTCTAATATTGCTACAAAGGCAATTAAACAAAATTGTCATGATCACTAGTGAATAGATTCATTTGATTCCAAGTTGAAAAAAAAAAAATTAAGAGAAGTTTAACATTTAGAAAATTCTACGGAGGAAAGAACTTCCTTGTCCGCCAAGTGTTGTAAATATATAAGAGCCAGATACGTCCTAAGATGGTATACTACTGCCACATCTGGGGAGGTGCCGCACAGAACATCCTTTTCTACCCTGACTAAATCGACTACAAAATTTAATGGGAAGGGGGTGATCTCTTCTTCCTACCGCCCCTTTCTTACACAGAAGAGACGTTGCTAGTCTCTCTCCACTCTACCGTTGCTTCTATGGAAGGTGGTTTATTACTTTTAACACCTCTAAAATCAAGCTTTTCTCCTTTCACTAGTAACGCTCGGATACCCCTTTTTCTGAATGGCTCTCCCTTTGAAGATGCCCCTTGTTTTGATAAGCTATTAAGACTGGCTTTCACTCCAGATTTGAAATGAAAGACGTATGGAT
The DNA here is from genome assembly GCA_963556195.1 of Sepiola atlantica. NCBI lineage: Eukaryota > Metazoa > Mollusca > Cephalopoda > Sepiida > Sepiolidae > Sepiola > Sepiola atlantica. The sequence goes on from OY744540.1 coordinate 81,399,560, forward strand.
TGTCTGTTGCTAAGGTCGCTGGAAAAATTGTTGGATCATTCTACCGCTCTAGAAAGTCAATCATCTGCTTATATAAGAGTCCGATACATCCTAAGATGGAGTACTGCTGCCACGTATGGGGAGGTGCCACACAGAGAACGTTTTCCTACCTTGACAGAGTACAAAATCTATCTCTTCTCCTCCCTACAGACCCCTTTCTCACAGAAGAGACGTTGCTAGTCTCTCCCTGCTCCACTTTTATTTCTATGGATGATGCTCGACTGAGCTCCAGTCTTCGGTTCATCCTTGTAAGAACACATATTGCTACCACAACTTTTCTTTCTCCCTCTGTGTTCCTAGCATCAGGCCGAATTTCCATGAACAGAGTTTCTTTGCAACCGCTTACCACCTGTGGAACGCATTAATTCAGGACTGCTTTCCTGCTAATTACAACTTGCTCGTCTCCAAATCCAATGTCAACAAATTCTAGTTCTCATAATTAAACAGCTTTTAATCGTTTCTTAGTACTGTTCCGTCATCCAACGTAAAACCTCACTAACAATTATTCTTGTGTGGCTTTTGGCATTAGTAAGTTGTGGACCATTAAAATATTAAAAAATAAAAAAAATAATCAGAGTTCATGCCATTGACCAATGTTAGTACTCTCATAGTGTTCCTCATCTTTCAGCTGATAATCTTTCCCTCTCATTAACAATTATCCTCAAATGGCTCTTGGCCTTAGTAAGTGATAAACCAATAGTGAAAAAAAAATAAAAATAAACAAGTGGAGCCTCCTCCCCCCCTAAGCTTAACCGACAATCTAATATGCCTATCCTTTACGAGTTAAATCTTAAAGTCTCAGCTGCCACCAACGTATCCTCACTCCTCTCACAGGGAAGTACATGACTCAAAATAGAAGGTGTTGACAATAGAAACGTACACATACCTAAAAAGAAGTCACACCAATATTACATAATTGCACACATACCTAAAAAAGTTACACCAATGTTACATAATTGCACACATCCCTAAAAAAGTTACACTAATGTTACATAATTGCACACATACCTAAAAAGTCACACCAATATTACATAATTGCACACATACCTTAAAACAGTCACACCAATATTACATAATTGCACGCATACCTAAAAATGTCACACCAACATTACATAATTGCACGCATACCTAAAAAAGTCACACCAATATTACATAATTGCACACATATCAAAAAAGTCACACCAATATTACATAATTGCACACATACCTAAAAAAAGTCACACCAATATTACATAATTGCACACATACCTAAAAAAGTCACACCAATATTACATACTTGCACACATACCTAAAAAGTCACACCAATATAACATAATTGCACACATACCTAAAAAAAAGTCACACCAATATTACATAATTGCACACATACCTAAAAAAGTCACACCAATATTACATAATTGCACACATACCTAAAAAAGTCACACCAATATTACATAATTGCACACATACCTAAAAAAAGTCACACCAATATTACATAATTGCACACATACCTAAAAAAGTCACACCAATATTACATAATTGCACACATACCTAAAAAAGTCACACCAATATTACATAATTGCACACATACCTAAAAAAGTCACACCAATATTACATAATTGCACACATACCTAAAAAAGTCACACCAATATTACATAATTGCACGCATACCTAAAAAAGTCACACCAATATAACATAATTGCACACATACCTAAAAAGTCACACTAATATTACATAATTGCACACATACCTAAAAAGTCACACCAATATTACATAATTGCACACATATCTAAAAAAGTCACACCAATATTACATAATTGCACACATACCTAAAAAAGTCACACCAACATTACATAATTGCACACATACCTAAAAAAGTCACACCAATATTACATACTTGCACACCAAGCACTAGTGTATCTCTAAACCAGTAGAGATGTTTCTATGTTAGTACAACCATTTACCCCTTTTTACTCCCTATTTAGAACTATGGACTCACCCAGATGCAAAGATCGGGTTTCAATTTAATATGTATTTGATGTAGATAAAGATTTTAATTTTTAAGTCGGCTGCAGTAGTTTTGTCGCGTTGAGAGGAGCGACTCTTGGATAAGAAAATGCAGAGACCTTGAGGTGGAGGGCCGGCTGAAAGTTTGATGATCCAACAAACTTGGATGCTGGCCATCAACAAGGACCCTAGTGGAATTTGAATGGAATCAATCCTAAATATCGCCAAGACCCTAAAATTCTTCCCAGAAAACAATAAACGCCCTAAGACTTTTTCCAGAAAAAAGTAAACGCCCTGAAACTATTCTAAGAAAAAAGTGAACACCCTGAAACTATTTTCAGAACAAAGTAAACACCCTGAAACTATTCGAAGAAAAAAGTGAACACCCTGAAACTATTCTAAGAAAAAAGTAAACACCCTGAAACTATTCTAAGAACAAAGTAAACACCCTGAAACTATTCGAAGAAAATGTAAACACCCTGAAACTATTCGAAGAAAAAAGTAAACACCCTGAAATTCCTCCTAGAAAACACTCTGAAACTCCACTTAGAAAAAAGAAGAATACTCTGAAACTCCTCCTTGAAAAAAGATATACCTCGAAACTCGTCACAGAAAAGATCCCCCTCCCCCCCCCAAAAAAAAAACAACACCCTAACACTCACTGAAACTCCTCACAGGGAAAACATTCTGAGACTCCAATTCATTGACGATAAGAAAAATATTGAGAAACTCCAAGAAAAATATCCACTTTGAAACCACCCATAAGATTCTGAAGAGATTTTAACAATATATATAAATATACATCAGGTGTTGCTAGAATTATTACTGTTTCTTCTTCGTCTTTTTACTGTTATTATGA
>OY744540.1:81409943-81472443 GCA_963556195.1 Sepiola atlantica
AAGTAGAGTGTTGCATGTCATGTGACCATTTATGAAACCAGACCACGGACTGTTCAGCCACCAGGATCCCATCCTAAGGTATCACGGGTTGCCACTCATGGCCTACGGGTGCCCCCCCCCCCCGCTTTCGGTTTTTTTTTAGGGGGGGGGTGATTACCCCTGTGCATGGGGGTTGCAGTCAGCGAATTCGTTCCATTTAACATCTCCTCTTTGAGCTTTGTGCTATTAATCTTTTTGATGGGCTGACCTGGTTAGATTTGCCCGGTTTTGGATGTGAACAGAAGAAATATATTCATTTTATTTAACACGTATTTAACCGGCAACGACAATTATTTTTACGTGAAGAAAAAAAAAGAGTCATATTTTTTCTTAATAATATTGACCTAACAGATATTTATTATTTAAAAAGAAATAGTGAAATAAAGTGGTCTTTTTTGAGTGGTAAGACACGAATTTAAACAAATAATTTGGATGAAGACGAGTCCGACCGGGCAGGCGATTCAGATTCATACCTTCTCTAATCGTTAACAAAACTCGCTTTCTATACCTGTAATAGATTGTAGACTAACCCTAACCCTAAGTTCATATTTAATGTTCGTTTTGTACGCTTAATCTTATACTCTGGATTAGGGTGAATTGACAGATGTCTTTTTTCTTATTTGTGACTACTGGAACTTTATCCTACTGGACTAACCAACTGTCCGGCCAAACAAATGCTAGTAAATTTGTACGTAAATAATTATTATTAATTTTTTTTGTTGGCCTTTTTGGCCAAGATCAAAATGTAGTATCTGTTCCGATGGATACTGCACGCTGTCCTGTGCAGTTCTAGGAGGTCCTCACCTCTTTGGGGAGGAGTAAGTTTATTGCTTACTGCCTGAGGCGCCTCTACCGGAGAATGCCGACGAGGCTGCCCAGGCAATTTTTAAACAGTCATAGTGCTCACCTTCTCGGGCGCTGGCTTATCAAATCCCACTTTCTCGACTTTGTGTCACATCTTACCGCTGTGGGAGGTAGGTAAATAACAATTATTATTAGTTCATAATAGATCTGATATGATTTAAAATATGCATAGCTGATTCTACGGGCAGATCACAAATTCCCATCAGTTGTCTGAATTCTTGCTGTAGAGTTACAGCTTAAGCCAGCATCTACCCGAACCCTTATCCTAACCGTGATGATTCGCTAGGGATTTCTTAGTTTTATGGTTTTATTCGTCAAGTACGGTAGCAATATTTGGTCGTAGGCATGTGAAAAACGGAATTTTTCTATGTACAGTTAGATTAAGTTCATATTATTTTGAGAAGCAATTTAGTCTCCTGTACGTAAATTAGAAATATTGACAAGCTCATGCTGTTCAGTTTCTTAAGAAATGATTTACAAATTCCGGTTTGTATTCTTAGTATCCTGATTTAGTCCAAACGATACCTCATCTCATCTTAACCTCTAATGAAAAATTCCAATTCTATAACGGTCATAAGAGCTATGTCTATTCCCCCCCTACCTTTTGATCGTTACAGAATTGCGTTATTAAATAGAAGATTGAGACGAAAAAGTGATCGCCCTTGCAACTCAGTAATACTGGGGAGGACTAATTATCTCAAACAAGGGTGATTGGCAGTTAGATCAATAGTTTTCTAGGTTTGGTAGTTTGGTATGGTAGTTTTGTTTTACGGCATATCAACCCTTTTTGGGTTATTTAATGCCGAATCTGGTCATTATAGTGAAAGTTTTTATGCTTCAAGTTCTTTATATCTTCAAATGTCCAATCATGGTTTTTGGTTTGGTAGTTTTGTTTTACGGCATATCAACCCTTTTTGGGTTATTTAATGCCGAATCTGGTCATTATAGTGAAAGTTTTTATGCTTCAAGTTCTTTATATCTTCAAATGTTTAATCAGGGTTTTTGGTTTGGTAGTTTTGTTTTACGGCATATCAACCCTTTTTGGGTTATTTAATGCCGAATCTGGTCTTGTTTTCTTCTCTTTTTTGTTTCTTTCCCCTTTTAATATCTGTTTCTATTTAACCCATAGTTGGGACCCTAACAGGTACTACCACTCCGGGTCAGGGTGGACCTGGGAGCAATGGTAATTAAGAGGAAGTTTTCTAGGATAATATTCAAAAATGTAATATTCAAAAATGTAATATTCAAAAATGTAGTATTCAAAAATGTAGTATTCAAAAATGTAATATTCAAAAATATAATATTCAAAAATGTAATATTCAAAAATGTAATATTCAAAAATGTAATATTCAAAAATGTAATATTCAAAAATGTAATATTCAAAAATGTAATATATGATTGATTGAACCAGATGCCTATGAGAAATGTTGTTAATCGATATTAAATTTTAATTACTTTAATAACTACTTTTGTTTTTAAATTAACTCCTTTAAATTGACTTTTCAGTCAATTTAAACTAAATTAAGTTAGGATCGGACATTTTATGTAATCACTCCACTGTTAGAATTTAAGAGTGATTTTGAATAAAATATCGGTTGTGAGAAAAAAATGAATAAATAAAAACTGATGTATTAAAGAAATGGAGGGTAGTACATGTTCGTTTGAGCTACTTTTTAAAAAAATCTATATTATTTAAAAAGACTATTGAAATCTGTGATTTATTCAATATCACCTCCTAACTCTGAATTGTTTTATGGTATGTCAAAATAATGATTCCAGTTTTTGAAAATTGATAGATTTTGAAATATACTGATGAAGAAAATTCGAACCGCACGGAAATGTAAAGCTTTAAAAAAAAATATGATTTACTTTCAATTTGATCACGTCCCACGTACAGCATCTCATCATACATACATTTAAAAAGTCATACATTGCCACACCGTTCGACAGAACTCAACAGATATGAGCAATCCAGACTAATACCCTGAGAATAATTGAATTAATCAATCGAAAGTACTCGCAGAGAATGGAACAAAAAAACATACGGATTCTACATACGACACCTTTACAAAAATACTTGATGGATCATCCGAAAAAAATAAAAAAAATAAAACAAAGCTTATTAAGCAGAAACATTCCATTATGTTCAATATATATATATATATATATGGCCGAGGGGTTAACGCTCTTGACTGCGAATCAGTGGCGATTTGTGATCAGAGTTCGAGCCCACCGACCGTTGAGAATTAACTTCCTGCACTGAAGATTGCGTTAGCATGAAATATCGATGTCTCTAAGTAATAAATAATTAATATTTATTTATATATATTATTATAAGCCCCCTTTAAGGAAGGCTGGGCACTCTGAGTGAGTTTAATAACAAGCAGTACAAATAGCTTCATGCAAGATCTAAACACAGTTTGTTGATCACTTTGAAAACTGCTCGTGTAAATTAGCTGCCGACTCGCTATTTACAAAGTTAAATTCCTCTTTAATTATTAGCTAATTCGTTGTGGCCGACGGGGGAACGCTCTTGACTACAAATCAGTGGCGATTTGTGATCAGAGTTCGAGCCCACTGACCGTAGAGAATTAACTTCCTGCACTGAAGATTACGTTAGAATGAAAAATCGATGTCTGTAGGTAATAAATAATAAATATTTATTTATAAATATTATTATTATATATATATATATATATAATAATATTTATAAATAAGCGTTATATCCTTGCTGCACGATGACTATATATATATATATATATATATATATATATATATATATATATATATATATTACAAAGTTAAATTCCTCTCTAATTATTAGCTAATTCCCTAGCATGAAACATCGATGTCTGTAGGTAATAAATAATTTATATATATATATATATATATATATGAATAGATTTTTGTAGGTACAAAGTTTTAATAAACAGTGAAATAATGTTAGACACACTGCCATTATCTTTTGTAATATAAATCATTAAAAAGAAATCCTCATTATAGATAATAATGGCAGTGTGTCTAACATTATTTCACTGTTTATATATATATATATATATACTTATATATATATACATATATATACTTATATATATATATACTTATATACTTATATATATATATATACTTATATATATATATATATATACATATATATATATATACTTATATATATATATATACATATATATATACTTATATATATATATACACATATATATATACTTATATATATATATACTTATATATATTTATACTTATATATATATATACTTATATATATATATATATATATATATACTTATATATATATACATATATATATACTTATATATATATATATATACATATATATATACTTATATATATATATATATACATATATATATACTTATATATATATATATATACATATATATATATACTTATATATATATATACATATATATATACTTATATATATATATATACATATATATATATATACATATATATATACATATATATATACTTATACATATATATATACTTATATATATATATATACTTATATATATATATACATATATACATACATATATACATACATATATATATATACATATACATATATACATACATATATACATACATATATATATATACATATATACATACATATATATATATATATATACTTATATATATATATATACTTATATATATATATATATACTTATATATATATATATATATATATACTTATATATATATATATATATATATATATATATATATACTTATATATATATATATATATATATATATATATACAATCGTATACATACATATACATAAACACTGGAATTCACCTTGCCAGTGAACTCAAGTATATATCATACACTTAAAATTCTGTAAATCTTGTTTGTTATCTTGATTGTTTCATCACATCACATCACAAAGGGATGACGTCATAAACGATGATGTCAATAAAGAATGACGTCATCTATCAAATCGGAGAGAAACGGGGTAAGAGATTCTTTTATGTAGACGACCCGTGACCCTTTGGGTTACGAGTAGTTTACTATATAAATATCAAGACTCCTTGAAATATAGTATGGTACTAAACCTTTGGATGTTGTTTGTTTGTCTCCGTGCACTTTGGATGATGTCACAAAAGGATGATGTCATAAATAATGATGTCACTAAATAATGACATTATCCATTAAAAGAGTAATCAAATTTTGTTTATTCGATTTATTGGTGCTTTGTTACATTAGGACCCGAGCTAACTTTGACCCCGTCGTTAGGGTTAGGGTTAAGGTCAGGGTCAAAGTGGGGATTAGGGTTAGCATTAGAGTTAAGGTCATGGTCAAAGTTTACGCAGGTCCTAATGTAACAAAGTACCCACTCATTATTTTCAATCCTCTCATAATATTCTTCATTATCCAACTGACAATCTATGTAGCCATCTTATTAACTTTTATCCTGGCGTGGTTTTTTCCCTTCAGTTGATTCAGAATCAAGTATTGATTTTGTAGGAAGAAAGCTATCGACGACAAAAATCGAGAAAGACACCGACTTTACTTTATATAGTAGATATGTACATGTTTCTTGTTTGTCTGTTTCACAGCATAAAACCATGTTTGGATTGTTTAATATTGAACTACATTGCCTATAGGAGACGATTAATTGAACATAAGTTGACAGAAGACCAAACATGTTCAATTAAAATATACATTATTACCTCTTTAAGTTTGGTAGTTTGGTTTGGTAGTTTTGTTTTACGGCATATCAACCCTTTTTGGGTTATTTAATGCCGAATCTGGTCTTGTTTTCTTCTCTTTTTTGTTTCTTTCCCCTTTTAATATCTGTTTCTATTTAACCCATAGTTGGGACCCTAACAGGTACTACCACTCCGGGTCAGGGTGGACCTGGGAGCAATGGTAATTAAGAGGAGGCTCCACATTCCCCAAAGTCCGTAAGCCGGATCTCACCATCGGATGTAGTTTAAGGTCATATCCAGGACCGGGAGTAGGGTAGGAAAAATAAAAATAAAAAAGGGGAGGGAGAAAGGGAGAGGGGCTGTTGTTTTTGTTTTTGGTTTTGTAGAACATAATTAAGTTTTACAAACAAAAAAAACAAAACAAAAAAAAACAAAAAAAAACAAAAAAAAAACGTCAATGTAGGTGAATTTCGTCTCAGGGAGCCACAGGGCAGCCTGATCTGGTATCACCAGACCTCTTTAAGTTAGGAAATTTCTACCATATCATTTTATAGATAGAAAAGTAATACACTAACAGGAAATCAACATTCTAACGTTTACTTATATATTCACTAACAACAGCGATCGTAGTCAGCGACCTCACTCACGAAGTGCCTCACAAAATCAATAATGATCAAATTAAGAAATTCGCATAAGAATCCTCTGCGATAGATTAATTGATAGCTCTAAGCTGCTTATCAATGATTTTAACCTCATTTATTTGAACAAACTTTCAGGGAATGAGAGGATTGCGGAGGATCAATCTCGTGAGAGTAGAGCAGCGGCTGAAGTCCTACAAAATGCTGACCTTTGCATGCAGTTGAATACTGACGATTCGTGCCAGGGGCCATCTTTCTTTGCACTTGGAGAAATAAAAGAAATTCAAACAAATTATGTATAAACCATCTACCCTACCTGACGTTACCGCAAGTCTTTACTTACATTAATAATTTATGTGATGTAATAAGATTTCTACACATGACAAAAAAAAACGGTATTTGGGTTATGAAGAAATGGAAAAAATAAGAAAAAAATTTTGATCAACCATTTATTTTACTGGGAATGTTTGACATCCTGGAAATTGCATGGATGCCTGAAAATGCATATATATAAATATATATTCATTTAGTATCAATTTTTATTTGAACAAATATTTTGACTACACATTTGCAGACATACTTTAGCTCCAATTGGAAATCAGCTGAGCCTCCTGGAGTTGAAACATATCTGAAAATGTGTAACCAAAATGTTTATACAAGCAAAAATTTATACTAAATATAAGTATAGCTCTATTTGTTATTGAGCACTATTATATAAAAAAAGTAATGATTAACTCCTCTGAAGAAAACCCCACCAGAATATACAGGGTGATTCATAAGTAACTTAGCTATTCATTTTTGAAATTCTAAAGTTAAAAAATATGGTAATACAAAACAGAAAGTTTATTCAATAAATTCATTTGCTGTCATTTTAAATGACAGCAAATTTTCAAAATTTCCACCTTCGTTTTGCATGCATAGCTCCATTCTTTTTTGCAAGGAATTTACAACTCTTTGTAGCATATTTGATTGATTATGAAATAAATATATATAGAAACAAATATATAAACGAACAAATTAAAAATAACAAATAGCAGTAATTAGAGAGTAAGATAACAATTATCAAAAGTTCATAGTATGTTTGTGCTTCATATGGTAATCATTTTAAATAGCTAAGTGAAGTTACTTATGAATCACCCTGTATATACTTATATATATATTAAAAAAATATTTTATTTAAAACACTATATATTATAGTGTCTTTTGGGGATACCCAGGTTTCATAAATCTGGTCATCCTGTAATTTATAGTATTTAAATAAAATACTTTATATTAGCTTGTAAGACCTACGATCGAGCACTATTATATTTTTAAAATAACTTATGACAATATATATATATATATATATATATATATATATATAAAGATATGATTCTGACTCTGACAATGCTAAAAAATTGTGTCAAGCAAAAGACTTTTAGTTGACACGATTCTTTGGAATCACATAGAATCAGAAATATGAAATATCTATTGAGCTAAAAGCACGAGAGTTTGACTATACAGCCACCATAATATAACATATATCAAGGGAGGCGCGAGAGTGGTCTATCCCTTAACAGACTTCACAAATGGCCTATGCTGGAAATCTCATTTCTTTGATCAATCATAACTCAAAAACCAATAAACAAAATTAGTTAAAACTTTGCACAAAATTTTTTTTTGATAGGTTCTATAGTGTGTAGAATTTCAGCATCATTAGTCAAGGCAACCCAGAGATTCAGAAAGTTCAATCATGAAATCATGTTATCTGTGTGTACATACGTATGTGCCACCCTGTATCAACTATTTGATGGATTCAGCTGATTTTTCGCAGAGATAGAGGCTCTAGGGTCTAGTTGATGGCATTTTAATTTCAGTGTACCATATAACTTAGTTTTCCAGAAAATTCAAAAAAAACATAAGAAATGACCATTGTATTGAGGCATAGGCTTTACAAAAGTAGTGACATTCCATGATAAATGCGAGTATACTGAAATCATATGCCCTTAATAGGGTTAAGATGAAAATTTATATACACTAAATGTACAAAAGCAAGGAAATTCCCAAAGTTTTAGACTTTTATTGTCATTAAGGGTATGCGAGAACAACAGGGCTATGTATTTTACTGGTAGGAATTTTTCTTCAGCGCACCTCACACACTTCATCCACTCATGCATAGAGATTTATACTGTAGTGATGTGATAATGAAATGGTTTCGTTGATATGTAGTCATACCCTTAATGACAATAAAAGTGTAAAAATTTGGGAATTTCCTTGCTTTTGTACATTTAGTGTATATGAATTTTCATCTTAACTTTATTAAGGGCATATGATTTCAGTATACTGGAATTTTTCATGGAATATATATATTTATATATATATATATATATATATATGTATTTATATATATATGTAGACTTGGTAAAGATTGCGTGCTGCTCTCCAAAATAACATAATAGATATGAACCTGCATCTTGTAATTAGATATCCGTTCTTATCTGTACATTTTGAAAATGGAAATTTCATGCTGATAATTTCTCCCTAATTGCAAGAATTCAGTTGCACTGTAGTTTTGACCCAAAGAAAATGAAAATGGAATTGAGCTGCCTCTTTGCTCGAACCGAGTATACATTCTTTCTGGCATCATGGAATCCTGTTATCTGCAGGAATTCGCGTAGAGCAAACTTGAACTCTTCTTCAACTATTCAAGACAAAGTGCACTTTAAACTAATTACAGTAATAATGGTGAAACATATCATGAGCATTGCATTAGGGCATCATGATCAAACAATAAACAAAGATGAAGATTTTTCTTCTTTTTTCAGTTTTATTTTTTACTAGACCACCCGTGACCCGTTGGGTCAGTTTGTTATATTAGCTATGGAATTCATGTATGAGCGTGACACTTGTGGCATAAAGAAAATAGGTTTTTTTTACATAACAGAAGCATTTCTATGAAAGTATATTAAAATGAAAAAAGAATATAGATAGATTTCTATGAGTCGTTCTGTTTATTATAATTGTTTTTTTTTTAAATTACAGTTACTGAATTATAAGTGGTTGGTTAGGGCGATTTGAGAAAGGAAGGGGGTACAGCAGGCTTTCTCGCGTACGTAACGAAAACAGAGGGAGTAGGAGTGGTGAAATCTATGAGAGGGAAAATGGGAGGTGGTTTCCTTCACCGACCGCTAGTATGGCTGATATTAATAATGAGTGTTGCTTTTTTGTTTGTTTGGTTTTGTTTTTTAAAAGGGAGGAGTTTTTTTGAAACTGCGACAGACTTTACGAAGTCCTCCCGTTGAATGTTTTTAGCCGTGAAGAAAACAAATAAACTATTTGATGAAATTAAATGAAATTGTTTAAAAATTTCCAGAATGAAAAATTTCATGCGTTCGTTAATCATAATAGAGAATAACGGAATTGGAATAACAGATTGAAGACGATGCTATTTACGCATGCGCAACCGGATGTTGAAAACCGGAAAGCTGAAAGCTGATTGCAAACATACAAGAACAATAGACTTTTAGTATTATATAGATTCCAGTTCGACTTAGCAGAACACATGGTCATTCCATAAATTCTAAATTGAGGAAGATAATCTCATGATCACTCAAATGTGGACAAAGTATATTTGAATGGCGAAGCTATTGAGCTTGCCAAGAAGTTTTGGTACCTTGGTGATACAATTGGAGCACAGGGTGGAGCAGGTGCTAGTATGATTGCAAAAGTTATGAGTGGATGGAGTAAGTTTAGGGAACTTCTGCCATTACTAACTAGCAGAGCGTTACCACTGTCAACCAAGGGAAGAGTTTATTAGGTATGTGTACCCAGTGTGATGATCTATGGAAGTAAAACCCGGCCAGTGAGGTTTGAGGACATGCATTGCATGGAGCGAAATGATGTAAAAATGATACGATGGATGTGCATTGTGAGTTTTAAAGACAGGTTTAGCTCTGTTGATTTCAGAGGAAGATTTAACTTAGACAGAATAGGGAGATAAGTGCAGAATAGGACACTTGAAAGAATGGTTGAGAGTTCTTGGGTCAGTAGATGTAGAACAGTTAAGGCAGCAGGTCCTGTTCACCAATGCCAAAGAAAACATGGAAGTGATAAAAATGGAGAGAAAGATGGATAAATAAAGATCTGTGCAGAGATAGGTTTGTTTGGAAGGTAATTTCTTAAAGCCGTCCAACACATGCCAGCATGTAAAACGTACGTTACACCCAATTTGATTATGAAATATTATTTTTGTAGCTTGCTGTAATTATTCTTGTTTGATTTGTGCTGCATGTTCTTTGGGAAGATCAATCTAAACAACGCGAAGGTGCACTACTCCAGTGAATGGGGAACCATGAAATTGTACAGATTTTGACGAGCTGTATACCATAGGAAGCCGTGAAGATGCCTTTAGCAAGTACTTCAGCATAAACTGCTTGACCACACATAATAGAATAATCGACCCTCTAGCCTTCAGAGCGTGATGGGTTGTGTAATTTTAGTCTGAAGCATTTAGCTAGGCTCCTATCTTCTTAGTGGCTTTATCTGGACAACACGTGTGGATCATGATTACCATAAACGAAAGACTTATTAATTCATGAAAACATCATTGGCAGAATTATAGGTTGTTTTATAAGTTCCTAGTAACTTTCATTATTATTTCCTCATCCACGCGACACATGGGCTCCATACAACCGTGAAAAAGCCTGCACTGTACCTCACTGAACGACTTTAACCGACTATTTCAAAATCCCCCTCTTTAACTTAACACATAATCTTATTAGAGCAACCACAGCTTTGCATTTCCCAGCTCCTCCTGCTTCACTATCCAACAACAAAAGTAAGCACTGACATTTGTATGTTTATCCCAATGTCAGCATTTCCAGTCGGAACATAACTAAATTCGGGAAGAAGGTATTGATCCTGGACAATTTATTTAATAAATTTAGACCTCTCTTGAAGTGGTTGTTTTTTTTAGCTTTTATCGGTGGCGCCTACAAAAAGATGTCGGCAGATATGATTCGGGAATTTATATTTACCTCCTTCAGAGAAATGGTCTGTTTCATTCTTCTTCAATGGACTTTTTTGTGGATCGTTTAAATTTATAGAAATAAAATTGATTGTGCAGACTTAGTTGACAAGCATTTAATTTCATTCGACTTCTAAAAAAATGGTTGTTTAGACATAAATTTGAAAAACGAACCAAGGCAGCAAGACTTTGTACATGTAAATGGTTCTATATATTTTCAAGGAAATTTATAACAATCGTAAACGATATCATTATATAGAATTTATCATTATATTGAAAGCCTTGACAATGCACATTCGAAATAAAATAATTTACATGTTAATAGTCAATGTTTCTAATATCTTGGGAAAAATTTCCTCTTCAAGTAGAATTATTTTATATCACGCAGTATCGGCAAAGCTTTTAATGATTTCTATGGTACATACGATGCTTCAAGTAAACGATAACACTTTCTTATATATATATATATATATAGCTAGGTAGTAAGTTATGAAAATATATTTATGGAAATTAAGCTACACAGAGGCTTCCTCGTTTAATCCTCGGACGATTCCCCCTGGGGATGAAACGCGGAGGCCTCTGTGTAGCTTAATTGCCATAAATATATTTTCATAACTTACTATATATATATATATATATTATAATATAAAATGAAGTAATAAAATAAGGTGTCAATCAAATTTTATTAGAATTCAAAGTTCAAGCGAAGTATCCTTAAGTCCTTAGCTCATGAGTTTTCAAAGATAATTCTTCTCTTCAGAGGACCATTACCGCAGTTATACTACTACAGGTAATAAAATTAAGCTTTGAAAATATATAAAAATTATATACACAAATACATAAAAATACATAACATCAAATATATCAACCCAAAAACATGGATTGTATAGATTCAACAAAAAGTATGTTTTTGGGTTGATATATATATATATATATGCTGTTTCCAAAAAATTCAATTTTAACCAATAGCAAATTACAAAATATATTAGATTATTATTATTTCGATTATGCTGGCTATGCACGCTTCAGAAATATTAATGTTCCAGTTATATTTGAAAACAGGATGACAATGCAGCACAGGTCATAATACTCAAGCCGCTTTCAATACTCAGCAAATACCTCTTCAGGACGGTTAAAAAAATGTATTTGCTATAATCCAGTCTGGTTCAATATGAATGCCAAGATTTTCAATATAATAATTTCTATATAATTATATAATTTATCATTGTTACAAATCTAGATGTTGCTAGTCTTTCTCTGCTCTATCGTTATTTTTATGGTAAGTGCTCGACTGAGCTCCAATCCATGGTTGCCCCCTGTAAAAAATTCACAACAAAAACCCGTCTAGCTACAACCACTGTCAATAATTTCCCTTTCTTCCTCTGTGTACATGAAACTAAACGAAGCTTCCATAAACAGTTTACCTTTCTATAACTACCCGTCGGTAGAACACAATACCGCGTGACTGCCTCCAGTTTACTACAACAGTCGTTTTCAAGTCTAATGTAAACAAATTCTTGTTAAGCCGTCTTCTTAAATAATCAAATTCAGCACAATTTGAACCATCATTACCAATCATCACGATGTTATCTCACTGTCCATCTGACAGACTCATGAATCATTATCCTCTTGTGGTCTTTCGACCTTGATAAGTAGTGATTTTTAGTAAAAGGAAATAAAAATCCTATTGAAAATATATAGAACCCTTGACAAAACGGATTTCTTTGTACTTCATCCCTTTCAGCACTAAAGTTTTATCCATACAAAGGAATTGGACACACACTCACCGAAACACCACTCTCTGGTGATTCTGACTCCTAACCCTGCTAATTAACCCTAACCTTGCTAATTAACCCTAACCTTGCTAATTAACCCTAACCCTAACCTTGCTATTAATCCTAACCCTAGCCTTGCTAATTAACCCTAACCCTAACCTTGCTAATTAACCCTAACCCTAACCTTGCTAATTAACCCTAACCTTGCTAATCAACCCTAACCCTAACTTTGCTAATCAACCCTAACCCTAACCTTGCTAATTAACCCTTACCATACCCTTGCTATTAATCCTAACCCTAACCTTGCTAATTAACCCTAACCTTGCTAATCAACCCTAACCCTAACTTTGCTAATCAACCCTAACCCTAACCTTGCTATTAATCCTAACCCTAGCCTTGCTAATTAACCCTAACCCTAACCTTGCTAATTAACCCTAACCTTGCTAATTAACCCTAACCTTGCTAATTAACCCTAACCCTAACCTTGCTAATCAACCCTAACCCTAACCTTGCTATTAATCCTAACCCTAGCCTTGCTAATTAACCCTAACCCTAACCTTGCTAATTAACCCTAACCCTAACTTTGCTAATTAACCCTAACCTTGCTAATCAACCCTAACCCTAACTTTGCTAATCAACCCTAACCCTAACCTTGCTAATTAACCCTAACCATACCCTTGCTATTAATCCTAACCCTAACCTTGCTAATTAACCCTAACCTTGCTAATCAACCCTAACCCTAACTTTGCTAATCAACCCTAACCCTAACCTTGCTAATTAACCCTAACCTTGCTAATTAACCCTAACCTTGCTAATCAACCCTTACCCTAACCTTGCTAATTAACCCTAACCATACCCTTGCTATTAATCCTAACCCTAACCTTCCTAATTAACCCTAACCTTGCTAATTAACCCTAACCTTGCTAATTAACCCTAACCTTGCTAATCAACCCTAACCCTAACCTTGCTATTAATCCTCACCCTAACCTTGCTAATTAACCCTAACCCTTACCTTGCTAATCAACCCTAACCATACCCTTGCTATTAATCCTAACCCTAACCTTGCTAATCAACCCTAACCCTAACCTTGCTATTAATCCTAACCCTAACCTTGCTAATTAACCCTAACCTTGCTAATCAACCCTAACCCTAACCTTGCTATTAATCCTAACCCTAACCTTGCTAATTAACCCTAACCCTAACCTTGCTAATTAACCCTAACCTTGCTAATCAACCCTAACCCTAACTTTGCTAATCAACCCTAACCCTAACCTTGCTAATTAACCCTAACCCTAACCTTGCTAATTAACCCTAACCTTGCTAATCAACCCTTACCCTAACCTTGCTAATTAACCCTAACCATACCCTTGCTATTAATCCTAACCCTAACCTTGCTAATTAACCCTAACCTTGCTAATTAACCCTAACCTTGCTAATCAACCCTAACCCTAACGTGGCTATTAATCCTCACCCTAACCTTGCTAATTAACCCTAACCCTTACCTTGCTAATCAACCCTAACCATACCCTTGCTATTAATCCTAACCCTAACCTTGCTAATCAACCCTAACCCTAACCTTGCTATTAATCCTAACCCTAGCCTTGCTAATTAACCCTAACCTTGCTAATCAACCCTAACCCTAACCTTGCTATTAATCCTAACCCTAACCTTGCTAATTAACCCTAACCCTAACCTTGCTAATTAACCCTAACCTTGCTAATCAACCCTAACCCTAACTTTGCTAATCAACCCTAACCCTAACCTTGCTAATTAACCCTAACCCTAACCTTGCTAATTAACCCTAACCTTGCTAATCAACCCTTACCCTAACCTTGCTAATTAACCCTAACCATACCCTTGCTATTAATCCTAACCCTAACCTTGCTAATTAACCCTAACCTTGCTAATTAACCCTTACCCTAACCTTGCTAATTAACCCTAACCTTGCTAATCAACCCTAACCCTAACCTTGCTATTAATCCTCACCCTAACCTTGCTAATTAACCCTAACCCTTACCTTGCTAATTAACCCTAACCCTTACCTTGCTAATCAACCCTAACCATACCCTTGCTATTAATCCTAACCCTAACCTTGCTAATCAACCCTAACCCTAACCTTGCTATTAATCCTAACCCTAACCTTGCTAATTAACCCTAACCTTGCTAATCAACCCTAACCCTAACCTTGCTAATTAACCCTAACCCTTACTTTGCTAATTAACCCTAACCCTAACCTTGCTAATTAACCCTAACCTTGCTATTAATCCTCACCCTAACCTTGCTAATCAACCCTAACCATACCCTTGCTATTAATCCTAACCCTAACCTTGTTAATTAACCCTAACCTTGCTAATTAACCCTAACCCTAACCTTGCTAATTGACGTGCTCCGTTATTCTTCTGGTTATTCTTTTTCAACAATGTTTATATTTCTTTCAAGTGACAGATATGAAATTTTCCAAAAGTCAACTTTGATCTTACTAGCACACTGGAAAATCTTTTTATTCATTTGAAGATACGTGAGCATTTCCCGTGAATCCACAAAGTCCCCTTTATATATGTTCACAGCCGGCAGTAGTAGTACCATTTTTATTCTCATTTTTTAATTTTCTAAAATAAAGTAAATAATCCTCATTGCTGTTAATAGTTATCTGTTGTGAACGCAGACCCAGTAATATTATTGTAAAAAAAAAAACTAATACAGAATTAATACAACTATTAGATTCCTTGTAAAATTTTATTCTAGAATATTTTTCTGATCTTGGTATAGGGTTTTCAATTGCATCATCAGTCAGATAGGAAAATACATACACCACAAATATAGTACAGTTCCTGACGTCAGGCTTTCGTATATTCTGTTTAATTTTATCATAGTTTATTCGTTTTATTCCGTAAATGTCTTCTGGAGCAAATGCCTATATCGTCTTTTTATCACCACGAGAAGAGACATTCCGTTCTCTTGTGCCTCGCATCAGGTAGAATTTCCTTTGATAAAGCTACTTTGCAAGGGCTTCCTGTCTGTGGAACGCATTGACCCGGCACTGCCTCCCTGCTGATTACAACATGGTTGTCTTCAAATCCAATGTCAACAAAACCTTTTTATAAACTGCCCCATTAGCAAGCAAACGCAGTTCATACCATTGCTGAGTACCCCCACAATATTCCTCAACTTTTCGGTTGGTAATCATCTCTGCTTCATTTACCCATATCCTCGAGAAGCTCTGGGTTTTAATTGGCAAAGCTTACCACATTCGTCTATACAACAACACAATCTCTTTTCGTCATAGAGATCGAAGAGTTCCACTGTCTATCAGACTCAACCTAAATAGTCAAACCCCGAAACAAGGGAGATCACTATCTCCAAAAGGGTCCAAGAGAGATAACTCATAATCCACATTAATAAGTATTTACTCAATATTACAAAAAAAAAAAGTCTCCCAAGAATGTTACAATATAATACACCTATTACTCAGGGGTGAGATGACGGAAAGCTTGCCAATCAACAGTTAAGTTGGTCTCTTTATTAATATAATCTGGTTCTTAGTAAGAAAGTATACATGTAAGTTAAAGAGCTTCTTCTGCTCTTAGTATCATAAACAGTACTCACCGACTTATATACCTGTGTGATGAAATGGATAAGTAATTTATCTTGTTTTCAGAATACCAAGACCAACTCATCATCTGTCGTCTTTATCATATGCCCAAACATCTGATAACACTGAATATTTCTTCCCTCAATCTCATATGAAATTCATCTAAAAAAAATGTAGAGGAGACAAAAGCATTTAAATATTTATTTCCTTCCATTCTTCTTCACACCAATTCCTTGTCGACTTTGACGAGAGTATCAAGCTTAGTTTTCTGTTTCTTCATTTGAATTTCTTACCAGCTTTCCGGTGGAATGCGTTATTTACTTGCTAACCGACTAGAAGAATAGTGGAGACACATTCGCAGTCTCTCTCTCTCTCTCTCTCTCTCTCTCTCTTATTCTTGGTTTTATTACAAGCCATATTGCTTTAATGAAGTGCCATTTCTGTTGCTTCTTACTGCATTCTCCTATTAGTTGGTTGTCATTTTTATGAACTCAAAAAGTTTCAGAAAACTTTTACGACAAGCACCCCATGAGAACATAATAAATTTGCAGTCTCAATTTCGTTTGGACCCCCCCCCCCTGGTTTTCCATTTATATTAAAAAACAAATAGGTCTCTTTTTGCACTAAACATACTTTGTACAAACAGGGATATCCATGGATATGCTATGTTCCTAATCCAAGGATATATTATCTTCTTAATACTGAAAGAGCAATCCATGGATATGCTCTGTCCCTAATCCATGGATATATTGTCTTCCTAATACTGAAACAGCAATCCAGGGATATGCTCTTTCCCTAATCCATGGATATGTTATTTTCTTATACTGAAAGAGCCATCCATGGATATGGTGTGTCCCTAATCACTAGATATATTATCTTACTAATACTGAAAGAGCCATCCATGGATATGCTCTGTCCTTAATCCAAGGATATATTATCTTACTAATAGTGAAAGAGCCATTCATTGATATGCTCTGTCCCTAATCCATAGATATATTATCTTCCTAATACTGAAAGAGCAATCCATGGATATGCTCTGTCCCTAAACCAAGGATATATTATCTACTTAATACTGAAAGAGCCATCCATAGATATTCTCTGTGCCTAATCCATGGATATATTATCTTCTTAATACTGAAAGAGCCATCCATGGATATGCTCTGTCCCTAGTCCATGGATATATTATCTTCTTAATACTGAAAGAGCCATCCATGGATATGCTCTGTCCCTAATCCATGGATATATTATCTACTTAATACTGAAAGAGCCATCCATAGATATTCTCTGTCCCTAATCCATAGATATATTATCTTCCTAATACTGAAAGAGCCATCCATGGATATGCTCTGTCCCTAAACCAAGGATATATTATCTACTTAATACTGAAAGAGCCATCCATAGATATTCTCTGTGCCTAATCCATGGATATATTATCTTCTTAATACTGAAAGAGCCATCCATGGATATGCTCTGTCCCTAATCCATGGATATATTATCTTCTTAATACTGAAAGAGCCATCCATGGATATGCTCTGTCCCTAATCCATGGATATATTATCTACTTAATACTGAAAGAGCCATCCATAGATATGCTCTGTCCCTAATCCATAGATGTATTATCTTCCTAATACTGAAAGAGCAATCCATGGATATGCTCTGTCCCTAAACCAAGGATATATTATCTACTTAATATTGAAAGAGCCATCCATAGATATGCTCTGTGCCTAATCCATGGATATATTATCTTCTTAATACTGAAAGAGCCATCCATGGATATGCTCTGTCCCTAATCCATGGATATATTATCTTCTTAATACTGAAAGAGCCATCCATGGATATGCTCTGTCCCTAATCCATGGATATATTATCTTCTTAATACTGAAAGAGCCATCCATGGATATGCTCTGTCCCTAATCCATGGATATATTATCTACTTAATACTGAAAGAGCCATCCATGGATATGCTCTGTCCCTAATCCATGGATATATTTTCTTCTTAATACTGAAAGAGCCATCCATAGTTCTTAATAATGCAAAGTACAAGGTGACACCGTGCACAAAAAATGCCACACATTGAATCGTTAAAGAAATTCACAATTTGTGTGCAATCCAATCATATTTGGCTCAAATAAACTTCAGTCTATGCCTGACTTGTCAACCAAGTTTCAGTTATGAATGCCCAACATCTTTTTTTTTTATCTCTGTTCAATGATATGCAAAGCACTTTGGTGATCGTCTCATCAGTAGGACGTGTGATACTGAATGGGTTTCACACTCACCGGACCTTAACCTCGAGATTTTTCTCGGTTCGGTTATCCCAAATATAATTTTAATCAATTAATTATAATACACATATACAACCCAGGCACGAGGGTGCATGGAAGACCAAGGAAAACCTGGCTCGAAGGCGTAATAAGTGATTTGACTGCTTGTAACATGACTGGTATGAACCCTATGGATCGGACCGCATGGAGAGCGGGCGTTAGACGTTGCCTGGTGTTGTCCACTTCGGAGTTCGGGGACACTCCCAGCACCATAATTCCCAAACTGGATGATGATGATATAAATGTAAGAGGACTTATTATTTTGCCATCTAATAAATTACGTGTTTGTGGTGTGTATAAACATTATGTAAATTAGATGGCAATACGTAAGCAAGAGTCACTATTTCTCTACACGTTCACAGAAACATGATGCAATAATAGAATAGTTGAATCAACATACAGTCAGAAGGTGGCAAAAGAAAAACATAGATAGCTAAGTGAGAGATGAGTGACTTGTTTAGCAAATCAAAAATTACTGCCAATTAGAACAATTAAAACAATTTTTTTTCCAACATAACTCAATCCCATAACTAATTCATATTTTAGCATATGATTTGTGGAAGTAGTGTACATAGGAAAAAAAAAGTCTTAGATAAAGAAACGATTAACTTACATCTAGTTTAACAAACGGGACCCCGTGGAAATTTCACAGTGCTTTCTACATCAATCAAGACATTGCCAAGGCTGCCGCAAAGAAGGTTGGCTCCCTCTACCGTGCTAGTAAACTCCTCACACCTGACATTATCCTGTATCTCTACAAAGCCATCATCCACCCATGCATGGAGTATTGTTGTTACATCTAGGCTGATGCATCATCTACTAGTCTCTCTCTCCTTGACAAGGTCCAAAAAAGAATCGCCAACCTAATAGGTCCCTCACTGTCAACCAAGCTCCAGCCTCTGTCCCATCGCCGCAATGTAGCATCCTTGTGCTTGTTTTACAAATACTTCAATGGATTATGCTCCGATGAACTGGCTACTCTGGTGCCCCCTCGACGTAAATTCACTAGACTAACTCCACAATCGACTAGATCTCATTCATTCACTGTGGAGGTCCCCAGATGTCGGAGAGCCTTCTACTCAAATAGCTTCTTTCCTCATACTGCTGGCCTCTGGAACTCCCTCCCTGCCCCCTATTTCCCCAACAGTACAGACATGCAGAAATTTAAAACTAATGTAAACAGACATCTCGCTCCGCAGATCCCAATCTAGGTTGACCGCCCCCTACCTTCTTCCCTTTTCTTTTTCTCAGTAGCCCCTTACGTCTACAGTGGCGGCCTGCCTTGTTTGGAGTGAACTATGTTAAAAAATAAAAAATAATTTTTAAAAAATCTGTATAATATATTCTTAATAATAATATTCTTTGTGCAATAATAAATGTCTGTAAGCGTCAATACTATTAAAACATGATGACTGTTCTTCCGTAAAAATAATGGTAATTTTCCGCTAAATATCTTTTTAAATAAATAAAACGAATATGTCTCTGCTTCAATTTAAGTCGTTTTAAAACAATAAATATTCCTCGTCTTCTTAACGTAATTATAATCGTCATCTAAATACTCTTTCAATCACTAAAACGAATGTTACGACAATTTGATTTTGGAATAATTCATTTTAAAATGGGTAAAGTAGGATTTCTTTTTTTTTTATATATACCTTAGCTACATCAGATTAATAACCATTAAACATCATTTTTGATCGGACGATCTTATTTTTTAAAGCATGTGAAAGGTGATAACGTACGGACCCACATGAAATGCCTTTGCTTATTATTTAGTTTTATAAAAGGGCATTCATGTAGTATAGTTAACAGAGCATAAAAACAATATACAACAAATAACTCTTACCAAACGCACGCAAATTAAATTTTTGACCGACATATATAGTTTGAAATTTCTGAACTTGCTTTAAAAAATTTTTTATTTCAATATAAAATTCCGTAGATATCTCTCTTGGAGACAGTAAAAATCCAATATAGCCGACCCATGTGTTAGTGGTGTTCCTAAAAAAATAGTTTTAAAACAATGAATGTTGTAAGTCCGACTGCCCCCACCCACACACACACCGGATTTAAGGTTAGTGCTAGTATAAGCCTTTTTTTTATTATCTTTTAAGCCTGAAATTAGCGACAATCTTCAAACAAAACTGAGCGCAATTTTTTATTTACTCGTTTGTGGCTAAGTAAAAGTGACGATAACAAATTCAGAGATAAATCTTAGAATCAGTTTCCACACTTAAAATTATATAAGTCGTTAGAAAATAAAATTTTATTGCGTTTGCTAAATGTTTTTGTTGTATACTTTGTTTGTTTTCGATTTATCGTCTGTTAACTATATTGCATGAGTGCAAATAATACATATATACACAACGACAACAGTTATCACCAAAACTTCTGGAAAGTCATCTAGATTACATTTTAAAAAAATTTCTTTCTGTTATAATTATTCCAATAAAAGGAATTTAGTTTGATGCAGATATACATACCAAAAGCGATAGGGGAAGAAAAGGAATACATTTTAACATCCTGGTTTCTATTCTATGTGCGTCCTTAAAAAATACTTTATTTTCCAACCTAAAGTTGTATTTTATGGTGTTGCTAGTGTAATGTTGAAAGACATGTCTTTGCAAATGTTGAAAGACATGTCTTTTTGCAAATGTTGAAAGACATGTCTTTGCAAATGTTGAAAGACATGTCTTTGCAAATGTTGAAAGACATGTCTTTGCAAATGTTGAAAGACATGATTTTGCAAATGTTGAAAGACATGATTTTGCAAATGTTGAAAGACATGTCTTTGCAAATGTTGAAAGACATGTCTTTGCAAATGCTGAAAGATATGTCTTTGCAAATGTTGAAAGACATGTCTTTTTGCAAATGTTGAAAGACATGTCTTTGCAAATGTTGAAAGACATGTCTTTGCAAATGTTGAAAGACATGTCTTTGCAAATGCTGAAAGACATGTCTTTTTGCAAATGCTGAAAGACATGTCTTTGCAAATGTTGAAAGACATGTCTTTGCACATGTTGAAAGACATGTCTTTTTGCAAATGCTGAAAGACATGTCTTTGCAAATGTTGAAAGACATGTCTTTGCAAATGTTGAAAGAAGAAAAAACTACAAAAAACTTGAACTAAGATTGGCCAAAATGAAGACAAGGTATTTCCATTTGTTTCCTCTTATACATTTTTTTCTGTTGATTTTTTTTTTTTTTTTTTTAATACAAGTGATCTGTTGGTTCTATAGAATTGGCGCCAACACTTGTTATGCATGGCGGATTTATTACTTAATGCTTCTATGATCCATTTCACTTCGTTTTCTGTTTTCTTTTATTGTATTACTGGCAATCAATGAATATGTGACAGAATTCGTGTCCATTTTTATTGAGAATTTCCGAGTTTTATTTCTATGCAATTTCTATTGTCTTATATTTTTTTTCAAAAGTCCTCAAAACTAAAAGCAGAAAGTTTATGTCTACTTTCGTCCTGCGCGTTGTTATCTCAAGTGAAGAATTTACATTCTTCCTCTTTTGTTTTCCAATTTATTTGGTTGTTTTTTTGTTTTTTATTTTATCTAGGCATTGCTTATTTGGTTCTGTTTGAATTTATTTTAAAAGAATGATGACCATTAAATAAGCATTGCTTTAATTATATATATATATATATATATATATATATATATATATATATATATATATATACAGGGTGGGCCAAAATAAGGGCCATATCTTTAAATTTGAATAACTTGAATTTGAATAACTTCCACAAAATAAAAGTTAAACTCACCAAACTTTATGTGTGTGTAGACTGACCCTTCCGAGATTTTTTGAAATAAACAAAACAAATTTTAGCCGAAAAACACTTCTTAAAACTTACAAAAACTAAAGTATTGTTTTTTACACTGTTTTGAGTTTTTTAAGCAAAAATAATGTTTTCTAAATGAGGGTACGTTCCTTAGGGCTAATACGGCTCATGCTTGCTTCGGAAGGGGTCCTTTACTTATTCTAAAAAAAAAAAAAAAAAATCAATAAATAAAAAAGTTATGAATTTTTAAAAATAGGACCCTTATTTTTGCCCACCCTGTATATATTATACTAGCAAAAACAACCCGCCCTTGGGGCAGCAATTACTGTAACAATAGTTTTCTTTACAGAAAAAAAAAATAATTTCCATTTGAGATTTTGGTAATTTGGAGGAAAACAGCAAAAAATGATGATTGCCGTAGTGTTATTTGATATATTCTAATGTTGGAAAATTTACTGTGCATGAACATAGTCAAATTTTATTGATTAGAAAATAGAAGGTTAATTGATATGGTTTTTAAGATATTAAAAGTCGAGGAATTTTATTTTGTTTCAGCATAAAAATGAAAATGAATTCCCGATTAAAAAACTGGTTATATAATATAATGAATAAATGACAGACTGGAACGTCGATTGGTCAAATAAAACAATTTCATATTACTGAGTAATTCGAAATGGTTACTTTGTGATTTTCGCCTTTATTATTAAAATTAAAGCAATACTTATTTCATTGGTCATTATTCTTTTTAAATAAATTCTAACAAAAACAAATAAGCAATGTAAATGATATTTAAATACTTATTAAAATAATAATTTGTAGCCCCTTCTTAGCTGGGCCCTTTAATGAGTGAATAAAAAAAAGCCATCAAAAGCTGTAATGCATTTTCCTTCCTGTTGAACACTTATGACGACCGACTATAGCTGTCTGCCTCTTTGACACATATATAGGGTTTATTTCTCATCTCTTCTGTAGCCATTTATGGTAGGTTCCTAAATTAGCATGCTCGGAATTGGAGTTAATTTTTACTCTTGTTCCGGGGTTCGAATCGTGCGACTAGCGTGAATAATTATTTCTACACTGATGATTCTGAAAGGATGAAATGTATACATATATAGATAATATTTAACTAATTATTAAAATAATTATATATATATATATATAATTATTATAATAATTATATATAATTAAGTCTCCGAAACAGTTGCATGGTAAACAGCTGATGATCCCCGTTTCACTCATAGATAATAACCCCCCCCCCCTTTTTTTCTTTTTTTAAATTTTTTTTTTAATTTACTTATATTTTTTCATTTATTAATTTTCCAACGAATGTTAAGTCTGCAATATCTTGGATTTAGTTAGTTTGTCTTGGAATTTAAACTGCATTTTACATTTTTATTTATTTTTTTTTTTTAATGACTCAAAGCTTCTTTAGACTATATATATATATATATATATATAATTATTAAAATAATTATATATATATATATACATAATTATTAAAATAATTATATATATATATATATATAATTATTAAAATAATTATATATATATATATATATACATAATTATTAAAGCAATTATATATATATATACATACATAATTATTAAAGCAATTATATATATATATATATATATATATATATATATATATACATAATTATTAAAATAATTATATATATATATATACATCATTATTAAAATAATTATATATATATATATATGTATATATATATATATATATAATTAGACATATCAAGAGAGACAATAGATGCCGCCTGTAAGGATGGCTGTGTAAGGAGTCTATAGTGAGGTAAGAGTTGCACAATCACAACCGCACCTCTCCTGACCCTTCATTGCTTGAGTTCAGTGGCCGGAAAAGGTTGTCTGTAATTAATACCGGAAAAGGCAGAGAAACGTCGGTGCTATTCAGGAGTTTTCCGTCTTCTAAAACAGTTGCACAACCAAGGCTTGGAGGTAGAGTCTACTCTACTATTAATCCCGAGCTGGAGGGAAAATATATGAATTCATACCTTTCTCAAGGGTATTAGTGAAAGTGATGCAGTTGTCCCAACAGCTATTAAACCGAACGGAGTAACCACACCACATATATAGATGCACTGTCCCAGGAAAGGTAAAATGAATTCTTCCAGATAGAACAGAACTGCACCACTTGAATCTCCTGTTAGGAAGATTAAAATCAATATGTAATTACACTAAAACTTATGTCTAGTATCCTTATTCCAATTTTGATCAAAATCAATTACACGATTTTGATTCTAGAAAATGTCTAAAATGTTAAGGAGGCTTAAGAAGAAATTGAAATTCAGGGAATATTGTTTCATTGGTATCTAATGATTATGGATCAAATTCAATGCAAATCTGAAATATTTGAATTTTCGAATGGGTGGTTGTGCCCATATCAATACTCTGCCTCTAAAGAAAGTTTAAAATACTCCAAAGAAACAAAATTTGGGGAATATTTATTCAGGTCATATCTAAGAATGAATGTAATCAATAACAATCGATCTTCATGTTCCTGAATAAAATTAATGCACAACTCTTAGGGAGTGGCCAAAGAACCTGTTTCCCAACTGGGAGGCAATTCAATATCGGTCTCACGTGAACCACGGAGAATGGTTTTGTACCAGTTTATCTAAAAGCAATCAAAAATAGAAATCAATTCAAATTGTTTGTATTTTTCCAATAATGGTTTTGTTTGTGCTGCCAGGTGTTTATCACATAAGCAAATAAATATCATTATTTTTCAGTCTAGACATTTGCAATAGCATTAAAACAACACGATATTCTTGACATGTTTCCATTCGAACCTGTGCATTAAGTGATGAGAATACTATTGAAAACTCAAGAGTGACAGACGGGCATAGCCTTTTATAGAGAGGCACGCACACAGCTCGAAGTGCTATTCAAAACTTTTGTTATGTGATCCAATAATATTTAATCAGAACTTGAACGGCCAACATACAAATAAAAAGGTTTATTACTGTAAATGAACGATGTAATAAGTAGTTACAAGTTCGGTAACTGGCTTGTAATGTATACGGGGGACGGGCCGGCAATACTCGTACTACCATCATACTCCTCGGAGCTTGCATTGTCGTTGTTGATATGTTACTCGGGATAGTTCATTGTATTAGGAAGAGAGTGTCAGTACTTTCTCAATAACAAAAACTTTATTACAGATTAAAGAGTGGTCGTACACCTAATAGAGCCTCACCTAGAGATGCATAAATTAATCTATATTATATAACTACTTTCCTTCAACAACTACAAGAAACCTCTCCAACCACCGATTGTCATGGCAAATAACATCCTCCCTGAGAGTTCATCATTTAAACTCCTTGGCCTAAATTTAACAGGTAATATGAATTGGAATAACTACATTACAGACATTGCCAGGGCTGCTGCAAAGAAGGTGGTCTCCCTCTACCGTGCCATTAAACTCCTCACACCTGACATTATCCTATATCTCTACAAAGCCACCATCCGCCCATGCATGGAGTATTGTTGCCACATCTGGGCTGGTGCATCATCCACTAGTCTCTCCCTCTTAGACAACGTCCAAAAAAGTCTCCAACTTAATATGTCCCTCACAATCTACCAAGCTCCAACCCCTGTCCCATCGCCGCAATGTTGCTTTCTTTGTGCCTGTTTTAAAAGTACTCCAATGGATTGTGCTCTGATGAGCTTGCTGCTCTGGTGCCCTCAAGAAGCAAATTCACTAGACCAACCCGACAATCTGCCAAATTGCATTCATTCACTGTGGAGGTCCCTAGATGCCGAAGAGCTTTCTACTCCAAAAGCTTCTTTCCTCGTGCTGCTGGACTCTGGAACTCCCTTTCTACTCCCTGTTTTCCTGACGGTACTGACATGCAGAAATTTAAAACTAATGCACCCATTTCATCTGCACGTTAAATGCTAAAGAAATTGCATGTCTCACTATATAGACCTCGATGAGAAAGTATGTCGGACAATGACGTCTCAATTTGTCGTCGGCCATGTCGTCGGCCGTCAGTCATCCAAAACACTTCAAAGTGTGTCCTACATTGAGGTCACGTGCTCAAAGCTATGTGGTAGGCCGCTGAAGACCTAGAGAGGGTTAGTTGATGACGGCCTGATCCTGACGAGTGGCACAAGCGAAATGGCAACAGGCAGGAAAAGTTGGAAGTCATTCACGAAACGTCATAAGACAAGACGATAAATGAAGATAGTAATAATACAATAATAAGTATGACATACGTAAAAATGATATAACATACCAAAGAAAATGCCATTTCAAATTTAAGCATGACAGATCAACGAAAATGCTATTTCAAATTCAAAAATGACAGATCAAGGAAAATGCTATTTCCGATTCAAGCATGACAGATCAACGAAAATGCTATTTCAAATTAAGCATAACAGACCGACGAAAATGCTATTTCAAATTCAAAAATGACAGACCAAGGAAAATGCTATTTCAAACATAACATGGTAGACGGAAAGACAGGTGTTGATTCTTTAAGATTTGTGCAATACCTAAAAATAATATTTCAATCTAAAGTGTGACATACCAAAGATAATGCCATTTCAAATATAAGCATGACAGACCGATGAAAATGCTATTCACAAGTTAAGTGAAACCGAATTACCTAAAAACTAGCAGACAGATGGAACAAGACATGCTACCCCCGTGGATTTAATAAAGGGCTCCATTCGAAATTCCGTCCAGATTCCCAAGTTCGACAAAGTACACCTGAAAAAAGTCGGAGGTTACATCGGCCGAAACGTTGTGATAAAAACACCCAAGATGAGAACAGTAGTCCGAATATTCCAAATTCTACACTACAAATAGTAATAACGCAAACCCTAATAGTAATCACCCAAATAGAAATGAAAAAGTTAGTAATGAAGAGAAAAGCTGTAACTGCATAACTCGTGCACTTTGTCCACTACAAAATCAATGCCTAATCAAAAGGATTGTTTACGAAGCCACAATATTTGCCAAAGAAAGACCGATGCTTGGGCGCTTTTTAAAATATGATGCATCTATGTTCAGCGATTCAAATTCTACTTCAACCTGACCGATGGACGGAGCGAAATTCTCAGAGATGAGTGGACGTATCAACAACAAAAAAATACAAAACAAAAATAATTTGTTTGGAGAAAATAGATAAAAATAAGCATTAATAACATTCCTCACCACCATGGAATGCCATATCTTCTGGCAGAATCATTATTAACTCCACAACGGTTTATGCCAAGAAAATACAATTGTTCAAGAGTTTGAAAGAGTGAGTAAATAAAAAAACATGTTTTGCTGCAACTTACGAAAATTATTGTTTTCTCTTCAGAACGTAATATTAACAGACATTATCAGATATATGAGAATGGTTTTCTGTACTTGAAGATTTTCTTTTACTTTAATATGGTTCTATTTATTTGTAGGCATGTTGGCACCACATGGACTTGCATCCAAAATTTGTTGGTTGGGTGGTGTTATGGCATGGCAACTTTGGTTTGGTCATATCAAGCACAACACGTTTTATATACGAGGCCTGTCTAAAAAAATATTCGACCTTAGGCCAGAAAAGGTGTTTCCCGGCAGTGGATGGATCGGTGGGCTAAGTTTGTGCAAGCACAAGGGGCCTACTTTGAAGGGGATTAGGGTCCCAACCCCGTCAGTGATTTGAAATATTTTTTTATAGCCTAAGGTCGGAACGTTTTAGACAGGCCTCTTACACATGGTTTGCAGAATAATTTTGTAGGTGTATATTTTGTAAATATGCAGTATTTTTTATACTAATGAATCACAAATTAGCAATCCAAAAAGCCATTCGAGGATAAAGTTGAATGAAATTGTCAGTTGGATGATAAACAATATTATAAGAGGATTGAAAACGATAAATGGAATAAACCAAATTTGATTACTTAAGAGGACAGTTCGACACATATTTGTTGACATTGGACTTAAAGATGACCATATTGTAGTCTGTAGGAAAGCAGACACATGGTAATGCGTTCTTAAGATTGGAAGTCTTGGGGGAAAAACTGCTCATGGCAATTTCGCTTGGTTTTAGGTACACGGAGGAGCACATGGAAATTCTTTGAAGTGGTAAGGGTGGGAGGAGTTCTTTTTCTTTTTTGATTAAATGATAGATTTTATTTAACCCACACATGGGACCCCTGACAGGTACTTCCACTCTGGGGCAGAATGAACCTGGGGGGAAAGATTTATAAAAATGGTTTTAGGCATTTTTCTCAAGACAGAATTATTCTTATCTTGAAATGTTGTTTCAAATCTTTCAAAAACGACAAATTTCTTTTAAATTATATGGTTCGACAGACACTTGTGTTTTTTTTTAAAATTTTTGTAATCATTTTATGGAAATCGCTCCAGACAAGACATAACTCCACTTTAAGTAAGAAAAGTAGTGATTTTAACGATAACAATGTCAAGTTTTAAAGCATTTTCTTGACGGCTAATTCGTGGTAACAAATCTGTTCCATGCACACAAGTGTAGAAGGTGTATCAGAAAGGTCACACGTGAGACCATGTTCGAATACTTGTGGTGACGGTTCCTAAGAATCTGTTGACCTTGGATTTGAAGACGACAATGTTGTAATCTGAAGGAAAGCATTCCTGCGGTAATGTGTTATCTGAACTTCTTGCAACCGGTACATTATTTTTCCACGTTACAAAGCACACGCTCACAAAAATTAACTGAGAAGAATATCGCTGTACATGAACACCCTCTCGATTAATCTCACTCCGTGTAACATTTTCTTTTTCTTTTTCCTAAGCTCAAGGGGTTTAATCAAGGGGATCTGTTTTGGAGACATAGAAGGCGTCAAGAGGACCGTAATGAGGTAAACAGAATCCTCTCAGCAGCACATAAGTGTGTAGCAAAGAAGGATATGAAAATTCATTAGACTTACAGACATTTTGGCTTTAAAGTTTGAAACAAAAATTAATTGTTTGTGACACCTGTCTAGTTACTTTTCAGATACACCATCTTATATATATATATATATATATATATATATATATATATATATATATATATATATTAAGAACAGTAGTCTGTATGGTGGACTGTATTCGACAGTATTCGAGTGTATTAGGTTAATCCTATTGGATAACCGGTACAAGATATATACGTTGTAATAAACCATCCTCTTTTAAAGAGCTTACACTCTGGGTTTTTTCTTGTTATTATAACTTCTAACCAAGTTATATCAAATCTAAAAGTGTATTCTCGTGTAAAATAAATCGGGGAAGACAATGGAAGTGTTCCCGAATCGCTAAGTGCACCCCTAAAGGGGGCTATGAGAACATAACCCCCTTCAAACTTCAAATATATCCTGTTTTTATGAAAGTTAAATCATATGCACAAAATTTCATGCAGAAGACACTGGAAGTGATCCTGAATCTCTACGTTACCCTCTGTGTGCTGAATATCAAAGTAACCAATGAGGACACAACCCTCTTAAAACTTCAAATACGTATATCCGAGTTTATTTAAATTTAAACGATATGTATAATTCATAGAGTTTTCCAACATTTTAAATTCTGTCGACTAGATTATGGGGGCGAAACGTGAGGAGGATTAGGGAGCAGGGGGAGGTTAGGGAGGAAAGAGCTAGGGTTAGGAAGGAGAGGGGGGAAAGAGCTAGGGTTAGGGAGGAGAGAGAGGGTCAGGGAGGAGAGGGAGGGTTAGGGAGGAAAGAGCTAGGGAGGAGATAGAGGGTTAGGGAGGAGAGGGAGGGTTAGGGAGGAGAGGGGGTGTTAGGAAGGAGAGGGAGGGTTAGGGAGGAAAGTGCTAGGGTTAGGGAGGAGAGGGGGGTTAGGGAGGAAAGAGCTAGGGTTAGGGAAGAGAGAGAGGGTCAGGGAGGAGAGGGAGGGTTAGGGAGGAAAGAGCTAGGGTTATGAAGGAGAGAGAGGGTTAGGGAGGAAAGAGCTAGGGTTAGGGAGGAGAGGGAGGGTTAGGAAGGAGAGGGAAGGTTAGGGAGGAGAGGGAGGGTTAGGGAGGAAAGAGCTAGGGTTAGGGAGGAGAGGGAGGGTTAGGGAGGAGAGGGAGGGTTAGGGAGGAGAGAGAGGGTCAGGGAGGAGAGGGAAGGTTATGGAGAAGAGGGAGGGTTAGGGAGGAGAGGGAAGGTTAGGGAGGAGAGGGAGGGTTAGGAAGGAGAGGGAGGGTTAGGGAGGAGAGAGAGGGTCAGGGAGGAGAGGGAGGGTTAGGGAGGAAAGAGCTAGGGTTAGGGAGGAGAGGGAGGGTTAGGGAGGAGAGGGAAGGTTAGGAAGGAGAGAGAGGGTTATGGAGGAGAGGGAGGGTTAGGGAGGAGAGGGAAGGTTAGGAAGGAGAGAGAGGGTTAGGGAGGAGAGGGAGGGTTAGGGAGGAGAGGGAGGGTTAGGGAGGAAAGAGCTAGGGTTAGGGAGGAGAGGGAGGGTTAGGGAGGAAAGAGCTAGGGTTATGGAGGAGAGGGAGGGTTAGGGAGGAGAGGGAAGGTTAGGAAGGAGAGGGAGGGTTAGGGAGGAGAGAGAGGGTCAGGGAGGAGAGGGAGGGTTAGGGAGGAAAGAGCTAGGGTTATGAAGGAGAGAGAGGGTTAGGGAGGAGAGGGAGGGTTAGGGAGGAGAGGGAGGGTTAGGGAGGAAAGAGCTAGGGTTATGGAGGAGAGGGAGGGTTAGGGAGGAGAGAGAGGGTTAGGAAGGAGAGGGAGGGTTAGGGAGGAGAGAGAGGGTCAGGGAGGAGAGGGAGGGTTAGGGAGGAAAGAGCTAGGGTTATGAAGGAGAGAGAGGGTTAGGGAGGAGAGGGAGGGTTAGGGAGGAGAGGGAGGGTTAGGGAGGAAAGAGCTAGGGTTATGGAGGAGAGGGAGGGTTAGGGAGGAGAGGGAAGGTTAGGGAGGAGAGGGAGGGTTAGGGAGGAAAGAGCTAGGGTTATGGAGGAGAGGGAGGGTTAGGGAGGAGAGGGAAGGTTAGGAAGGAGAGGGAGGGTTAGGGAGGAGAGGGAAGGTTAGGGAGGAGAGGGAGGGTTAGGGAGGAGAGGGAGGGTTAGGGAGGAAAGAGCTAGGGTTAGGGAGGAGAGGGAGGGTTAGGGAGGAGAGAGAGGGTCAGGGAGGAGAGGGAGGGTTAGGGAGGAAAGAGCTAGGGTTATGGAGGAGAGGGAGGGTTAGGGAGGAGAGGGAAGGTTAGGAAGGAGAGGGAGGGTTAGGGAGGAGAGGGAGGGTTAGGGAGGAAAGAGCTAGGGTTATGAAGGAGAGAGAGGGTTAGGGAGGAGAGGGAGGGTTAGGGAGGAGAGGGAGGGTTAGGGAGGAGAGGGAGGGTTAGGGAGGAAAGAGCTAGGGTTATGGAGGAGAGGGAGGGTTAGGGAGGAGAGGGAAGGTTAGGAAGGAGAGGGAGGGTTAGGGAGGAGAGGGAGGGTTAGGGAGGAAAGAGCTAGGGTTATGAAGGAGAGAGAGGGTTAGGGAGGAGAGGGAGGGTTAGGGAGGAGAGGGAGGGTTAGGGAGGAAAGAGCTAGGGTTAGGGAGGAGAGGGAGGGTTAGGGAGGAGAGGGAAGGTTAGGGAGGAGAGGGAGGGTTAGGGAGGAAAGAGCTAGGGTTATGGAGGAGAGGGAGGGTTAGGGAGGAAAGAGCTAGGGTTATGGAGGAGAGGGAGGGTTAGGGAGGAGAGGGAAGGTTAGGAAGGAGAGGGAGGGTTAGGGAGGAGAGGGAAGGTTAGGGAGGAGAGGGAGGGTTAGGGAGGAAAGAGCTAGGGTTAGGGAGGAGAGGGAGGGTTAGGGAGGAAAGAGCTAGGGTTATGGAGGAGAGGGAGGGTTAGGGAGGAGAGGGAAGGTTAGGAAGGAGAGGGAGGGTTAGGGAGGAGAGAGAGGGTCAGGGAGGAGAGGGAGGGTTAGGGAGGAAAGAGCTAGGGTTATGAAGGAGAGAGAGGGTTAGGGAGGAGAGGGAGGGTTAGGGAGGAGAGAGCTAGGGTTAGGGAAGAGAGAGAGGGTCAGGGAGGAGAGGGAGGGTTAGGGAGGAGAGAGCTAGGGTTAGGGAAGAGAGAGAGGGTCAGGGAGGAGAGGGAGGGTTAGGGAGGAGAGGGAGGGTTAGGGAGGAAAGAGCTAGGGTTATGGAGGAGAGGGAGGGTTAGGGAGGAGAGGGAAGGTTAGGGAGGAAAGAGCTAGGGTTAGGGAGGAAAGAGCTAGGGTTAGGGAGGAGAGGGGGTTAGGGAGGAAAGAGCTAGGGTTAGGGAAGAGAGAGAGGGTCAGGGAGGAGAGGGAGGGTTAGGGAGGAAAGAGCTAGGGTTATGAAGGAGAGAGAGGGTTAGGGAGGAGAGGGAGGGTTAGGGAGGAGAGGGAGGGTTAGGGAGGAAAGAGCTAGGGTTATGGAGGAGAGGGAGGGTTAGGGAGGAGAGGGAAGGTTAGGGAGGAGAGGGAGGGTTAGGGAGGAAAGAGCTAGGGTTATGGAGGAGAGGGAGGGTTAGGGAGGAGAGGGAAGGTTAGGAAGGAGAGGGAGGGTTAGGGAGGAGAGGGAAGGTTAGGGAGGAGAGGGAGGGTTAGGGAGGAAAGAGCTAGGGTTAGGGAGGAGAGGGAGGGTTAGGGAGGAAAGAGCTAGGGTTATGGAGGAGAGGGAGGGTTAGGGAGGAGAGGGAAGGTTAGGAAGGAGAGGGAGGGTTAGGGAGGAGAGAGAGGGTCAGGGAGGAGAGGGAGGGTTAGGGAGGAAAGAGCTAGGGTTATGAAGGAGAGAGAGGGTTAGGGAGGAGAGGGAGGGTTAGGGAGGAGAGGGAGGGTTAGGGAGGAAAGAGCTAGGGTTAGGGAGGAGAGGGAGGGTTAGGGAGGAGAGGGAAGGTTAGGGAGGAGAGGGAGGGTTAGGGAGGAAAGAGCTAGGGTTATGGAGGAGAGGGAGGGTTAGGGAGGAGAGGGAAGGTTAGGAAGGAGAGGGAGGGTTAGGGAGGAGAGGGAAGGTTAGGGAGGAGAGGGAGGGTTAGGGAGGAAAGAGCTAGGGTTAGGGAGGAGAGGGAGGGTTAGGGAGGAAAGAGCTAGGGTTATGGAGGAGAGGGAGGGTTAGGGAGGAGAGGGAAGGTTAGGAAGGAGAGGGAGGGTTAGGGAGGAGAGAGAGGGTCAGGGAGGAGAGGGAGGGTTAGGGAGGAAAGAGCTAGGGTTATGAAGGAGAGAGAGGGTTAGGGAGGAGAGGGAGGGTTAGGGAGGAGAGGGAGGGTTAGGGAGGAAAGAGCTAGGGTTATGGAGGAGAGGGAGGGTTAGGGAGGAAAGAGCTAGGGTTAGGGAGGAGAGGGAGGGTTAGGGAGGAAAGAGCTAGGGTTATGGAGGAGAGGGAGGGTTAGGGAGGAGAGGGAAGGTTAGGAAGGAGAGGGAGGGTTAGGGAGGAGAGGGAGGGTTAGGGAGGAGAGGGAAGGTTAGGAAGGAGAGAGAGGGTTAGGGAGGAGAGGGAGGGTTAGGGAGGAGAGGGAGGGTTAGGGAGGAAAGAGCTAGGGTTAGGGAGGAGAGGGAGGGTTAGGGAGGAGAGGGAGGGTTAGGGAGGAGAGGGAAGGTTAGGAAGGAGAGGGAAGGTTAGGAAGGAGAGAGAGGGTTAGGGAGGAGAGGGAGGGTTAGGGAGGAGAGGGAAGGTTAGGAAGGAGAGAGAGGGTTAGGGAGGAGAGGGAGGGTTAGGGAGGAGAGGGAAGGTTAGGAAGGAGAGAGAGGGTTAGGGAGGAGAGGGAGGGTTAGGGAGGAGAGGGAAGGTTAGGAAGGAGAGAGAGGGTTAGGGAGGAGAGGGAGGGTTAGGGAGGAGAGGGAGGGTTAGGGAGGAGAGGGAGGGTTAGGGAGGAGAGGGAAGGTTAGGAAGGAGAGAGAGGGTTATGGAGGAGAGGGAGGGTTAGGGAGGAGAGGGAAGGTTAGGAAGGAGAGAGAGGGTTAGGAAGGAGAGAGAGGGTTAGGGAGGAGAGGGAGGGTTAGGGAGGAGAGGGAGGGTTAGGGAGGAAAGAGCTAGGGTTATGGAGGAGAGGGAGGGTTAGGGAGGAAAGAGCTAGGGTTATGGAGGAGAGGGAGGGTTAGGGAGGAGAGGGAAGGTTAGGAAGGAGAGGGAGGGTTAGGGAGGAGAGGGAAGGTTAGGGAGGAGAGGGAGGGTTAGGGAGGAAAGAGCTAGGGTTAGGGAGGAGAGGGAGGGTTAGGGAGGAAAGAGCTAGGGTTATGGAGGAGAGGGAGGGTTAGGGAGGAAAGAGCTAGGGTTATGGAGGAGAGGGAGGGTTAGGGAGGAGAGGGAAGGTTAGGAAGGAGAGGGAGGGTTAGGGAGGAGAGGGAAGGTTAGGGAGGAGAGGGAGGGTTAGGGAGGAAAGAGCTAGGGTTAGGGAGGAGAGAGAGTGTTAGGGAGGAGAGGGAGGCAGTGAAAACAAAGAAATTAATATGATGTTATGAGCATAGTGAAGTCAAATCGTACATACTAGTGATCTTTATTTAATCTCAGGCAACATCGGATCTTCCTGCTTATGTATATAATATATATATATATATATATATATATATATATATATTGTAGTAACCATGCTCCAAAAAATTCAACACTAACAATATTTGTTATTTGTGTTGAATTTTTCAGAGCATGATCATTACAAAATATTAATTATGTCATAAATATTATATTCTACTGAATTATAATATATGAGCTTTGTTTGATTTTAAGTATTCACCATTGAGCTCAATTTTACCATCAGTATTTATTTTTATCTAAAAAAAAAATGGTTTTATATAATCTCCTTGTAATATAACTGAATTTATATTGAACTAAAATTTTCATTCAAAAAATATATATATATATAAAGAGTTTGAATGCAAAAAGTTATAAACACTCTACCACATCTCAAATCATGTTTTACGTAATGATGTTTGCATATTTTGACTTTGCTTTCAATTTATTTAATCCAAAGAGGGTAGTTCGACAGAAAGATTTCGAGAGTTCGACAAGATACATCTGAAGAGAGAGGATTCTGTTTGAAATTCTGTACAGATTTCTGAGATCGACAGAGGGATTCCCGAGTTCGTTACACGTGAAGAAACATCGGCCGAAACGTTGTGAGAATAACATCAGAGATGAGAACAGTAATCCGACTAATTTAAATGATAATTTGTACTTGGATTATTCAAACTAATATTCATATCTTGGTTGTTATTTTCACATCTTTATGTGAAACTAAAAAATTCCCAAGTTCGAAAGGAGGCACCCACCTGAAAACGGCCGGAGGTTACATCAGCCGAAACGTTGTGAAAATATCAACCAAGATGGGAATTTTGCTTCGAATAATCCAAATAATCCATATGAGATATATCCTTCTCTGATGAGGGTCTATGAAGGACATTCCGCTGAACATAAATATGTCCAAATAATTGCTGCCGAAGTTTATGTCGTAGATATAATCGATAATGTCGTCTGGCTGTTATTGATGATTCCTTGGGTCGGTATACATCAAAAGTGTTACTTAAGTATGAATCGCCAAGTGGCGGAGATTCTTTACAGTTCTGAAGATTAAGACGTTCAGAGCTACCCAGCAGTTTTCCAGTTCAGTTTTATGAAAACACAACTTTGAAAATATATTTTCCTAATAAAAACAAGCCGGTTGATATCGCTTAGTTGAGGGATGGTTTTTACCCTGCCTAATAAACCGGTATTGTCTTGCCCTTCAGGTCTTGATTTATGCCGGTCTATTGGTTGTCCATCCTGTGCAGTTCTAGGAGGTGCACCCTCCCAGGATTTGCCTTCTTGCCCTTTGAGAAGGGGTTGGTTTGTTGTTGATCGCCTGAGGCTCCCCTATTGGGGAATGCCGACGGGGCTGCCCAGGCAATTTTTAAACGACCAGAGTGCTCAAATTCTCGAGCGCTCGTTTTTTCCCCACTTTCCCGACCTTGTGTCGCATCTTACCTTGTGGGAGGAAGATAGATAGAATCGATTAGTTGAAATAAATAAATAAATAAATAAATAATAAACAAGCACACATGCAGGTAGTGACACCAGTCTTGGCTGGTGCCGCACAAAATGGTCATGAATGGTCAAGTAGGATAGAAAGACGCAAGAGGGAGAGTACCAACCAGACCTCCACTGGAAGGGTACTGAGACCTTAGGGAGACTTATTGATACTCAAATCCCAGGGAAGACCAATAGCCGTTGTTAGCCAAAAATTCAATATTAAATTGCTGTTTCAATTACATAAAATGATTGGAAATAGTTATCCAAAGAGGCGAAGAGTGCTGGAAATCTGGGAGGCTTATTGTCACTCAGACTCCAGGGAACACCACTGGTTATTTTAAGTGAGTAATCACTGATAATGACTTGCGTAAAAACTCTGGAGTCGTATAAATTACATGTAATTATTATTTCCCTATTATATGTGTCAAGGTTGTCTTTTTGAGAGGTAGCTGTGGCAACGTGGACTGACGACCTAGGTCTGGCAAGTTCGAATCCAGTTGGTTTCATAGCCCAACTTTCACTTATGGGGTTTGGCAACCTACTCATGAAAGAAATTTGTTGCTCTTGTTAAACGAGTTTTCAGATCTCTGTGAGAAAATGTATTTCTTGCCCAACTATTTTTGAGAGAAATTGTAATTCTCGTTAAACGAGTTTTAAGATCTCTGTGAGAAAATGTATTTCTTGTCCAACTATTTTTGAGAGAAATTGTAATTCTCGTTAAACGAGTTTTAAGATCACTGTGAGAAAATGTATTTCTTGCCCAACTATTTTTGAGAGAAATTGTAATTCTCGTTAAACGCGTTTTCACATCCTTGTGAGAAAATGTATTTCTTGTCCAACTATTTTTGAGAGAAATTGTAATTCTCGTTAAACGCGTTTTCACATCCTTGTGAGAAAATGTATTTCTTGCCCAACTATTTTTGAGAGAAATTGTAATTCTTGTTAAACGCGTTTTCACATCCTTGTGAGAAAATGTATTTCTTGTCCAACTATTTTTGAGAGAAATTGTAATTCTCGTTAAACGCGTTTTCACATCCTTGTGAGAAAATGTATTTCTTGCCCAACTATTTTTGAGAGAAATTGTAATTCTCGTTAAACGCGTTTTCACATCCTTGTGAGAAAATGTATTTCTTGTCCAACTATTTTTGAGAGAAATTGTAATTCTCGTTAAACGCGTTTTCACATCCTTGTGAGAAAATGTATTTCTTGTCCAACTATTTTTGAGAGAAATTGTAATTCTCGTTAAACGAGTTTTCAGATTTTTGTGAGAAAATGTATTTCTTGCCCAACTATTTTTGAGAGAAATTTGTTGCTCTTGTAAAACCATTAGTTTCCTTTACTCAATAAAAAAAATGACTTTTTGTCAAACAATTTCTTTCTCTAAGAGACTTTCTTATTTCTTTGTCAAACCATTTATCAGATTTTATCTATGAGAAAAATTATATTTCTTGTCAAACAATTTGTTTCCATTTTCTATTTGAGGTCAAACAATTTTTTTTCTTCTACAAGAGAAATTATGTCTTGCTATTTTTCATTTCCATGAAAGATTTTGGTTTTGTTGAACCAAGTTTTTACATTTTCCCAGTGAGAGAAATTGTGCTTCTTGTTCAAAATACTGAAATTTAGAAGACACTCATAGATTGGTTAGTTGTTGTCTCTCTTCTTTCTTTAAGGTCGCGTGGATTGGCCAAGAAGTGACCCAATCACCATACCCTTAGGGGTCACGTGAGCCAACCTGTATGAAGTAAGACGCCCTGGTCTCCAGCCTCTTTTCCTAGTTACCCTACCACCGTGAACGAACGTTTGACTGCATTGTGACAAAAACTCACAGAAAGTTGTTGCA
Source organism: Sepiola atlantica (assembly GCA_963556195.1). Lineage (NCBI taxonomy): Eukaryota > Metazoa > Mollusca > Cephalopoda > Sepiida > Sepiolidae > Sepiola > Sepiola atlantica. The sequence continues at coordinate 81,448,451 of OY744540.1, forward strand.
GGCAGCCATTTCTCTTTTTTCGGTTTCCCATACTCGAGTTATGTTGGGCTGACTGCATTATAACAGAAGCTGTAGAAGGCAGTCGCAGGCAAAGAGTTTGAATTATCAGAGCCAAATATGCGCAAGCTGTTATCAGAATGCTCTTCATCTAAGTTCTCGTTTACCCTTTTCTGTTGTGCATCATTCTTTATTACTTATATAAACTCAAATGCTCAAATGCTCTTTTCCCATTTTCAATACTACATTGAGGCTGGTTTAACTGAATTGCGACATCAGCTATAGAAAGCTTTTGCATGCAGCCAATCTTGTTTTTCCAATTTTCCTACTACAGGTTTTTTTTTTTGTTACATATTTCACCTCAAACAAGGCAGGCCGCCACTGTAGATGCAAGGGGTTACTGAGAATTAGGGTATAGGTTTTGCGTGTCAGCCTAAGTTGGGAGCTGTGCAGCGAGATGTCTGTTTTTTGGATAATAGCCCTATGGGAATGGACGTATCTGTTGGAAAACGTTGGTTTAACTTGCGCGAATTAACGCGGGGTGGACCCGGCAGGCGAGTGCAGAATAGGGCCTGTTCTCACAGTCAGAAATCACAGACCCCGGATCAAGGGTCGGTGTGCACCTGCAAGAGGCTCTGTGACGACACAGGCCTTTGCATGGGAAACAGAGGTAACCGTGACGTCACTCGTTCTTCGTGAGAAGCGAGTTTCGTCAGAATGCAAGGGGTTACTGAGAATTAAGGTATAGGTTTTGGGTGTCAGCCTAAGTTGGGAGCTGTGTAGCGAGATGTCTGTTTACATTAGTTTTAAACCTCTGCATGTCAGTACAGTCGGGGAAACAGAGAGCAGGGAGGGAGTTCCAGATGTCGGCAGCATGAGGAAAGAAGCTATTGAAGTAAAAGGCTTTCCGGCATCTGGGGACCTCCACAGTGAATGGAAGGGACGTAGCTGATTGTCGGGTTGGTCTCGCTTATTTACGTCGAGGGGGCACTAGAGCAGCAAGTGTGTCAGAGTACATTCCATTGCAAGTACTTGTAAAACAAACACAAGGATGCAACATTGTGATGATGGAATAGGGGCTGGAACTTGGTGGATAGTGAGGGACCTATTAAGTTGGAGACTCTTTTTTGGACGTTGTCTAAAAGGGGAGAGACTAGTGGATGCTGCACCAGCCCAGACGTGGCAACAATACTCCATGCATGGGTGGATGGTGGCTTTGTAGAGATACAGGATAATGTCAGGTGTGAGGAGTTTACTAGTTCATTAGAGGGAGCCCAGTTTACTAGTACATTAGAGGAAAGTAGCTATTTGAGTAGAAGGCTCTCCGGCATCTGGGGACCTCCACAGTGAATGGATGGGATTTAGCTGATTGTCGAGTTGGTCTAGTGAATTTACGTCGAGGGGCACCAGAGTAGCCAGTTCATCGGAGCATAATCCATTGAAGTATTTGTATAACAAGCACAAGGATGCTACATTGCGGCGATGGGACAGGGGCTGGAGCTTGGTTGACAGTGAGGGACCTATTAGGTTGGCAACTCTTTTTTGGACCTTGTCAAGGAGGGAGAGACTAGTAGATGCTGCACCAGCCCAGACGTGGCAACAATACTCCATGCATGGGCGGATGGTGGCTTTGTAGAGATATAGGATAATGTCAGGTGTGAGGAGTTTACTAGTACATTAGAGGGAGCCCACCTCTTTTGCAGCAGCCTTGGCAATGTCTTCAATGTATTTGTTCCAATTCATATTACCTGTGAAGGTTATGCCGAGGAGTTTGAATGCTGAACTCTCAGGTAGGGTGTTATTTGCCTTGACAATCGGCGGTTGAAGAGGTTTCTTGTAGTTGTTGAAGGAAAAGAGATAATATGTTACATTGGTGCATGCTCAAGTGGAAACCACATCAGCCCTAGTTAGATGGGAATGGTGGAGGTCTTGGACTGCCAAAAGTGTTCAAGTTGGTGAAGGATAGACATCTGTAAAACTGCCTTACAAACTATGTTTAGTCAAAATGACACTAGATAATTGGGCCCCACCCTTATCAAAAGATTCAACAAATAAACCGGATAATAATGATGATGAGTCGACATCGGTTTGACTACATTGCGAGACCAACCCCAAGACAGCATTTGCAAGCAAAAGCCATTCCTTCCACGATTGAGAGAACCCGAATTGTTGGCGCTGAAGCATATGCATCTGTTACCACAAGACCCTTCATGTAAGTCCTTGCTAAGACACATATTCACAAACCCTCATTCTGTACCTTTACTATTTTCTGTTGTATATTATTCTTTATTACTTGCCCAAGTAAAATTGTTAAATTAATATACACTGTTGTTATTCTTTCTCTTCAAAAGCTGTTGCTCCCAATTAAACTAGTGCTTATCTTTTAGTATAATTTCTACTTTCTCACATGCGAGAATTGGACTTTATTTCAAGGATATAGCCCTCCTTCCACCCCCCCACACGCAAAAAAGTGTTCTGAAATAATATTCTGTAGTTGTTGATGTGTCTCTTCTTAGTCAGAGGATCGAGTCATTTCATTTGTATAGCAGGGTGGACCACTACGATATATGCATATTACTGTCAAACTGTGTAATTGCGGATGTATTAAAAGTCAAAATCATGTATAAAATTATTTTCGTTCAGTTTTATCTGAACTATATCCTCTTTGGGTGCTTTTCCCCCTTTTGATATTCTTTGTTCAATCACTTTTTCAATTTAGTTTTGGCTCCCGGAGAAAATGTTCCATTTCTGTCTGGTTGAAAATTGAAAAAAAAATTTTTTTTTTTTTCCAAGGTAAGTTTTTGATTAATTTGCCTGACCTCTTCAACATCGGAAATGAAAGAGAATACTTTCAAATTTCCAATTCGGTGCTTTAATTACCTGAAGGCGACACTAGCAGATAAAAATAAATAAAGAGATTCACAGCTTCTTAATTTCTTTTGACATCAAAATTGAGTCGCTCGAATTAATAGCGAGAAGAAAACAATGTAATCTAAATTATTTTCGAAACAATTTTTCTCCAAGAAATTTGCATGTAGATTCACTTCTGGAAAAAAAAAAGATCTGACATATGTATGAGACACATATAATCATAAGAGAGAATGGATGAGAGTTTTTGGGTGAGTTGATGTAGATCAGTTGAGTTACAAAGGTCAGCTAGCAAGGGAAGGCCAGAGAAAGCACGAGAGGAAGTGACAAGGATGGACTTGAGAGAAAGAATGATAAATGAAGACCTAGCCAAAGATTGGCGAATTTCAAACAGAACCCTTTATTAAATCCATGGGAGTTACATGCTCTCGTTCCATCTGACATGATTGAGAAGAAGTCTTCACTGCACTGAGGATTGAACCTTCAACCTACAGATGACTGTCAGTTAAAACTGAATTTTACTTAGTACTATATCCACTGCGCCACGGATTTGTATACCAAATATAAGGGGCTTGTCGTAAAAAATCCAAAGAATATGTAATCTATATGACATCAGGATAGTATTCAGGAGCGACTCAACTCTCTCTCCGAAAGCATGTTGTGAGAGTCAAACCTCGTACAGAAAAAGTCATGACTAAGAACTGTGTACGCGATTCCATGTAAGTGTTAAAAAGTATACAAAGGTGAGACATGTCGTCAACTAAAGGTAAGGCTAGAAGAACACCGGTAAGCCGTAATACGTGGAGAAATCGAAAAGTCGGGTATGGCTGACCACATATGAAAGGAAAAGGGTAACAACTGGTTATTTCGTTTATGTAAAACAACTTGTTATTTTGTTTATGTAAAACAACTTGGTATTTTGCCATCTAAATTACATACAGATGTGTAAAGAACAGGAGACTTTGATGGTATGGCCACATTGAAAGAATGCATGAAAGTACTTGAGTCAGTAGATGCAGAACAGTTAAGGTAGCAGGTCCAGTTCACAGGGGAAGGCCAAAGAATGGGAGGAAGTGATAAAAATAGACTTGAGAGAAAGAGGGATAAATAAAGACCTAGAAAGAGATAGGTTAGTTTCGGAGTCAATTTTCTAAAGCCGTCCAACACATGCCATCATGTAAAACGGACGTTAAACCGAGTATGATGATGATTATGATGAGTATACAGATTGATCTTCTGAAAAGTAGCCCAACTACTAGTCGGATGTATGAATAAAACAGTGGAAGTTGGTTTTCCATGGTGTACTTGTTGGCAATTATTTGCATACACATTACATCAATATATTCACCATATGATATACAAAATATCGTGGCTAAGAGATCGGGATACACTTCAGTGGATGCTCTCCCTCTGTATTATACTACCAGTCTAGGATACGTCCCCGACAATCAGTCCGACACTGGCTTTATTGCTGTCGAGCTGAGGTCTGGTATGTTCATTCCTAGGTGGTCCACCTTCCTAGGCTTTATCTTCTCTTTCAGAAGGAGATAGTTTATAACTAGTCACCAGAGGCGCCCTTACCAGGAAATGCCGATGAGGCTGCTCAGGCATTTTTTGTAATATTTCCATTGCATTTGATCCATAGTCATTAAACACCAATTAAGAAAGATTCTCTGAATTTCAATTTTTTCTTAAGACCCATTAAGCTTAAGAGTTAAATTTTATACAGTTTCTATAATCGAAATCAGGCAACATTAAAATAAACATTCTAGACATAAGGTTTAGTATCATTATATCTTGAGTTTTATCTTTGTAAGGGGACATAAAACTGGTGCAAAACTGTTCTGTTTTAGGGATTAATTTTACCAATCCTAGAACGGGTATTTCTCTCGTTTTTTTGTTTTTTTTTATATAATAGATGAGTATTACTTGCAAAAGAAAAACAAACAAGCAAAGGACAACAATAAAACGCAAACTGTATGAATTAACAAAAGAAATAACAATAGGTCAAATGTTTGCTGTTTGTCAAATAAAAGACAAAAAAGGTTTCCTATTCATGAATCAAGGATGGAGATGAATAGCAGCAACAAACTTTTCCATTGTTAGAAACACTTTCCGTTTTATTTTATCGCAGTTATTTCCCTTTGTCAGTGCCAGTTCAATACTTGGCAAGTTTGAAACATAGAAATTGACAGGTTTTCTTAAACTACTGTGGTAAAGAAAATGTATTGCCTAAAAAAAAAAATGGCTGTTCGTTGTGCTGTTTGCCAAATAAGCAAAATCATGAGAACAGGAAAATGTTGATAGACACATGTAGCGGAAAATTCGACCAGAATATGTTTTCGTTTATCTTTTTTTCTTAAAAACGGTTTAGTTGAAAAGCCTTTTTTTATGTTAAAAACCAAATATAAATTTTATTCCAGGACAAGAAATACAATTTCAAACCAACAATAAATAAACAATCATGGCTGCCATTGTGAAGACAAACCAAAACAAGTCCAATGATTTATAAAACAATAATGTGAGAGAAAGAGAAGCAAAGAGACAGATAAAGACATAGGTAGATAGAGAGGGGGAGAGAAAGAAAGAGAGAGTCAACAGATGACGATTAGAACGGAAGTGACGCCGCCGTTACCGACATAGCGTTGCCACGAACGATAGCCAGGGAGATGCGTTGGAACAACCAGGCTGACTCACAGGGCTCGTGCCTAGACGCTGAAATCCTCCGTCCAATGTCCTGAAAAAATCTAAATGTGCTATTCAAATTGCGAGATTTAGAAAATATATGAAATAATCTAAGTATTCAATTGTTTTTAAACATGTTTACGGTTTAAATAAACATGTTTACGGTTTAAATTTACGCACGTTACTAATTTAAGGGGGTACATTTTTTACAGTGAAATTGATTTCAGCATCACTGCCTAATAACTTATTTTTACTTAAAATCATTTTTCTCTAAAAAACCAAAAAAAAACCCAAAAGAATCGGTTGTACTATTTAGATTATTCAGACCACTGTTCTCATCTTCAATGTTATTCTCACAACGTTTCGGTCGATGTAACATCCAACCTTCTTCAATCATCTTGTCGAACTCGGGAATCTGTACGGAAGGACCTGTGGCGCAATGGATACAAGTGCTAAGTAATAATCAGTTCTAAGTGACAGTCTTCTGGAGGTTGAAGGTTCAATCCTCAGCACGAGCGATAGTAAGAATACAATTACAAATTACTGAAGAATTCTACCCAGACTGTTAGTAAAATACAGGGGGGGGGGCATCCACTGAAGGGTATCCCGATCTCTTAGCCACGATATTTTGTATGTCATATGGTGAATAATTGCCAACAAGTACACCATGAAAGAATAAGAGCAAATTACCCCTGTGGATTAAATAAAGGATTCTGTTCAAAGTTTCATATAGATTCCCGAGTTCAACAAGACGCGCATCGACCGAAACGTTGTTTGAATCTCATCCAAGATGAGAATAGTAGTCCGAATAATACAGCTTATCAAGCCTTATCTAAAAAATTCCAAACTAAAATATGTCAGTTGTAGCAAATTGAATCATACACACAAACTGGTGACTAAAATACAAAATGGCCGACAATAATATTCAACCGGAAGCCAAAGGAGATAGCACTAAATTCATAACATGCAACCAGTAGAGAAAACTCCACACCCACCCCTTAATTTGAAAAGATATTTCAACGAAGAAGCAGTATGTCTGTTCATGTTCGTTTGTCGTTCATTTGTCATAATAGTTGTGTACTATGTGTGGTAATAAGATCTCCCACATTTTGAATTTGTTGTCACATCTGGGCTGGTGTACCATCCACTACTCTCAGAATTATGTTAAAAAAAAAGATACTTTGATGATTGTCTCATCAGTAGGAGGTGTGATTCTGAATGGGCTTCATACTCACCGAACCTTACCCCCCCCCCCACCCCGAGTTTATCAAAACAATCTTTAAAATATTCCTGAACTGAAGAAGGAGATCACATCTAATCAGTGACAGGAGGTGTATGTCAGAGTTATTGGTATTCTTATAGAGAACGACCAGCGTTTCCTTGACTTCACGTCGTCAACGTTCAGGCAGGTCTCGGAAGCGCCCGAAAGTTGACGAAACTATTAACCAATCATGTTGCAGCAGGCATTAGACAATCAGGTTGCAGCAAGTAAACGGTAAATTGTTGAAGAAATTCATTTCTACGATCTGCAACGCGTTAAAAAAAAAATGTGTCAGCACATTGGATCTCCCGAAGGACTCATTGAATTCTGTCAGCAACGGTCAGTTCTAGTGAAAGACTAATGTCAACCCAGAAAATGTTAAAAAGAAAAAAAATCATTAAAAAAAACGAATGAAAAAAAAAAGAAATTGGTTAAAAACAGTCGTTTTGTTGTTTGTTATATATAAAAAAAAATCATTTTTTGAAACTTTTTGTTCCACAAAAAACATTTTATTTAAAATCATTTGCTTAACAATGGTTTCTTTGACAAAAAAAAAATAACATCAAATGAATAACAGTTGTTTAGCTATGGTTTATTTGTTCTTTATTTTTATATATGTTGTTTACTTTGATTTTCTTTGTCTGAATTTATTAATTTGCAACTTTTCTTGAATGTATCGTCTGGCAGTCAACTCTCGGGCGCTTCCGAGACCTGCCCGAACGTTGACGACGTGAAGTGACGGAAACGAGGGTCGTTCTCTATAAGTGTATCAAAAGAACTGTGACGTAAGTGAATCAGCATGGATACAACAAGGGTAATGGGTGTAGGGGTATCCATTAATATTGTATAAGGGTTTATTTGGCATCGCTGGTAAGCATTTCATGTGAAAGATTGACCCTGAAAACTTGGGTAAAAATCAAAGATGTATTGATTTATCATGAAAACTGACCGAATTAGTGCTTCACATGTAAATGGAAAATGACTTGTAAACCAAAAAAAAGTCATATTCAAAATTTGGCACTTTCCCATAATCGGATCTTGTTCAACTTTTAGCATGTTGTAGACTAGACCCAACCTAGCACAAAATCAGCAAAAAACAAAATGTTGCGATTTTTTGGGGTCAATCAGTATATTGACCCGTCTATATCTCCGAGTTATTGACAGTTCTGCCCATCGTATCCAGGTGCGGTTATCATTGAATGACAATTAAAAGGAATTACTGAATATTCATAACCAAAATGTTGATTGAAGCTTATTTGTACCAATTTGCAGAAAGAATTATACAATTTATTAACGAATCCATGGGTAGCTTCTTTTTTTAGAGGGGGGTAACCCGTATAAAAAAAATGTAGCAGTTACCTCCTCCTTTCAAAACATAACTACACCGGTTTGCCGGTAGGTGTCTCTTTTTCACCGACAGGTGGCGCTGTAAAGCGACACCAGAGTTATCTGCCCTTCGGACTATAAAACCCGGAGCCAAACGGAAAATCTCTCTCTTCCTCACCGACCTGCCTCGGCAGGCAGACGCTGACACTAGCGTTCCGTTTCACTCTTCTCTGGTCGGCAGAACGACGCTAATACACAAGCGTTTCGTCTCACGCTTTTCTTCTCAACCAGCATAACAACTACCAACACACGTGGGCAAACAACGGTAAGAGTTCTCAACTCGTTTTCTTTGTTTACGGCTTTCAAAGACTTTTCCTACGCCGGATTCATTTCTTCTTATACCTTTTCAAGAACTGTTTTTCCATCGACACACATGCATACATCACACACTTCACCATTCCACGTACACACACGTTCAATAAACGTTATTTGAACTACGTTATTTTTGTTTATTAATTATTACTCCGTCTTTGCATGTAACATCGCTTGATTCAACTTTACACGTTTATAATCGGGGGAACACGACCCTCGATCCTAAAAAAAACAATGTTTAATTTAGCTCATTAAGTAGATACTAGTGGGACCCTGTGGAAAGTCCACGGTGCTTTCTATATCAATCTGTACAATTTACTGTTAATAATATTCCTTTTGAATTATTAAATGTTTGTCAGGGCCAATACTATTAAGAACAAATTTCGTCTTTCTCTTTTGTAAACATAATTGTCACTATCAGCTAAATATTCCTTAAACAGATAAAACAAATATATCTCTTCTATATTTATTTGTTTAAAATTTAATTAGTTTTGAAGCAATACATATTCTCAGTGTTGTTAACATAAAAATAATTGTCAGGCAAGTATTTATCAAATCGATGAAACGAAAGTTACTTTTTAAAATGTATTTATTTAAAATTTAATTATTTTTGAAGCAATAAATATTCTCAGTGTTGTTAACATAAAAATAATTGTCAGGCAAGTATTTATCAAATCGATGAAACGAAAGTTACTTTTTAAAATGTATTTATTTAAAATTTAATTATTTTTGAAGCAATAAATATTCTCAGTGTTGTTAACATAAAAATAATCGTCAGGCAAGTATTTATCAAATCGATGAAACGAAAGTTACTTTTTAAAATGTATTTATTTAAAATTTAATTAGTTTTGAAGCAATAAATATTCTCAGTGTTGTTAACATAAAAATAATCGTCAGGCAAGTATTTATCAAATCGATGAAACGAAAGTTACTTTTTAAAATGTATTTATTTAAAATTTAATTAGTTTTGAAGCAATAAATATTCTCAGTGTTGTTAACATAAAAATAATTGTCAGGCAAGTATTTATCAAATCGATGAAACGAAAGTTACTTTTTAAAATGTATTTATTTAAAATTTAATTATTTTTGAAGCAATAAATATTCTCAGTGTTGTTAACATAAAAATAATTGTCAGGCAAGTATTTATCAAATCGATGAAACGAAAGTTACTTTTTAAAATGTATTTATTTAAAATTTGATTATTTTTGAAGCAATAAATATTCTCAGTGTTGTTAACATCAAAATAATTGTCAGGCAAGTATTTATCAAATCGATGAAACGAAAGTTACTTTATAAAATGTATTTATTTAAAATGTTCCTGTTTTAGTTGCTGAAACGACACCATTTTAAAAATAGGTGAATTCGGAATTGTTTATCTTAGCGACATCAGATTAATCAGCAATAAACGAATAATGTAATTTTTTGATAAACGTGTGTCACAAATGATAACGTACGTACGAACATGAAATGCCTTAGCATATATATTATTAGTATAAAGATCAACGAGTTTAATGTGGTTTAACAAGTGTATTCTTTATGTATGACTAGGAAGATAGTTTCCAATTTTGAATACGTATCAGAAAGAAAATTCTAGTCATAAAAATTCGTGTCAGCCATGAAATATGAAAAATGATTGTATTAAACATTTTAGTAGGAAAATATAAAACAGATAAGGTTAGGGTTTTAAAGATAAAACAGTTAGGGTTAGAATTATAAATATAAAACAGATAGGGTTAGGGTTTTAAATATAAAACAGATAACGTTAGGGTTAGGGGTATAAATATAAAACAGATAAGGTTAGGGTTAGGGGTATAAATATAAAACGGTTAGGGTTTTAAATATAAAACAGATTAGGTTAGGGTTTTAAATATAAAACAGATAAGGTTAGGGTTAGGATTTTAAATATAAAACGGTTAGGGTTTTAAATATAAAACAGTTAGGGTTAGAATTATAAATATAAATGAGATAAGGTTATGGTTAGAGTTTTAAATATAAAACAGATAAGGTTAGGGTTTTAAATATAAAACAGATAAGGTTAGGGTTAGGATTTTAAATATAAAACGGTTAGGGTTAGGGTTTTAAATATAAAACGGTTAGGGTTTTAAATATAAAACAGTTAGGGTTAGAATTATAAATATAAAACAGATAAGGTTATGGTTAGAGTTTTAAATATAAAACAGTTAGGGTTAGGGTTTTAAATATAAAACAGATAAGGTTTGGGTTAGGGTTATAAATATAAAACAGATAATGTTAGGGTTAGGGGTATAAATATAAAACGGTTAGGGTTTTAAATATAAAACAGATTAGGTTAGGGTTTTAAATATAAAACAGATAAGGTTAGGGTTAGGATTTTAAATATAAAACGGTTAGGGTTTTAAATATAAAACAGTTAGGGTTAGAATTATAAATATAAATGAGATAAGGTTATGGTTAGAGTTTTAAATATAAAACAGATAAGGTTAGGGTTTTAAATATAAAACAGATAAGGTTAGGGTTAGGATTTTAAATATAAAACGGTTAGGGTTAGGGTTTTAAATATAAAACGGTTAGGGTTAGGGTTTTAAATATAAAACAGTTAGGGTTAGAATTATAAATATAAAACAGATAAGGTTATGGTTAGAGTTTTAAATATAAAACAGTTAGGGTTAGGGTTTTAAATATAAAACAGATAAGGTTTGGGTTAGGGTTATAAATATAAAACAGATAAGGTTTGGGTTAGGGTTATAAATATAAAACAGATAGGGTTGCGGTTGTAAATATAAAACATATAAGGTGCTGCTAATGCGTAAGTTTTAATTAACTTGAAATAAGGTGTTTATACCTCACCGTTACTGCAAGAAATAAGCGCAACCTTCACATTCATTCTTTATATATATATATATCACCGATATATAGAAAGTTAAAAGTTATTAACGAAGATATATAAAAAAAAAAAATTTTTTTCTGAATCGAACACAGGCTCTAAAATTAAAAAGAAAATTCTAGTCACATGGTTACTTGCTCCTTGTGCTTCCTAAAGCCCTTTTGTCGAAATCATTTTTTTTGTTTTCATTCTATTAACTTGGCCTGACGAGCCTTAGCCAAAAGATGCCTGCATATATGTAGCCAAAATGTTTGTACAAATAAAAAATTATACTAATATATATATATATCAAGTGCTTCCCTTTTACCCTTGAAGCAATTCACAATTGTACTAAGTTCCCAGTCTTTTGGAATCACCTCTTCTTTTATGATCTGATTTGTCAATCTGTCATTACTAACCAGCAGAGCGTTACCACTGTCGAGGAAGAGAAAAGTCTACCAAGCATGTGTTCGTAGTGTGATGATGTATGGAAGAGAAACCTGACCAGTGAGGATTGGGGACATGCGTTGCCTGGAGAGAAATGACATGGGAATGGTACGATGGATGTGTAATGTGAGTCTTAAAAACATGTTTAGTTCTGATGACCTCAGAGAAAGATTAAATCTGTACAGTATAGGGAGATGTGTGCAGAAGAGGAGACTTTTATGGTATGGTTGAAAGCATGGATGAGAGTTTTTGAGTCAGTAGATGTAGAACAGTTAAAGTAGCAAGTCCAGTTGATGTTGCAATACTTGTTCCTTCGGGGGGCCCGGTAGCATCAAACAAAACACAACGATAGAGACAAGGACGTGCTCGAGAAACTCTGTTTCTTTATTCTTCACCACCAGCTGGTGTAAGTTGGGTATACACATATATATAATAAAATATTTCTTTGTTAGCAAAAGTCCTTTGGCATTATTGTTCTCTCCCTTGTCTTACGAAGAAACCTCTTTCTTTATTTTGACGGCGGTTTATTTTTTACTCTACCCAACGTCAGTGCGATTTACCTTGCAACCTAGAGGGAAACACGACAATATGTTCTGTAGCAGTCTGCTCCCGGAATCTAGGGAAAGCTTGTGATCCCCACACCAATTGTTTATGGCAGTTTGGTCGTGGTGGGGTTACCTCTCTTCAGGGCTAACCCACGACAAGTTTTTCACTATATCCTCCCAACTCGATCTCTATGTAAGCGCTCCTTCGTTCTTCGTTTAAAACCGCCGTTTTAATTTCTGACTTTGCACCCCAGATGTCGCCTTCTTCTGGCCTCGTGCACCTGACTCTTTTAAAGGTTACCGAGTTGTTGTTTTTTTACGACGTCATACTCCAAAATGAATTCGTCGACGTCACACACCTGGGCTCGTTCAAAGGTCACCGATTAATTTCCGTTGTTCTTTTAGCCTAATTGACAATCTATCTAGTATTTGGCTTTTCTTCATTATTGCAGGGTCATGCCCTTAGCCTCCCCGTGACGTCTTATGCATTATTACTCAACATGTCTGCATCATTATTTTACATTGACATGGGAAGGCCAATGAAACAAGGGAGGAGGTGATAAAAATGAACTTGAGGGATAAATAAAGACATGGGCAGAGATAGCCTAGTTAAGAAGTTAATATCTAAACATATGGCAGCATGTAAAACGGACGTTAATCTGAATATTATGATGATGATGATGATGATGATGATGATGATGATGATGATGATGATGATGATGATGATATGTGTGTGTTTGTGTGTGTTTTATTTTTCTGAGCTTAGAGTTTTAGCTGGTCACACATACATATAAATAAACAAATAGTCTTTTTTAATATAAATCTAAATTCTTTGTAGAACTCAAGTATTAAATAATAACACAAGGTCTATTTAGGTTTCAGTTTAATTTAAAATCTTCCTGTCGGCCATGTTTGATCCTACATTTGTCAAGATTGGTTTTATGTACTATTTTCGATTTAGCCATTTTTTTCTTTTAATTATCAATTTTTATTTCTTATATGAAAAAAAAAAATTGCATTGTTGTTCAAAGTTCTCATATTTTCTTAAAAGGTTTGTGAAACTATTTTCCTGTTTTTTTTTTTCTGTTTGGGATTCTTCAAATATAACGCGAATCAAAAAGAAAATGTTTTTGTCTGTTCTCCTCACCGAATTCTTATCAGAATCTAGAGAAAGGGCAAAGATCTTATTTTGGAAATGTCGTGTTTAAAATAACATTCCGCTTGATTAAATAAACTTGAAGTTTTATGCTGAAACTTTTTCTTCTTTTGCTGTTCAACTTTGGGAATAACGATAGCAGTTCAGAATAAAACTTGAACAATAAAAGCTTCGTTTTTTTCGTCGTGTGGTGCATCAAGGAAAACCTGTAATCAAAAAGCTGTATATAGCCAATATCTCTACTGCCTTCATTATATTTTAAGACAATTTACAAAATCAGAATTTAAAAAAGAAATTAATTAAAGTTAGAATTGAAAAGTTCAGTTCTTGAATAAATTCTGCTAAAAGCGTCTTTCTCACAGAAGAAGAGACGCTGCTAGTCTTTCTCTACTCTATCATTATTTTCGTGCTTGCCTTAAACATTCACAGCAAGAACTCGTCTAGCTACAACCACTGTTCATAATTTTCCTTTCTTCCTCTCTATACTTAAAACCAAACGGAACTTCTATGAGCAAAGATTCTTTCTTAGAACTACCCGTCTGTGAAATACAAAACTATGGGGCTGCTGCCAAGCTGACTAAAACAGGGTCATTTGTTTTAATGAAAACCGCTCCAGACAAGGCATGAAGCCACTTGATTTAAAAAGCTAAAAAAATACTACTTCCATGGTCAAAAACTAGCCAACGATAAGTGTTAGGTGGATAGATTCCGACCTAGAAAGCAGCAATTCTCCCCCCTTTGTCAGAAACGTCGCTCATTGAATGTGAGGACTAAAGGACAAAATAAGTGAAGCGAGAGTTACTCTCCAATGTTAACAAATTCTTGTCTCACTGTCCACTTGGCGAACTCATTAACCCTTATCCTCGAGTTGCCTTTGGGCTTTGGTAATCGGTGACTCATTAGTACATGTACATAAAAAGATATTTCTGTTAAGATTCTCCTCTAATTTATAAACATTGTTATTTTTAAATTGCATTTATCCATGCCTATCGCTTTATGTATGTATTAACAGGGGCGGCTTAAAAGTGTGTAGGGCTCAGATTCAAATAGTTTACAAAAAAACAAAGAGAGAAGCATGTAAAACCTTGCCCCCCCCCCCCCCAAAAAAAAAAAATTGCAACTTTGTATAAATATATAAATATATGGACTGTACTGGTTTACGACCTGTAAATTGAAAAAGAGATAAAAGAAAATTGAGAAAGAGATAAAAGAAAATTGAGAAAGAGATAAAAGAAAATTGAGAAAGAGATAAAAGAAAATTGAGAAAGAGATAAAAGAAAATTAAGAAAGAGATAAAAGAAAATTGAGAAAGAGATAAAAGAAAATTAAGAAAGAGATAAAAGAAAATTGCCAAAACAAATGAAAAGGTTTGATACTCAATCCGGAAACTATTTACATTTTTTTTTTTAAATTTATTTTTTAATGATATTTCACTCCAAACAAGACAGGACGCCGCTGTAGACGTAAGGGGGTACTTAGAATTAGGGAGTAGGTTTAGGGTGTCATTCTAAGTTGGGAGCTGTGCAGCTAGATGTCTGTTTACATTAGTTTTAAACCTCTGCATGTCGGTACTGTTGGGGAAACAGGGGGCAGGGGGAGTTCCAGAAACTAACAGCACGAGGAAAGAAGCTATTGGAGTAGAAAGCTCTCCGGCATCTGGGGACCTCCACAGCGAATGGATGGGATTTAGCTGATTGTCGAGTTGGTCTAGTGAATTTACGTCGAGGGGGCACTAGAGTAGCCAGTTCATCGGAGCACAATCCATTGAAGTATTTGTATAACAAGCACAAGGATGCTACATTGCGGCGATGGGACAGGGGCTGGAGCTTGGTTGACAGTGAGGGACCTATTAGGTTGGCAACTCTTTTTTGGACCTTGTCAAGGAGGGAGAGACTAGTAGATGATGCACCAGCCCAGATGTGGCAACAATACTCCATGCATGGGCGGATGATGGCTTTGTAGAGATACAGGATAATGTCAGGTGTGAGGAGTTTACTAGCACGGTAGAGGGAGCCCACTTTCTTTGCTGCAGCCTTAGCAATGTCTTCAATGTATTTGTTCCAATTCATGTTACCTGTGAATGTTAGGCCGAGGAGTTTGAATGTTGAACTCTCAGGTAGGGTGTTATTTGGCATGGCAATCGATGGTTGGAGAGGTTTCTTGTAGTTATTGAAGGAAAGGAGCTTTGTCTTTGCGGCATTAAAAGTTACCAACCATTTGTCTTCAATGGGACTTTTAAAGCTCAATTTCACCGGAAATAATTATTTACTTTTTGCCCGAGTCAAAAATAATGTGGCTCAAAGATCACTGGACGATTTCTCTCACCTCTCTCTGTTCTTGCTCTAGATAATAGGTTGTGAGTTCGATCCTGACATTTGACATTTCCTTAATTTTCAAACTACATGTCAGGTAAAGACGGACGTGTTTAGGGCAAGAATCAGGTACTGCTTGATCCGAGTTCAGGATCATTACATCTGCCACAACACCATATATTGTTTTACTGCCAGTTTTTCCCTGCCTTTTATTCAGTTTTTCCACACCTTCCTGCATTACCACAGTTTTCAAGAATATAAAAATTACTGTTCGGATCGAAGGTCGTGTTCCCCGATTATAGACGTGTTCAGTAAATCAAGCAATTGTTGCATGCAAAGACAGAGTAATAATTAACAAACAAAATGAAGTAGTTCAAATAACGTTTATTGAACGTGTGTGTACGTGGAATGATGAAGTGTGTGGTGTATGTATGTGTGTCGATGGAAAAACAGTTCTTGAAAAGGTATAAGAAGAAATGAATCCGGCGAGAGGAAAGTCTTTGAAAGTCGTAGACAAAGAAAATGAGTTGAGAACTCTTACCGTTGTTTGACCACGTGTTGACGGAAGAAACGTGTGTTGGTAATTGTTTTGCCGAGACCAGTTCAAGAGAAAAGCGTGAGACGAAACGCTAGTGTATTAGCGTCGTTTTGCCGAGGCCAATTGACCAGAAGAGAAGAGTAAAACGGAACGCTAGTGTCAGCGTACTCCTGTCGAGGCTGGTGAAGAAGAGAGAGAATTTCCGTTTGCACGGTTTTTATAGTCAGAAGGGCAGATAACTCTGGTGTCGCTTTACAATGCCACCTGTCGGTTAAAAAGCGACACCTACCGGCAAACCAGTGTAGTTATGTCTTGAAAGGAGGAGGTAACTGCTACATTACTTTATACACTTCTTCATAATATTTTAAGACGTAATCTACAACATCAGAATAATGAATAATAATAATTGAATTGAATTACAACGTTAAGTTTTAGAATAAATTCTGTTATTACTGTTTAGATTCGCCCCTAATTTTCAAAGAAAGAAAATATATTTGTCAATGCCTATCGCTTGTATGGATTAACAGGAGGAGCTTAAGGGTGAGTGAGTTTTATAAACGCCAACAAAAGAAGCATGTAAAACATTGCCAACAAAAAATTGCGATTTGAAACATTATTCTTATATCATTCTTTTTTTCAACAGATTTAGGATTTCTGTTTGACTGTAATTGAATCACATTTTTTAATTATATACATAAAAGTGTATGCATATAATTAAAATTTATTCAACACCAACAAATAATAGTTCATTAATAAAATGCCCCTTTTAAAACCAATATTTCATAGACAATTTTTTAAACCGGCATTTTTTAAAAGCACTATACATGAAACTTCTGCACAGGTACTCGCTAGTGTGTCGTCTGATTTACGTGCTTCAGCTTCATTGCACTAAGGCCGGCCCTGTGTATTAGTCCTGTTTTTGTACTCTGTCAACGCAAAAAAAAAGAGTGCTCAAAGCGACATCACCCCAGATATGTTGGCTATACTCCATCTCAGGTATATTTGACTTACACAGGACTTAGATACTTTCTAGAGCGGTAGAATGATCCAATCATGCCAGCCTGTAACAGAGACGTTAAACCGAATATCATGATGATATTGCGAACACAACGCTGACACAACAATTAGCCAATCAGCGAATTAAGCATAAAAGTAATAGTCTTCTAAACTGTTCGATGTGATCATCTATAAAGACTAAGGCAATCAAAAAAATAGATTTTATTCAAAAAACTCCTTCGCGGGATATGGTACGTTACTCACCCTGTTGCCTAGAATACGTATTCCATAATTTCGATAGTTTAGTATTTTACCAAGCACATACATACATATTAACGTTTACCCACGTGCACCAGTCCTTTTTAAAATGTATTACTGAATATAACTCCAAATTTGATGTGGAGCAATTCTTTCCAAATAATAATATGCCCAGATTACTCACCAGATTGCCGAGAATTTATATTTCAAGATTCATAATTATCGGTTCATAAAAATAAAAACCTTCACATATATATATATATATGTGTCGGGCGCAGTTGAGAAAAACACCAACCGTACCGCCTGCAATACCAAGGATGAATTGATCGCCAGAATCAAAGTGGTGCTCAACATCTAAAGACAATGCTGCATTTCCTTGATTCAGGTCCCAACTGGAGGTCGTGGTGAAGCCTTAGGGCGACTTCTTTGAGTGAACTGCATTTGCCAAAAGATGCTATTGAATTTTTAGAACACATTGGCCAAGTTATGACGCCTTTTCTTTCCTTTCCCAAAAATGTCAAATTTTCCTAGAACACACTGAAATATATATATGTTTGTCAATCACTGTGTGGTCCGTCGAATGTTCCCCATTTTGCCATTGTTGGTCTAGTTAACACACAGTGAATACTTTCGCTTTGTTTAGCCCCAAGGGTACTAATAAAACCGTGTATCCCACTGATATAAAACGCAATGATTCATACCCCCAAGGGGCATTTAGCCTTTGAATTGAAACCGAATTCATCCAACACCTCATTTATTTTGTGTTTCATTCACGCAGAATTTGTTTACACACTTGATTCTTCTCATAGAGAACATTATTTGCTTTCTAATTCCAACAGCTCAAATATCTTTGGTTCCTTTGAAAGGACAACTTAATTCCACAAAAATGGTTCAAAATGAAAGCCATCAGACCTGATCAGCAAGGGAAAAAAGAAAATCCTTTCTTTTGTTGTTTTAACATTGCCCTCAAATTTCATTTGCGTTCGTCCATAAAAGTACACAATATCATGAACATAACAGATTAGATGACTATACACGTTTTTTTAAATTTCTATTAAAAACAAAAGTGTTTATCATTTCTTAATTGGAAATATCCTTTAGGGCGATTGTGCCGTATCGTTAAGAAAAAAAATGGCAAACACAAACAAATTGAAAACAAATAACTATTACCAAACGAAAGAAAATTCGCTTTTCTATTTAACTGTATAATTTTCACCTGTGTTCATTGTCTATGAAATTTAGACTCCTAAAGAGTGTAAATGAGAGACGAAGTCAGAAAATACATTTATTAAATCTTTTTAGAAAGAGGTAATTCAGATATCCTTTTCTAAAAGATTGTAATTACTATTCTTTTTAGCGATTTGTTATGAAGATGGATTGTAAGATTTATTATATATGCATTTGTTGTCGGCACTTTTATTTAGCCAAACCCGTGTGGTTTCTGTCATGGCCATCAATTCTGGGGAGTCTTGGTTGTAAATTCTAGGCTCAAATGATACTAAAAAAAGCAAAAGGGGTCAGTAGAACCGTATGCCTAAGTCCTAGAGTAGTTGCCAATCTGATTAGGGTAAGCTTTTTTTTATATTATTATATTTTAAGATTGAAATTCGCAACCAAGTCTTCCTAGTGTGCTGAACCTTCAAAACCCACCTGATTTTGTGTCTAAATTTTTTTCACCTGCACGGACTGACGACCTGGGTGTGCCAAGTTCGAATCCAGTCGATTCCATAATACCACTTTCACTTAAGGATGTTAGCAACCATTACGTGGTCCCTCATGCAAGAATACTGACAACAGAATCAAGCCGGTCAATAAAGTTGTATCATTCTGATTCATACTTACCAGGAGGTAAATAAAAGACTCACTTTGTTGTCATTTGTCTAGGAGGAAAATGTATCTGCTCTAATACTAACAATAAACTTCATCTTTTCTATCTACTTACATGTTGAGCACCATTAAAGTAAATACATAATATATTATATCTTATAATATTATATGAGTATATACCTGAAGTAATATATATGTATAGTCTGCATTGATGAATAAATATATATTTATATCCTGAGGAAGGTTTTGTTGACTTTCAAAGATATTACTGGTATACCTTGCTCGAAAAGCTACAGAGTTGTAGCATTACCTCCCTTCGTCAACACTATTAAAGACTCTCCACCAGAGGGCGTTTTTAGACTAGTGTTGTCTTCCATTTGTAAACACCAGGCGGCGCTCCTATCAGTAATTATTGAAAGAGCTGCACATGCAAATTCACCCCTTTTTCTGTTCAGGCATCGACAACGACCTCGTTCTGGGGGTTACTTTGATAAACATCTCACCTACACGTGTGCACTCACACACAAGTACACTATTCTGGTGCGTAAGACTTTTCTCTACATACATACACACGCACACCCCATTTACAGACTCTTTCAACACATTCTCGTGGACACAACTTCATAGCAAACCCAGTCGAATTCGCAAGCAATAAATATATTTTTTTTATATTATGTACGAGTTGTTAATTTGTTCCCATTTGCATGCTTGTATATTGAACACATAAATATATACTATGTATGTATATATATATATATATATCATGTATATGTATATATATATATCATATATGTGTATACTATGTATATATGTATATATACTATGTATATATATATATCATATATGTGTATACTATGTATATATATATATACTATGTATGTACATATACATATATCATGTATATATATGCGTATATATATCATATATATGTATACTATGTATATATATATATATATATATATATATATCATGTATATATATATCATATACATATCGTATATTTATCATATACATATATATATATATCATATATATATATCTCATGTATATATATATATATATTATACTTATATATATGGCATATATATATATATATATATATATTATATACATCTTATATATATATATTATATTTATATCTCATATATATATATATTATATTTATATATATGGCATATGTATATATATATATATATATATATGAGGATAAAATGTCAGCCAAAACTCCTAAAGAGTGTAAATGAGAGACGAAGTCAGAAAATACATTTATTAAATCTTTTTAGAAAGAGGTAATTCAGATATCCTTTTCTAAAAGATTGTAATTACTATTCTTTTTAGCGATTTGTTATGAAGAAATGTATATCGATAGATTATGAATATTTAAAACTACTCAAAATCTTCAAAGTATATTTTCTGAAATAAGACAGTCAACAATCAATCATTGGAAATGGTTCAAAGTTTTTCAACTAAAAGATGACACTGTACTTTTAAAATGTCAGCGTCACAAAACTAATAATTAAATAACTACTATTTTTGCACGAGAAATCTTTTCGGATTTTCAATGTCAGACCCAAATAGTCTTAAAGTTGACAAATAAAATGTTGCTTCTGACTAGCCAATTTTCATTCGTTATTGTTGTACCATGTTATTGGCAATTATAAAAACGTACTTAACTATAATTTATTTTTTTTAAATTACTTGTCTGGCAGAAGTGACTGATAATATGAAACATTTTTAAATAATCACTGAAAAAAATCAAAATCAGTAAGGAAAATGACTCATATTTTTAATTTGAGAATATAATAAAAAATTATGTTTCGGATTTTTTAGATGAGGATTAATAATTCGTATTATTTGGATTATGCGGACTACTGTTCTCATCTCGGATGTTATTCTCACAACATTTTAGCCGATGTAACCTTCGCTTGGACACATGTTGCAACGGATAAAAGTACTAAGTAATAATTAGTTCTAAGTGAGTCTTATGAAGGTTAAAGGTTCAATCCTCAGTATAGGCGATATTACGAATTTAGAATTACTTAAGAGCCGGTCACGGCTGATGGAACAGAAACAAGCCACTTCAGTGTATTAAATAAAGGGTTCTGTTCGAAATTTCATAACAATTCCTAAGTTTGACGAGACGCACTTGAAGAAGGTTAGAGACTAAATTGGCCGAAAGGTTGTGAGAATAAAATCCCAGATGAGAACAGTAATCCGAATAATTCAAATGCATAATAAGAATTATCTACCGTACAACTAAAATGTTATTTCTTTTTCTGTATAAGTTTAAAAATGTGCCCCCTCCCCAAACTAAAATGACTTCAATGCATCCCGAGCAATGCCGGGTAGGTACAGTATTTTCCTATGATATTACTTCATTAAAATAGTTTTTTTTCCTTCAAGATACACAAGTATGATATGAGAATAATACGATGGACGTGTAATGCGAGTCTAAAAGACCTGCTTAGTTCTGATGACCTCAGAGGAAGATTACATCTGGAGAGTATAGGGAGATCTGTGCAGAACAGGAGACTTCGATGGTATGGCCACGTTGAAAGATCATATGAGAGTGCTTGGGTTAGTACAGCAGGGCCGGCGGGACAGTTATAACAGTGTGGGGGGGGTCTCCTAAAAAGTGGGGGGCCCCGGTTAATCATATGCATATCAACTTAATTAGTGATGATCGTAAAGTGGGGGGGGGGGGCAAGTAAAAAAGTGAGGGGGCTTGAGCCCCCCCCCCCGGTGCCGCCGTCCATGAGTACAGAACAGTTGAGGTAGAAGTTTCAGTTCACAGAGGAAGGCCAAGGAAAACATGGGAGAAAGTGATAAAAATGAACTAAAAATGAAAGAGGGATAAATAAAGACCTGGTCAGAGATAGGTCACTGAGAATCTTCTAGTAGTTTATAAATAACTTGCTGGCTCAAGGTGATTTCCTGAATTTATAATGTTGTCAAATATATTGTAAATGTGAGCAGACGCTAATGTAATAGAACTTTTGATTATATATGAACGCACATTTTATAAAATAAATATTTGCATACAAGTAAAAAAAAAAACACAAACATGCAATGTAAGTCTCTATGTTTAAAATATCTTCATACAAATCAGAAAAAAAGCCAACATTTAAAATTTGAATTTTTATTTACAAAAGTCTTACAGGTTGAAAAGGATAATACACTTCTTTAAATATCATTTCTTTTTCAGAAAATGTTAAAAAATTGAAAAAAAATCCGTATTGTGAATGATTTCATTTTAATAAGAAATAGTAATTGTATGAACGTTCAAATATTAGAACATTTCTTAAAGCCGTACAACACATGCCAGCATGTAAAAAGAACGTTAAATCGAATATATGATAAGTGTAATAGTTCAATTATGTCGAGCTCTTTACCCCCCCCCCCAAAAAAAAATACTAAGAAAAAAATGACTTTTTTTATTTTGTTGAGGGTCTAAGATATCGCAGTGAATCTTACTTCTTGCCAGACAATATAACAAAAGCAATTCAAGTCTGCTCCTCTGAGCCTGAGGGTTTTGAACAAGAATCTAAACATTTCGGACATTTTGATTGTTTCCATTTCGTATGTGTCCAGAGTCCCTTATTTGTTTATCATCATTTATTCACTGTTTCCCTTCAATGGCTACTCGGGTTGACATCTCCGTCCACTGACATGTTAATAATATAGAAATCAACTCAAAACGAAATGTATGCAGTTCACAAGGTTCAAGCATTTTTTTAAGTAATGAGAAAAAAAAAACGTGACTGACAGCGGTAGTATGAATTCGTTCAGGTGACAAAAAGTACTACACCTATTTTTACTGGCAAACATTTATTGCTCCAGTGATCGGTGATCTTGTGGTAAAAGTGCATATTTATTTATTCATTCTGATCATACTGTTGGGAGTAGCTGACAATATTAAACGTTGTTAATAGACAATTTACTTCTTGTGACCTCTAATTATATGTGTATATATCTTCAATTTATATATACAGTGTAACCCGGATATGAGAGCACCGGATATAAGAGAAACCCGAATATAAGAGACATTGTCTCTGGTTCCAAATTACAGCCTGTGTTAATGTCTATAAATTAGACCCCGATATAAGAGACCCGGATATAAGAGAAACCCGGCTAAAAATACTTCTTCTCAGGTCCCGTCCTCCCCAATATAAGAGAGTGACAGTGTTATGTCGTATGACCTTCACTATAGCCATATTCATAAAGAAGGTTTCTTTTTTTGTTGTTGTTAGAAGGCTAACCCATATATAAGATATTTATTCTCCGGTCCCAATAGCTCTCTTATATCCGGGTTTAACAAAGAGATTTCTGTAAAATGAAAAATGACTGCCGTTTTTAAGAAAAAGGAATTTTTGACTGAATTATTTGTGAAAACTGATTGAAAAGTATTTTTTATGTCTATAACTGTTAAATAAATTAGTGTTCTGTGTGTAAAAAGCGTTATATGTGGTGTTTCCATACTTACATAAACAAAATAGACCATACCCGGATATAAGAGGAACCCGGATATAAGAGACTTATTCTCCGGTCCCAACAGCTCTCTTA
>OY744540.1:81477443-81557443 GCA_963556195.1 Sepiola atlantica
AAAAACATAGATGGTTGCGCAAAGGGCCCTACAACATTCAGTAGCCCTCTGGGGAAATTATGCTCAAATGATTGATATGATTTACCCCAAATATCATTTTCCAAAATTGATGAAATACATGATCTTAGTTCTGACCAAAGACTCCTTTATGAATACACAGTAGGTATTTCTAGAGGTAAGGTTGACTCTAGATATGCCTCCTGGAAAATTGGTCCTTTAAACCAAGCAAGATGGTTAACTTTGGCCATCAGGCTTATGTGTTTATGGACTCGTGGTGCATCCCCACAAAGGCACACAACAAAACTACACTATGTAGTAAATTTTATTGTAAATGTGTATGCCACTTTTTGGTTTGAAATTAAAAGAAATAGTAAATTCCACAATCAGTAAGTGCACATTTTTAATATGACCCAGAGGATTAAGGAGAAGCCTCAGGAAATCCAAGATATCACATTTAGAAATATACAAGGTAATACATTTTGTTTACTGCCTGAAAACTTTCTATATTCCATGGTTAAATCTGAGGAGATTGAAGTAAGAGAAGAAGCTTTAAAAAGAATTTTGGCCATTAGGTAAGTAATATTTATTCATATATCTCTGACTCAATTATTTATTCCAATTTATAGAATGATTTTTAAAGATTTTATCTAATTTCACCATAATTATTAAAGCAGTACAGATTGGAATTTTTTAATAATTCAATTAATTAATTTGTTCTTTCAGGAGTGAGGAGTCAACCAGAAAAAGATTAAAAAGAATACTACCTATTAATTTTAATGCCACACATTGGACACAATTAATAGATTTAAAATTATGCGGCATTTTTGAACCACCAATGACGGAAGATTTTACTGAATCTGAACTTCGAGAATCGTTGATGAATGGAACCAAGCTTGACTTGCCAGATTTGCCCTCACATTCTCAGGGTGTGGAACGGGCAGTTAAGTTAATAACAGAAGCTTCACAAACTGTATATGGTTTTGAAGCAAGGCATCAACACATTACAGCCAAAGTTTTGAGTCAGAAATTGAGACCAGCATTTTTGTCTAAGGGGTCTTATATGGAGCAATTTGACTCTCTATATTAAGCTTCATCAAAATAGTGTTAGGTTTTTCCTTATTTCTTTGCTTGTTATATTTTCACTAATAACAGAAAAAATCATTTTTTTAGGTATTCAAATATTAGTTTAATTCATAACGTTAAAAGGTAGTTTACAAAAGCAGATACTGAAAATGAGGGGGGGGGGGCAAATTTTCAATTTGAAGATTTCTTTAATTCATATCATTTTTATAAAATAAAAGGACATTCCCTGCTTTTAAATGCTAAAATTATTTGGTTTTCACACCAATATTCAAGCAAATCTTGCAAAAACGAGGAATTTTCAGTATATTCTTGTCTACGATCTTTGATACCAAACGCTCAAAAAACCGCTGAAGTTTTTGATCTAATTTTTTGCATGAGTATTTAATAGGTCTATATACAACTTTCGGAACGTGCCTTTTTTAATATTTAAAAAAAAGTGTAAAATCGACCTACCCTAAAGAGAGACATTTATATATATATATAGAGAGACATTTATATATATATATATATATATATATATAGACATTTATATATTTATATATATATATATAGACATTTATATATATATATATATATATATAGACATTTATATATATATATATATATATAGACATTTATATATATATATATATAGACATTTATATATATATATATATATAGAGACATTTATATATATATATATATATATAGACATTTATATATATATATATATATATATATATATAAGTGCAGATTAGTCGTCAGAGGCTATAGCAATGCGATGTGGTTGCCGTAAGATGGAAAAGTGAAAAGAAATAAAACTAATCTGCACTTACATTTACCAGCAATGCTTCAAGCAAACTACAATCTCCTTTTATATATATATATATATATATATATATATATATATAGAGAGAGAGAGAGAGAGAGAGAGAGACATGTATATGTATATATATATATATATATATATATATATAGAGAGAGAGAGAGAGAGAGAGAGAGAGACATTTATACATATATATATATATAGAGAGAGAGAGAGAGACAGACATTTATATATATATATATATATATATATACATATATATATATATATATATATATTGACATTTATATGTAGGATGATTCCCTAAACTTTCACACTAATTCTCAGTAGCCCTTAAGTCTACAGTGGCAACTTCCCTTGTTTGGGGGGAACTAAGTTAGAAAATAAAAAATAAAATAAAAATGTCCACCGAGACGATAACTTTACTGGGGGTTGGCATCTTGAAAAGATAGCAAAAAAGCAATTACTTACCCTACCACTAACCCTAAGTCAGAATGACAAGCCCTCCCCAATAATAGCCATATTAAAACCACACATAATAGTCAAACTTTAGCGAAGGTGAGTGATAATCTTTGCTGCCATTGTTGTTTTCGTGTATTGATAAGATAACTTTCATCAACATAAAATTCTTAAATACAAAATCTTACAATTGCCACACGTTAAAAGTATACAGGTCGGTAGAGAATTTAATTCTACTGCGTTTGCTATAAATTATTTGTTGCTTTTATTTTTTGGTTACGAATTCTCGACTGTCAACTATTCCGTATTTTACCCCCCCAAAAATGGTAGTACAAAAAAAAAGATGGCGATCTTGTTACCTTTGCAGGAAGGATTGGATATTTGACATTTACTTGCAAACAGGCATTTCTTTCAATTTCAGGCGTTTTTAAGGCATCACTTCATTATTAAAAAAAACAAAAACAGAAAAAAAAAACGAATTTTGAGTAACCAAGTTGCTTGGATGTGATGATTTACGAAGATACTTCCGTTTTCTTTAGGCTATCAACCGTTTGGCAAAGGTCAATTATAGGCAATATTATACATATGATATTTACCAGGCTTCATTTTTTATTAAACATTTGGCTGTGTACCAATGCTGAAAAGGGATTATTTTTACGAGAGAGAAAATTATCTATGAGATAGACAAAATTATATATCAACTCACGGGACCCGTGGAAATTCCACGGTGCTTTCAACACCAATCTGTATAAGTTACTATTAAAAATTACATTTCTTTTGAAATAAATGCCTTTCAGGATCAATAATATTAAGAAAAAATGCCTTTTCTTCCATAAAATAATTTTCGTTGTCAGCGAAATATTCTTTAAATAAATAAAACGAATGTCACTTTTTGAAAAGTATTTATTTACAATTGTACTGTTTTAGTCGACGGGAGGATAAAATTCGATTTTGGAACAATTCATTTTAAAATGAGTAAAATCGGATTTTTTATTTTGAAATCACAGCGACATTAAATTAATCATTTGATCGGATGATCAAATTTTTTTTAAATGTGTGTAAAAGCTGATAACATAGTCTGAATATAAAATGCATTAGCGCATACTTTTTTCCCCTATATATTTTAATCACAGAAAATGCATACTAAAATATTCGTCAGTTTTGAGATTGAGTTATGTTTGAAGGCTATAAAGGAAGGAAGAAGGCTATAAAGGAAGAAAGGAAGCTATAAAGAAAGCTATAAATCAAGAAGGAAAAAAAAGAGGTAGAACGAAAAAGCTTTAGACTGACCGACTGACCTCCAATGTTGATTTTTGAAAAACTACCAACAAGAATGACAGAAAGTCATTTTCTTTCTGTACCCCCCCCCCCCTTCACTAATTTGGTCCCTGGTAATTCCAAATTCTTCACAGGTATTGTGTCTATTACCAACGAAAAAATTGAATTTTAATCAATTTGAAAATAAGTTTTTTCTATTAACCTTTGGCCAGATGTAGCCTTCAAATGATAGTCTTAATAGTAATCGTTTGCTCAAGGTGCCTAGATCATCTTTGATCTTACAGCGTTAAGTTAAACAGATGACTTGAACTAAGTTAAACAGATGACTTGAACTAAGTTAAACAGATGACTTGAACTAAGTTAAACAAATGACTTGAACTAAGTTAAACAGATGACTTGAACTAAGTTACACAGATCACTTGAACTAAGTTACACAGATCACTTGAACTAAGTTACACAGATGACTTGAACTAAGTTAAACAGATGACTTGAACTAAGTTAAACAGATGACTTGAACTAAGTTAAACAGATGACTTGAACTAAGTTACACAGATGACTTGAACTAAGTTAAACAGATGACTTGAACTAAGTTACACAGATCACTTGAACTAAGTTAAACAGATGACTTGAACTAAGTTAAACAGATGACTTGAACTAAGTTAAACAGATGACTTGAACTAAGTTACACAGATCACTTGAACTAAGTTAAACAGATGACTTGAACTAAGTTAAACAGATGACTTGAACTATTCTGATGCCATGACAATAATCTGCCGTAGGTTATACTTCCCATCACGGCTGGTACCTATTTATACACCTGAATGGAGTGATGTTGCAAATGCGCTACTACTGCTCACTGTTCTGTTTCATGGGAAAGCTTCATGAAGCTACTGCATCAAGGTGTATTTCCTTTGAGAGTTGGAGCCAAATCTTTTGAACCCTTGTTCTCTCTGCTATTTTGCACGATACCGAGACATTGACGACAAACACTTCTGCTACTTAGCTGACATGGTTACGAATGCTCTATTGCTGTCCACTGTTCTGTTACATGTGAAAGATTCAGAAAGCTTCTGCCAATCCTTACATCTAGACACATTTCCTTCAAGATTCGTGGCAAATTATTTTCAACGTTTGTTTGCTCTACCAAGCCGCACTTCTGATGTGCAACGGTTTTGATGTAATGTCCATGCCATGGTCAGACGAATGTGCAATTGCAAACTGGAAGAAAAGTAACCATCGATTGTGATTCATCAGAAATTCGGTATTGATGGGATAATGGATGGCTTATACACTCAGCATTTAAGGTGGTTCAGCTATGTCATCTTTTGCATCAACGCCGTAACACGTTCGGATATTCTAGGCACTGGAGAGTTTGGTAGACCGAGGAAGACATGGTTCGAATGCATGAAGGTGATATAATAGCATGCAATCTGGCTGATGCCAACTCTTTGATCCAGGCAGAATCGATAGCGAGCATGCAATGTTGCCAGATGTGTCGCACCCAGGAATCAGGGACACATGTAGCATCCGAAATACCAAAACTGGATGAAGGAAGGAGGATTTGTCTGTCATTCGGTCCATTAGTCTGTCACACTTGTTTCAAATAGAATTCTCTTCAGTAAGCATGCAGATTGAATGGATGCATCTAATTTTAGATGCGTCCAAGCAACTCTATAAGAGGCTCTGTCTACCATTCAGTCATGCTTAAGTTTTAAATAGTATTTACCCTGGTCTGTCATGGAAAGTTCCGAATGGCATTTTGATCCGTGTATCATTTTTTTTTTTAATTAAATTTTTTTTTATACTAATGAGTAACCACTTATCACACTGAATTTGAAGACAGCCATGTAGCTTGCTGAGAATCAATCCCGGAGTAATGTGTTCCATAGATGTGAGGTTCTTGGTAAGAAACCCTTCATAATGAAGATTTAAAGGAAATATCTTACAAATACTACAACACGGCTGTCTTCAAATCTAATGTAAACAAATGCTTGTGATAAACCGTATTCATGATTAATCAAATTTGGTTTATTCAATTCATCGTTTTAAATCCTCTCATGATATTCGTCATCATTAGACTGACAATCCACCCATCTCATTAACCTTTATCCTCGAGTGACTTTTAGCCTTGATAAGTATTGACTCATTTGTAAAAAAAAAAAGAAAAAAAAAAAGAAAATCGCAACTCACACTTAGAAAGATGAAGATTTAAGTCAAATGATGGATTATTTTTCATATGTTTCTGATTTAGTTTTTTATACGTATTGTTTAAGTTTAATTAAGATCAGATATATGCATTTGAAGTTTTTAAAATGGTTTCTGCCCCCCCCCCCCTCCCCCACTAGATGTCATCAGATGGTGCAAATAGTGATTCGGAACCACTTCCATTGTCTTCCTCGGAGAAAAATTGAATATGTATTAAATTTCAAGGAAGGTTTTGCCTCCAAATAGCGTGCACTTATTGATGAATTTCATTCTAATCACGGTCAAATATACAATTTGAAACGCATTCTGAATTTATTTGATTCTATATTTTTTCGAGCGAACATAAAACAACAGCGGATTCCTAATTGTTCTTTCGACAAGCAATTATAGTGTTAGCGAACAAAGAGCAGAGATAATGCGATGATCATTCAGTGAATCCATTAATGTATCCACGAGTGCACCGAAAACGTGAGTGAATGCAGCCGCATTAGAAACTGCTTATCTCCAAAATGTTCGTTTTGGGGGGAATTAGACAACTATTAAAACGTACAACTGATGCATCATGTTTCATTGTCGCGTGGAGCCTCTATAAACACACGCGGCGTTACTGAAACAAAATATCAAAAAAGTACACCAACACACTTCATAGCTGTTAACATAGTTTTATTTCTTTATCATGATGACAGTCTTAACATAAGGCAGAAAGAGCGTATAACTGTCGCCTTCTCACTCTGTCTGGTCTCTATTACTGACTACTTCTATCAAATGGGGTTGGCCTTTTGGCTAAGATCAAAGTGTAGTATCTGTTCCAATTGATACTACACCCCATAAACTGGTATTGTCTTGGCCTTCGGGGCTTGATTTACGCCGGTCTATGGGTCGGTCCTGTGCAGTTCTAGGAGGTCCACCCTCCCAGGCTTTGCTTCCCCTCTTTGGGGAGGAGTATATTATTGCTTACTGCCTGAGGCGCCCCAACCGGGAAATGCAAACAGGGCTGCCCAGGCAATTTTTAATGGCCAGAGTGCTCACTTTCTCGGGTGCTGGATTTTCAAACCCCACTTTCCCGACCTTGGGTCACATCTTACTTGTGGGAGTAAGATAAAACTGGCCTTGTGCCTAACCTCCTGGAGAGGAAGTAAATAAATACTTCTATTAAATGGTGATACTTTGATCTCCTCATTTTCTCTTTCCCTGATTTGTTTTTATTTTCTCTATTTATTGATCTGTGATGTCATTCTTAAAATAGTATATTTACTACTTGGTCTATTATTAAAACATATTTCTTAGCCTATGATATATACGGCTATAATCACGTTGGCATACCGGTTCCAGTAAGATCTTTAAAGTTAAGTAACGTTGAGCCTGGTTTTGTTTGATTGTTGGGTTTTTTTACGACATATCAACCATTTTCGGGTTATTTAATGCTGAATCCAGTTACTTTGGTAAAAAGATTTGTGCTTCAAGTTCTTTATATCTTCAAATATTTATTCATAGTGTTTGGCTTGGTTGTTTTGTCTTACGACATATCAACCCTTTTCGGGTTATTTAATGCTGAATCCGGTCACTTTGGTAAAAAGATTTGTGCTTCAAGTTCTTAATATCTTCAAATATTTATTCATAGTGTTTGGTTTGGTTGTTTTGTCTTACGGCATATCAACCCTTTTCGGGTTATTTAATGCTGAATCCGATCATTTTGCTAAAAGTTTTTATGTTTCAAGTTCTTTATATTTTCAAATATTTATTTATCTGTTTGGTTTGGCTGTTTTGTAGAGAAAAATTGTTGTTTTTGTTTGTGGCTTTGCGGAACATAATTGAGTTTTTTGCAAAGGGAAAGGAAAAAAACAATAACATCAATATTTGGTTCATTTTAGGTCAGGAAGCCACTATTTTCAGACAGCCTGATCTGATAGCACCAGAGACGTATTTAAATGGGTGATGTATATAAAAAAATACCCTAGTAGCATTACAAGTCTAGAGGCGGCTACCAATCTACAACAACAAGGAATAGTCCTGGGCCATTTGTTCTGAGCTGTGACGACCAAACACTGGCCGGCAATAACAGATCGATTTCAGAGTCTATGTAGCAAATTCCAGCTAACAAAGGTATGAACTTTCATTCATGCATGACACAAGGTGGAAACATAAGAGCAAATGCAATGCTTAAACCTTTCAAATTCCAACCAATTCTTTGTCTTCTAAATAAATAAATGCAAAAGTTTCTCATTTACTACTCCTACATTACCATCAAAACGGGTTACTGGTATTTAAATCAATAATATAGCACAGTACTTTGAAATACGGTATATATAGTACTGATGCAAGACACAGATTCATATATCTGTCTAATTTGCCTAGCTATTATTAAAACAGTCTATAAAAAAATTAATGTTTGCTGTTATTCATTTTCAATTTTATTGTTTTATTTCTCCTATATATATGTCATATTTTTGTTGATATTAACAGTAATTAATTAAAGTTATTCAATAACAAAAAGGATAGATTACGAAAACCTTTAAAATATGCTCATTATTTTTCAAGAAAGGTTGTCGTGTCGACCGTTGTAACAAGATCGTTTATACGAAACTAATATAGCTACGAGTTCAAAGAGAGAGAGAGAGAGAGAGAAAGTATGTGACTATTCTCCCCTCACTCTCACTTCCTCTCCTTTCCTCGCTTTCTTTCTCTCTTGCAACATCGAATTTGCTTTTTTATTTTTTTAAGAGCCCCCCCCCCCCTTCACAGCATTGCTTAGTCGAGTCTTTTCTTCTTTCTATTCATTTATTTCTTTATTTAAAAGATAAATAAATTTGTATAAAAGTCACCAAGATATTAATATTTATCTATTCATACGAATAAATGTTAATGTTTATCTATTTATGTAAATAAATGCGAAAGTTTTTGTTTCCTATTTGCAAGAAATATCTATTATTTAAAATGTTGGCTTCAAGTAGCAAACTTTGCGAAGTGAGAGCGAACTGAAAAAGCCAGTTAGTCTTATATAAATAGAGATTTTGTCCGTCTGTCACAATTTTGTCCGTCTGTCACAATTTTTCTCTCAGTCACAATTTATAAATAAATTGCAGAATTTCGAAATATCAGCATTCCAAACTACTTTTAGAAATGGAAAATATTGAATTAACCTTTAAATGCTTTTTGTTTCAAATATGACACATTCCAATAAAATGCCTATTTAATATACAGGGTGATTCATAAGTCACTTAGCTATTTATTTTCGAAATTCTAAAGTTAAAAAATACGGTAATACAAAACAGAAAGTTTATTCAACAAATTCATTCATGGGAGTTTAAAATTACAGCAAATTATCAAAATTTCCATCTTCGTTCTGCATGCATAGCTCCATTCTTTTTTGCAAGGAATTTACGACTCTTTGTAGCATATTTGATTGATTATGGTGTTGTGCGAAGGAGGCTTTCTGTTCACATCACGTTTCTATTGCCTTTCAACAAGTGTGGGAGATTCATCAAATTTGGCCATGTGAATAACAATAAAACTTCGCTCTTCAATTGTAAATGACATTTTAAATAGCTAAGTGAAGTGACTTACGAATCACCCTGTAATATTCAACGAAAATGTGTCAAACTGCAACTTGTTTCACATCTGCAACGATTTCTTTTACAATTGTGAGTAGGTATTAGTATGATGTTGCATGAGCACCGTCGCTGAATAGGTAATCATTATCTTTGATATCAAACCAATATAAAAAATAAAGCATTTAAGAGTTAATAGCCAATAATAAATTCCCAACATGACCGGAAACCGAAACCTGGAGACCTTCAGTCTGAGGTTTTACCAACTGAGCTACTTGGACTTTCTTATAGAATTTAAAACATTATATTAACAAAATAATTTGCTTTTGCGTGATATCATAGATTTATGCATTTCAAAATATAAATTCAGACCTAAGTGATAATAAAAAATAATAAAATGAATGGGTAAACATTATCAATAGCGTTTGAAATTATTTTAATATTATTAAGAAAATCAATTTGCTTAAACTACGTATTGGCGTTAAAAACAATTTAATATATAATAAGAGATCATAATTATAGTTAATTAAACTTTAAAACCATCACTTTTTTTCTGAAGACGTTCGTTGATCCGAACGAAACCGGTAAAATCTCCTGTTTCTTGATGATTTATTCCTGTATTTAAATTTGTTTTTTTGTTTATTTTGCCTGAAATTTGGGGAATATTTATCAATTAATGTTAAGAACCTATTAACATTTCACAAAGATCGTGGGTATCTGCATTGCCTTCTTTTCATGACAGTATATTCAACTAAATATAGAACACATTATTCACCCTTCTCCTCGTAAAATAAGTAGAGCACTCTAAATGGTAGTACAAACACAGCATGACGTCACTTGCTTTATATGCATCATTCCTTCTTTAATAGAAGTAGAATGCCTGGACATCGTTGCCGCTTTTAAATGTGTTAAAATTATCATTGTTTATCGGCTATTCAAATATTCGCCGCGCGGTTAACAACGTTGGATTTAAGTTGAAAAATACTTGTAATCCAGAGTTTCGAATCGTACAACCGGTAGTGAATAGTCATATCTCTATGCTGATGAGTCTCGATTGAAAAGGGACGAAACGTATACGTACATAGATAATAAACAATAACAAATATTTTATATATAACAGTTACATGGTAAACAGCTGAAGATCCCCGTGTTAATATTAGATGCTTACGTTAAGGTCTCCTGTTTTTGTTTCACTGTTAGATACTTAATCCCCCTTTTTATTTTATTTACTTACTATTATATTCTTTTATTTATGAATTATCCAACGAATGTTAAGTCTGCAATATTTTGGATTTAGTTAGTTTCTCTGGGAATTTAAACTGCATTTTCCTTTTTTTTTGTCTTTTTGTTTAAAATAACTCAAAGCTTCTTTAGACTATATATATATATATATATATATATATATATATATATATATATATATATATATATATAATTATTTATGACAAGATATGTATTAGCATATATTATCAGTGCCTTTTTATTTTGCAGTCTCTTTAAAAAAATTCAGCTCGATGATTGTCAGTCAGTAACAACAGAGCATATATTAGTCATACATATATATGATTGAAATGTAAGAAGATTACACTAACAAAAGGTCGCAGGAAGCGACCGAAAATTATTGCTTTTTAAAAGACATTTTGTATTTCTATGGTTTAACAAATAAGAAATAAAATTTTAAAAAATATATAAACATTTATATATTTTTCAGACTTGATTAATATACATTTCTCCATTCTGTAAAAAAAGCAAAACATTTTGATTTTGTCATCTGACATCGGAATTGGCATTTTAGCTCGAGAGGAATTTGGGAAAAATTTGTTGGGAAACATCAACCGCTGCCGAAAAAGAGTCTGGGCGTTAAAAATCGTATGGAAGTGTAAAAGTCAGATTAATTTCTATGGGTGGATAGAGTATATGGAAAAAACAGAAAACATTTACTGAGAATGAGCAGCTGACAGCAAACACGCGATGAGACAACCAATCAAACATGACAACACCCTCCACCATGCTATAATATTTCGGCACCAACCAAACCAACACATGGCCTCAAGACACTAACCCATCTGCCTTTCTTTTATTGTATTATTTTGCATCTTGCTAAAAGTTAATAAACATATGTATATATCCATATACAGCGTCTAGCAGCAAAATCCGACACGACAAAAAATACCAGGAGGTGCTGAGGAGCATGGTGAAGCCCTAGATGGACAAGATCATAGCCGGACGCTCCTACGCTCCTGCACGCAAGGTCAAGACGACCCATACATGGCTGCTCAACAATGTCCCTCACCACTGGTCGCTGGACTTGTGGACGCCCTCCTCACCCGACTGCAACCCCCTTGACTATCTCTTCTGTGGTGCGATCGAGGCCAAGACAAACAAGCGCGTCCACAACATGGCTGACTCTCTAAAGCAGGGGCGGGCAATGTCCGGCCCGCAGGCCACATCTGGCCTGCGAAGGCTTAGCGTCCGGCCTGCCACCCTGCTATGCTTTATTATTGCAATCCGGCCCGCGGACCTCCTAGTAAAACTCATATCATTTTGTGACATAGACGTAAAAGTAGGTTTACATTAAGATTTACAGTGGGATAAAAATGTATGAATAGCAGCGAGCGATGATGCATGTATATTTCATTTTTCTTTAACTATTAATTTCAAATTCTTGGCCTGAGATAAAAATAGAAAAAGAGAAAGAGAGAGGCAAAGAGGAAACGAGAGACGAGGAAAGGGCAAAACAGAGAACTTATGTGAGGTGTGTCAAAACGAATGCTGGATCAACTTGCTACTTCCCCCGTCATTATTTTTTATGGTTCCAAAATGGCTCTTCGTCGGCGCCTTTTATAGCATCACATACAGAAGTCTCTTGAGAAAAAATATCAGATTTGTAGAGTGTTCAATGCAATTTTTGGTACAATTCATTCATGTAAACAAAGTATAGTAATTCTGAGATTTCAGACATTAAATAATCACAGTTAAATCTTTTTAACCAATGAAAATACAGATAATTCTTTTTAACCAATGAAAATACAGATAATTCTTTTTAACCAATGAAAATACAGATAATTCTTTTTAACCAATGAAAATACAGATAATTCTTTTTAACCAATGAAAATACAGATAATTCTTTTTAACCAATGAAAATACAGATAATTCTTTTTAACCAATGAAAATACAGATAATTCTTTTTAACCAATGAAAATACATATAATTCTTTTTAACCAATGAAAATACAGATAATTCTTTTTAACCAATGAAAATACAGATAATTTGTTGGCTCACATTTTCTTATTAAGGTGAATTTGCTTATTGCAGTGCAATAACAAGTCGTTCTGTTTCTCCAAGGTCGTGAGTTCGATCCTCATTAGCAACTTATGATTTCAACATTTCTTTAATTTTCAAACTACACGCCAGATGAAGCAAGTCGGGTCTATTTCCATTGCTTGATCCGGGTTCATAATCATCACGTATACCACAGTGTTTCACTATTTCGTTCCTATTTACTTGACTCCCCACGTGGGCAGAGTTATACACAAAATCGTTTTTTTAATGTGGAGAAAATCGAGCTCCCCAAAAGGGGGCACTCTGGATTGGTGTTTTGTATATCATGTTTTATTACTTGAATAAATAAAACTGTTTATTAATATGCAGTTGCATGCGGCTTTTCTTTGAAAGCTGTAACTCCAAATTCACCTTTCTACACTTATCTTCGAGTATAAGTCTTAGTTTTATCTGCACTTATCTTCGAGTATAAGTCTTGGTTTTATCTTCACTTATCTTCGAGTATAAATCTTGGTTTTATCTTCACTTATCTTCGAGTATAAGTCTTGGTTTTATCTTCACTTATCTTCGAGTATAAGTCTTGGTTTTATCTTCACTTATCTTCGAGTATAAGTCTTGGTTTTATCTTCACTTATCTTCGAGTATAAGTCTTGGTTTTATCTTCACTTATCTTCGAGTATAAGTCTTGGTTTTATCTTCACTTATCTTCGAGTATAAGTCGTGGTTTTATCTTCACTTATCTTCGAGTATAAGTCTTAGTTTTATCTTCACTTATCTTCGAGTATAAGTCTTAGTTTTATCTTCACTTATCTTCGAGTATAAGTCTTGGTTTTATCTTCACTTATCTTCGAGTATAAGTGTTGGTTTTATCTTCACTTATCTTCGAGTATAAGTCGTGGTTTTATCTTCACTTATCTTCGAGTATAAGTCTTAGTTTTATCTTCACTTATCTTCGAGTATAAGTCTTAGTTTTATCTTCACTTATCTTCGAGTATAAGTCTTGGTTTTATCTTCACTTATCTTCGAGTATAAGTCTTGGTTTTATCTTCACTTATCTTCGAGTATAAGTCTTGGTTTTATCTTCACTTATCTTCGAGTATAAGTCTTGGTTTTATCTTCACTTATCTTCGAGTATAAGTCTTAGTTTTATCTTCACTTATCTTCGAGTATAAGTCTTGGTTTTATCTTCACTTATCTTTGAGTATAAGTCTTGGTTTTATCTTCACTTATCTTCGAGTATAAGTCTTGGTTTTATCTTCACTTATCTTCGAGTATAAGTCTTGGTTTTATCTTCACTTATCTTCGAGTATAAGTCTTAGTTCTATCTGCACTTATCTTCGAGTATAAGTCTTAGTTTTATCTACACTTATCTTCGAGTATAAGTCTTAGTTTTATCTGCACTTATCTTCGAGTATAAGTGTTAGTTTTATCTGCACTTATCTTCGAGTATAAGTGTTAGTTTTATCTGCACTTATCTTCGAGTATAAGTCTTAGTTTTATCTGCACTTATCTCCGAGTATAATTCTAGGAGGTGCACCTTCCCAGGAGTTGCCTCCCCTCTTTGGGGTGGAGTAAGTGTATCGCTTACTGCCTGAGGCGCCCTTACCGGGAAATGCCGACGGGGCTGCCCAGGCTATTTTTGCTAGGCCAGAGTGCTCCTTGTTTAGGGGCGCTGGCTGTACTCTTCCCCCACTTTCAGACCTTGTGTCACATATTGCTGCGGTGGGAAGCAATTAAATACCTCTATGCCGAATAAAGCTTTCTTAAGTTACGTCTGTTCTCGTTTGTCATTAGTCACATTTATACTTTTTTATGATGGCATAATTGTGAAAGTGAACTGAATACCGTCAAATAAAATTGAACTCAGCCTTACTTTTGTGCGTGCGTGTGAGATAATCTGTGTTTCATTTAGGCTGGAGAGACATTTCTAGAAAAGTCATGTAAACAGAGTTAACACGGAGCTTATGGTAAAATAATAATTAAAACCCTTTTTACTAAACGAGGCCTGCTTTTTTATTTTTCTTCCTGTCAATATATGAGATGGATTATGCTAAAGCAAGATGAAAAAAGCAAAAAAAAATATCTGAACATGGCGAGAGAAAAATGTAGAAAATAATAAAGTAAAAAAATAAAAATAAAATAAATTTATAAAACTCTTGTGGAAATGTAATAATTATTCAACAAGAAAAACAGGAAATTTTAACACTTTTTTTTTAGTTGCCGTTTTTTTTAGTTGCCGTTTTTTGTTTTTTTAATCTTTTTGGAATGAATTTTCACATCTATATTAGCTGTTGCATTAGTAATGCGTCAGTTGAAAATAACAGTTTCATCACTAAAACCGTCGTAGATTGACTAAACGACTTTTATTTTAGATGCGGTAAAGTATATATATATATATATATATAAATGTCAATATATATATATATATATATATATATATATCTAAAAGATGTTTGTTTGTTGGCCGGTCTGTCATACTTCTGTTTGAAAATACAATTCTCGACAGCCTCTTACGCTACAGTTTTAAAATACAATTCTCGACAGCCTCTTACATTACAGTTTTAAAATACAATTCTTGACAGCCTCTTACGCTACAGTTTTAAAATACAATTCTCGACAGCCTCTCAGGCTACAGTTTTAATATACAATTCTTGACAGCCTCTCACGCTACAGGTTTAAAATACAATTCTTGACAGCCTTTTACGCTACAGTTTGAAAATACAATTCTCGACAGACTCTCACGCTACAGTTTTAAAATACAATTCTGACAGCCTCTTACGCTACAATTGGAAAATACAATTCTTGACAGCTTCTCACGCTACAGTTTGAAAATACAATTCTCAACAGACTCTCACGCTACAGTTTGAACATACAATTCTCGACAGCCTCTTACGCTACAGTTTTAACATACAATTCTCGACAGACTCTTACGCTACAGTTTGAACATACAATTCTCAACAGACTCTCACGCTACAGTTTTAAAATACAATTCTCGACAGCCTCTTACGCTACAGTTTGAACATACAATTCTCGACAGACTCTTACGCTACAGTTTAAACATACAATTCCTGACAGACTCTTATGCTACAATTTGAAAATACAATTCTCGACAGACTCTCACGCTACAGTTTGAACATACAATTCTCGACAGCCTCTTACGCTACAGTTTTAACATACAATTCTTGACAGCCTCTTATGCTACAATTTGAAAATACAATTCTCGACAGCCTCTTACACTACAGTTTTAAAATACAATTCTTGACAGCTTCTCACGCTACAGTTTGAAAATACAATTCTCAACAGACTCTCACGCTACAGTTTTAAAATACAATTCTCGACAGCCTCTTACACTACAGTTTTAACATACAATTCTCGACAGACTCTTACGCTACAGTTTGAACATACAATTCTCAACAGACTCTCACGCTACAGTTTTAAAATACAATTCTCGACAGCCTCTTACGCTACAGTTTGAACATACAATTCTCGACAGACTCTTACGCTACAGTTTAAACATACAATTCCTGACAGACTCTTATGCTACAATTTGAAAATACAATTCTCGACAGACTCTCACGCTACTGTTTGAAAATACTATTCTCGACAGACTCTCACGCTACAGTTTGAACATACAATTCTCGACAGCCTCTTACGCTACAGTTTAAAAATACAATTCTAACAGCCTCTTACGCTACAGTGATAAAATACAATTCTTGAGAGCCTCTTTTGCTATTGTTTTAGAATAGAATTGTCTACAGTCCATCATGCTACAGTTCAGAAATAAAACTTTCTACGGCTTGTTATGCCACAGTTCAAAAATACAATTCTCTACAGCTACTCAGGCTTTGCTTCAGTTTGAAATAGCATTTTCGACAGCCTGTCATGCAACAGTTCAAAAATACAATTCTTGACAGCCACCCATGCTACAGTTTGAAATAGAGTTTTTGACAGCCTGTCACACTGCAGCTTCAAATAGCATTTTTCGACAACCTGTCACAACACAGGTTAAAAATAGAATTTTCATACAGCTCGAAAATTGAATTCTTGACACTATCATGCTTCAGCTTGAAATCCTATTTTCATTACTAAAACTGCGGATTCCATTTTAGATTTGTCTAAGCTTTAATATGCGAGTCTATCCATTGGTCTGTCAGACTTAAACTGTAAATAGTACTTTCGTTGGTCTGTCATGTTTAAGTTTGAAATAGCATTTAACTGTGTAGATTGAATGGATAAGTCTTCTCAAATCTCTAAAAAAATATTTTTGTAAATTTTTTTCTAATTTTTTAAAAAATCTTGACATTCAATAAATTCTAACCGACCTCCTTGTGAATTTCTATTACCCTTTTCTCATCACGAAGCTGCAAAAATGACAAATTGTCTAGGATAGTCATACGCACGGACTGGCAAGAAGCGAGAGAGTGATTTCATTGGCAAAATCTGATAGAGTCAATGAGATGCAATAAAAAAAAAAGAAGAAGAATTTCCCAGAAATGTCAAAGCATATCGCATAAAAAATGTCGCCTTCAAATCAATGTGAACACAAAGGACTTTAAAAAATTCAAATATCAAGTAACATCTCTAAAGTTAAGGTGAAAAAGGATTCGATAAATAAGCTTCATGCCAAAAAGATTAATGGCTGAATAAGCCTCCTTAATCCCTATGTGTAATCGTATGTGTAAGGTTAGCTTTTCAGCTGGATGGATTAGGGTTAGGTCATATGTCTATACCCTATCCACAGAGACCTTGTGTAGAAAGTAAGTCTTTCTTCGTAATTTTCGTTCCTTTTTCTCCATCACATACTACTTGCATGGACGGCGGCACCGGGGGGAAGGGCAGGGTGGGGGGCTCAAGCCCCTTACTTTTTTACTTGCCCCCCTCTCCAACTTTAAGGTCATCAATAATTAAGTTGATATGCATGCGTTTAACCGCCCCCCCCCCCACTTTTTAGGAGAACTCCTCCCCACTTTTATAACTGTCCCGCCGGCACTGACTTGTATTTGTAATACTGTGTGCTTTTAATATATATTGGGTCATTTCTGGGTAATTTTTCTACAGTAGGACCTGCGCTTAAGGTCCCTCGGCGGCAGTGCTTTCCGGCGGTTTACGTTAAACGCCGGAAAGCCCCGAAGCAAGACGAATAAGCAGACGACATGTAAACTTTCAAACTGAATGAAACGCTGAACTTGCAAACTGATAGAAACGCGATTTCAACATGAATTTTTACATGGTATCACTGGCTGTTGAAACTCATGAAGGAACGATAACCCGAACCCTAACCCTAATTTATTAACCCTTCCCAAACCCTAACGAAAGCAACAAAAATAATGAGTAAAAAAAAAAAAAAGAAAGAAATTTCGTAAAAAAAATGTACCCAATTTGTTATATTATTATCTTTATTATTGTATAAAATGTATTCATTTTACTGGAGTCCTTATATCTAAAGTTAGGTATGTGTATATGTTTATATATTTGTATGCACAGGATTTACTCCAAAACTCATTAACTGATCATTATGAATTTTTGAACACAGCTGTTAGGTGTTAGGGGCAGTAATGTGGGCTATATTCAGTTTAATACAAAAGGGGTAAAAAATGGGTGGAAGCTCTTCATGAAAATTCAGATACCCCCGATTTTTATAAACTTTTAACAATAGGTAGTAGGCATCAATGAATAAATATACCCGGAATTTCAGTTTCCTTGGAGTATTTCAAAGGGTTTATAGATGACATGATATGCCCCTTCCCCCCTTTAAAAATTGAAAT
Source organism: Sepiola atlantica (assembly GCA_963556195.1). Classification (NCBI taxonomy): domain Eukaryota; kingdom Metazoa; phylum Mollusca; class Cephalopoda; order Sepiida; family Sepiolidae; genus Sepiola; species Sepiola atlantica. The sequence goes on from OY744540.1 coordinate 81,495,869, forward strand.
ATTTCCTATTTACATTCAATTTGATCCACACTCATAAAACACCCATTAAGCAATATTTCCTGAATTTTAATTTCTTAAGAACCCTTTGTAATTTTGTAGAATCAAAATCATGTAATGGATTTTGATCAAAAATTGGAATAAGGATTATAAACATAACTTGTGTAGCAGTATATCTTGATTTTAATCGTCATAAGAGAACATAACAGTGGTGCAAGATTGTGTTGTTCGGGGAAATAATTTTGCTCGTCTTGAGACGGGTAATTGTCTAGTTATATACATGTATATATATATATATATTTAGATAATGAGTGATGGAAATAAAAGTTGTACAAATATAATATTTATTAAAACATCAGAAGTTCCAAAGCAAGGAGAGGTCTCATTATCCCTAATCCATGGATTTTCAAAGAAAAATTATTTTCATCAGAGGATAAACATCGGTAATGTAAATATTACCGGTAACATTAATAAAGACGTTTGTTATGCTAAAAATAAGATCATGGACAATAAAACAAAAAATTTCTGAAACATATGTACACAATAATATTTATTGTTGAATTTTTGGAGTATGATTATAAAATATTGATTATGTCATAATTTTTTTTATTCTACTGAGTTATAATATATCTATATATCTATATATATATATATATATACAGATACGCACTCCAATGCAAATCAATTAGAAAACTCTGTGAGTTTGCAAATACCGAACAGCTCAATATTTAGTATATATATATATATATATATATATATATAGAGAGAGAGAGAGAGAGAGAGTATACCACAAAGTATTAAAGTTGCTTACAGCTGTTTCATGTCACTATTTATTTTTAGTCATACAATCTAACATAATAGTTGTTCAAATATCGGCTCTCTTCAAAAAAATTTTTACTTATGTACCAAGAAACTAACAACCAACAAAGTCTGAAAAAGTTCATTCTTCATCAAAACAAGACAAAATCACAAGAATAGATCTATTATCAAATACTTTGATATGTAAATAATTACAAATTTTACCAAATTGCCTATTTTCTAAGAGACGAGGTGTTCTAAATATATATATATATTTCATTAAAAGTTGAGATGGCACATTGATTTAAATAAAAGATGCTAATAGAGGTATACTAAGCTTCATGGTGGCGTACCTATAACGAGCATTTGGACTGTTCCATTCTCAATAAATACTGGAAGCATATGCTTCTCAGTGTTGAACAAACCCTATCCTGTTCAGTCTCTCATTAACTCCGGTTGATTGAGGACGTCGGGATGGGGTAATACCAGTCGAGGATTCGTTCTTGACAATCAGTCCAGCAGGAACTGGGCCATTTCGGTGGCCTTTTACCTTTCGAGCTGAGGTATACTGTTCTGAGTTGTTCTAGGAGGTGCACCCTCCCAGGCCTTGCTTTGTCTTCCCTCTTTGGGGCGGAGTAAGTTGATTGCTTGCTGCCTGAGACGCCCTGACTGGAGAATGCCGACAGGGCTGCCCAGGCTATTTTTAGGGGCGCTGGCTCGACTTTTCCCCCACCTTCCGACCTTGTGTCACATATTGCTGCAGTGGGAAGCAATTAAATATCTGAACAAACTCCAGTCCGGTGGGAAATGGGCCATTTCGGTGGCATTTTATCCGTCGGGCTGAGGCATAGGTATTGGTCCTGGGTAGTCCTAGGAGGTCAACCCTGCCAGGCCTTGCCTTTCCTCTTTGGGGGGGTGGAGTAAGTTTATTGCTTACTGCCTGAGGCGCCCTGACCGGGGAATGCAATATTTTATAGGCCAGAGTGCTCCTTCTTTAGGGGTGCTGGCTTGACTCTCCCCCCCCACCTACCGGCCTTGTGCCATATATTCCTGTGGTGGGAAGGAATTACATACCTGAACAAACCCCAGTCTATACTGGCAGTCAGGGCTGACATACTACCACTCTTCTTTCTCTGTAGTATTCTATTTTCTTCAACATACTTGTTTTACCTAAACCCCATTTTCGTGTTTTCATTTCGGCCCCTAAACAGGGCCACAACACATGGATATAAAGTAACCAAGTTTTGCACAAGTCTTCTTACCAAACCGATTCTGTCGCAAGAATATCAAGTATATACTCACCAATTCGTGATCGTCCTGCTATAGAAGCAAACATAAGTCAATTAAGACGATTCATTGAATATCCAAATAAAATCTGCCGCTTATATAACAGAAAACAACGCTATTTAATTATGAAACTGTCTCTTAAATTTTACAAGATTTAACATTATTGATTTCAAGCTCATCAATAAAGTATGGAACATCATTTATCATTTCTCTCCGATTTAAAAACTGCAAAAACAATCAAATGACTTGTGGATCAGAATTTTCAATGTAGATGATAGAGAATATTGCGGTTATTGTATTCCATAGTTTTTTTTCTTCTTTATGGTTTATTTCATCGAAAATGTTCGAGATCAATATTTAAAAGTGTCAGTTTGAAACCGGTTTTAACTAAAAAGCTTTTTATACATATGTGATTCTTGCTAGAGGGCGAAAGAAGTTTCTACATTCTCCCAAAACTTAAATTCGTTTGTGAAATACGATATAAAATATGTTCTAGTAACAGGAAGGGAGGGTCTATATATATATATATATATATATATATATATATATATATATATATATATATATATATATATCTAGTCTGACAATTCCCTGAGGCGATGAAACGCGGAAGCCTCTGTGTAGCTTAATTGCCATACATACATTTTCATAACTTACTAATATATATATATATATATATATATATATATATATATATATATTAGTAGTAAGTTTTTGAAAGCCTGTGGGCAATGCAAATTCCAGGTAAGATGCAAGTTGTAAGGAACAATAACAATAAATCGAATACGAAATATGACTTACTATTTATTTTTCTAAAATCTTACATAACAGCAAGAGTGTTTTTAGCTGTTTGTGTGATGTACGGGTGATTAAAAATCACTATTTAATATTTCGGGAAAAGAGACTTCCCTTTGTCAAAAATAATTAAACCAGAAAAAAAATTTCTCCGACTGTGCAGAGAATCCGACAAAACAAACTACCATTCTCTACTATATATAAATACATATTTGTTATTGTTTATTATCTATGTACGTATACGTTTCGTCCTTTTTAATAATCGGGACTCATCAGCATAGAGATATGACTATTCACTACCGGTCATGCGATTCGAAACCCCAGATTACAAGTATTTTTCAACTCAAATCCGACGCCTTAACCACACAACCAATTTTAAATAGCGAATAAACGGTGATAATTTTAACACATTATCGGCGGCTTAACGTCTAGAGCGTTCTACTTTCTTAATAGAAGGAACGTTTAAAACTAGTGACGTCATATATATATATATATATATATATATATATATATATATATATTAGTTAAGTAAGAGCGAAGATAAACAAAAGTAAAGTTACATACTTTACAAATTATTATATTTTCTGAGAGTACAACAAAGAGTATACATGCAAAAAAGTCCTTTGAACCTTGCTTTTTCCAAAGAAATAATATCTTCTCATCAGAAGGAGAAGCCAGTTATTTAGTTCTAAAATCTTTGGTTTCAATTATCAATTTAAAATATTATTGTTTGTAAGAGATCCGAAATCCTTTTCATAAGAAAATGTAACAATTTTATCAAAAGTCTGATAGAATGTGACACGTTATAATTTCAAGGGAAAAAGGGGAAATAAAATAGGATATATTAGTGACCATTAGGTAAAAAGTTGTCTTATACATCAGTAATTCTGCGGATCTATTGTGAGATGTGGCAGGATATCTGAGTATTTATCCGAGCAAACTTCCTAGCTAAAATAGCCATAAACTAATAGGTCGAAGCCATCAATCCCCTTCATCTCGCATCTTTTGTAGAAGGCAGGCCACTGCTGATAACGCTATAACCAAAATCATGTTTTTCATTCTCTGCTTTTTCACGTCAACAACCATGCCGAACTTTGGACACTTTCTGACAAATCAAAATTAATATTCTGTATGATTTTTCTACATTGCTTTCTTCTATCCTGAGGAAGTCTTTCAATAAAGACGAAACATTAATGAATACCTAAATCACATAGGTTTTGGCTTTCCTGTTTTCATTTTACATATATAGATATACAGCCTAACGTATTTGCATGCATGAAAACACCCACACCCACATATGTAAGTATCCACCTATTCATTACATAGTATAAAACCATGAAAACTCTTATATACATGTAACTAACCCTAACATATATACACATTACGCACGGATAAATAACAAATAGAATTGTCTTGATCTCAAGGCAATATCAACGAATAAACTTACTTCAAAGTGACACCAAGACACGAATTATATTTCAGACATGACTCTTGCCACTGTAGGAACGTAGCTGCTAGGCGATCAACGTTGAAAAAGAAATTACATGTTTCTCAAAACAGCATATCATTTATTGGAAAGTCTGCCCATATGTCATGTAGAGTAGGAAATTAACTGGTACGTTTCTTTCATGCTGATGGCTATGTTCTTTCACTTTCCATCGTTAGAATTAACCCTAAAACATTTTATTTCCATGATGACGAGCTCTAAAAATTGCAACTTTTAAGGGGAGATAAGTCAGTTATCTTAACAGATATTTCGATATACGTTTAACGTTTTTACGAGAATACACCCCCGGCATCAAAAGTGGGGCAACTGGTTAGTATTTGTTTTAGTTTGTAATGGTTCTCTGAATTCACAGCAGAGAAATGTTCACTTTATAACATTTTCATATTGTAGCACCACCGACGCTAAGATTCTTGTTTTTTTTTATGACGTGTTACAGCTATTTTTTAATGATATTTTCAGCATCTATTCAATAAGTTATATTTCATAATTGAATACAAGTTTTGAAACTTAAAAACTAGCGATTTTTAAAAGAGTGGAACTTTGAAATTTGAGTCAGATTGATGCCCATGTGCAGTAATATTATTTTTCTTATAGTATTACTGCTAAAAGCGATTCTATATATCTTTTGAAGATTTTAAACTAGAATGCAATAAATTAAGAAAGCTTAAAGCAAGTTAGAAAGATGTTAACATTGTTATAAAAAGTATTCATAATTTTATTAAACATATATTCCTTTCTCGTCCCCATCCCTCTCCTCCCCATATATATATATATATATATATATATATATATATATATATATATATATATATATATATATATATATATATGTATGTATGTATGTATATATATATATATATATATATATATATATATATATATATATATATATATATAGTCTCAAGAAGCTTTGAGTCATTTTAAGCAAAGAAAAAAAATACAGTTTAAATTCCCAGAGAAACTAACTGAATCTGAGATATCGCAGACTTAGCAATTGCATAAGCCGACCCACCATTGGAAAGAAAAATCATAAATAAAAAAGGGATTCAAGTACCTAACAGTGAAACAAAAACAGGGGACCTTAACTTGAGCGTGAAATATTACAAACGGGGATCATCAGCTGTTTACCATGTAACTGTTTCAGAGATTTAAAAACAGGACAGTTATAATATTCATGGCTCCCCAATGGTACTGATCAAACGACCACTTCCCCAATAATCAAATGTATAAATAATTCAGCTTTAATTTCACTAATATATACATAAATAAATAGATAGATAAATAATAATAATAATAATAATAATTATAATGATATATTACCCTTAAGACTACAGTGTGATATGGTAATTTGCATATCAAATAACATTAATTATAACAACAATAATAATACTACTATCCAAACACTACACCCAAGAACCATTCTGCGATATGGTAGCTAGCAATAAAATTATATAGGAATAAAAATTGCATTAAAAAAAAGCTGAAGTACCTTTATATATATATATATATATAAAAGAGTAAAATGCACGATATATCCTAAAAAGACTAATATATATATATATATTGACTTATTTTCTTTTCTTGCCTACTTCAGAGAGCTTCATAACAAATTCCCCTGCTTATACATACACCCTTCAGACGTTCAGGGGTAGGTAGCAATAGTTCTGATTACACATTTTTATAATCTAACAAAACATTTCTAATAATCATCTATTCAGCTTTTAACTGAAAACAATATATTTTCAAAAATCAATTCTTTTTATTAAAACGAAAAGAATAAATACAATAACAATTTTGATGAATGTGCTCGGGAGATGAAACATTTTATTAGATCAGCAATTAGTATTTTCAATTTGCCCTCAAGATGTATGGCGTCTCGGGGTCACGGTAAAATGCCTACAGCTCTGTTAAGGTTAAAGAAAACTAGATTAAAACTTAGATAGATACTACTACTAATAATAAAAGACCATTGAAACGTAGGGAAAAAATCTGTTAATTTTGCTGCAAAGCTTATTTGATGAAAATCGAAAAAAACAAAATGGCCGTCATTAGATAGAGAAAAATGTCTTAAATGATTTCAGCATTTTAACTACAAGATTCAAACAGTCACAACAGAGCTAATTAGTGGACACGTTTTTTAGCCAACATTAAAAATATTCCCAATTAACTCTAATTGTGCAAAAAAAACTGTTTTTTCCATGACATTTCGAATCAAGCAAATTGATTTTTGGAAATAATATGTAAATTAAAAAGAAAATGTCAGTTGTGCTAGAAATTCCAATAAAAAATAATATTTCATAGCAATTTTTTTTGCCATGGCCAAGCTGCTTATATAACTGAAAATTTGTTAAATCTCGAGACGGATAAACAATGTGATTGGTTTTATTATTAACTCGAAGACTACCCGTCCCAGGACGGGTAAAATTAATTCCACTGAATAGGAGAATTTTGCACCACTTTCATGTGCCCTTACGGAGATTAAAATAAAGATATGGCACGAAGCCTTATTTCTAGAATCCTTATCCCAATTTCTATAAAAATCCATTACACGATTTTGATTATACAAAATGTCTAAAATTTAATCTTAAGGGGTATTAAAAAGAAATTGAACTTCAGGGAATCTTGATTCATGAGTGTTTGATTAATCTGGATCAAATTTCGTGTAAATCTGATATATTTAATTTTTTTAAATCGGAGGTTGTGCCTATATGATGCCCCCTAAAACACTTTAAAATACTCAAAAAAACTGAAATTCAAAGAATATTTATTTGATGTCAAATACCAATTGTTTAAATTCACAAAAATTGGAGATATCTGAATTTTCACAGAAGGCTTATTCTCTTTGCATAAAAGTAAATTAAACTAAATATAGCCCACATTTTGACCCCTTACGCCTGGCAGGTGTTTTCCAAAATTCATAATGATCGGTTAATTAGTTTATGAGTGAATCCTGTACATAAAACTATATGAACATATACACATACGTAACTTCATACAGATAGAGATTACCAACTTTTTTAACCATGGAATGTTATATTAACCCAACAATGATAGATAAGAAATGCAATAGCAATTTAAGCTAACACAATTAAATATCGATGAGAAATGGAGTGATTGAGTTTTATAGATAGCATCAGTTAACAAAAACATCTTAAACTGTGAACCTTGTGGATTAGGAGTTATCTCTCTTGGACCGTTTTGGAGATAAGAATGATCTCCCTTGATTCGGGTTTTCACTATATAGGTTGAAACTGATAGAAAATTGAACTGTTTGGTCTCTAAGACGAAAAGAGATGGTGTTGTTGATATAGACAAACGTGGTAAGCTTTGACACTCCTTCACCAATACATCTTTTCTAGATTCTTAGGGAAGTGATGAAGTGTGTGTTTAATTGACCAACTTTTTTTTAATTTAATAAATTTGGCCCCAAAAATAAAACAAGTATGCATCAGTTGCCATGTAGGAAAAGGGTGGTAGAATTTTACGTAGGAAAGGATACAGTGGCCGAGCACATATCTAATTTCGCCTTGAATTGCTGCGTCGTTGACGCATTTACTACCTCTCTTTGAAGTCCATTCCAAAGATCAGGAATTGAGAAAGCTGCCCTCCGACAATGAAAATCGGTGGTGAAACCATTTCTGATAATACCCGTACAGACCTCTTTCTGGTGCAGGAATGAATAGTAGATCATAATGGGCATCAAGAGGATTGTGGCTCAAAATGAGATCACCGCTTAAACGTCAGCGCTCAAGGGAGAAAAGTTAAGCTTCTTGAGTCGGCTTTTGTAGGGCAGATACCATAGTAACCGCACTATTCGAGTAGACAGTCGTTAGGCTCTTTCTAGGTGATTGATATCAAGTATTAGTCATAAAGCAGAGGCCTGGACATCATACTCTAACAGTGGTTGTTTTGTTTTACGACATATCAACCCTTTTGGGTTTATTTAATGCCGAATCCAGTCATTTTGATAAAAGTTTTATGCTTCAAGTTCTTTATATCTTCAAATATTTATTCATGGTGTTTCGTTTGATTGTTTTGTTTTACGGCATATCAACATTTTTGGGGTTATTTCATGCCGAATCCAGTCATTTTGATAAAAGTTTTATGCTTCAAGTTCTTTATATCTTCAAATATTTATTCATGGTGTTTCGTTTGATTGTTTTGTTTTACGGCATATCAACCCTTTTGTTGTTTTTGTAGAAGAAAAATCATTGTTTTTGTTTTGGCTTTGTAGCAGAACATGATTGAGTTTTACAATAAGAAAGGGAAATAAAATAACATCAATGTTTGGTGCATTTTTGGTCAGGAAGCCATTATCTTCAGAGAGCCTGATCTGGTAGCACCAGGGCTGATGAGGGAGACAAAGTGGAGGAAATATGTAACTGATGCTTTAACCGAAAAAGAACCATCTTCCAACATTTTTAACGAGGTCAATTCAAAGTTGGTCACTAGTTTCTTGTAACATGAAGTCGAGGAACTTCTCGTCTTGGATTTCTGAGTAAGAGGTGTCAACAGTTATCGCCTTTGATAGAGGGTGCTATTACGCTAAACATATGTAACCAAAAAAAAAACGCTCAGAGGTGACGAGTTCCATCTCTTATGTGTTATCACCTGTATTGGAGAGATTAGACAAATTCTGTGTATGTCATGATACACATTAACAAAACTCAAAAAATTATTTTTTCGTGTAAGTTAATTTGTATTCGTCGCGTCGACCTGCCAAAAACGAGAGAAAAGATCTTCTGTCTCCTATTTGACCTGTCAAGAAAAATTTGAACAAAACACTTCATAACTTTTCCGATATAAAATTGTTTTCACTTACTTTGTGTAATCATATGCGAATATATTTTGATAGCATTTCTTTTTGAATTCATCTGCTTGTATAAATATTAATGGTGCAGCTTTTCCTTACTAGATGTACAGAAAAGATGATTTCAATATAAATCGTGTCGGAAAAGTGTCGAGACTGGTTGTCTTAAACAATTTATTTCAACTATGAACAACACGCTACATTATTTTACCTTGGAAGAAACGCAGCGATTGGTCAAATCTATGTTGATTCGGTTTCGGATGTTCATAAAGTGTAGTCGTTCACATGTAATTTTCTGATATATACAAGGTGTGTCTGAAAAGTAACGGGACTGATGTCATAAACAATTTATTTCAATTCCAAACAACAAACTACATTCCCCCTTCCCGAGTCTAATGCATTTTCTCATCTTTTTCTGGCAAGATTCCATGCACTGCTGGAAGGGTTCCGTGATTTTGTCCTTCTTGATGACCTCAGCAGCTTCAAAACGGCCCCTTTGATGTGAAAAGACATAGTAAAATACAATTAACATAGAGATTGTTTCGATATGGTAATGTTCTTCTTCAACTTATAAACACCAGGAACTCAATATTTAATGACAGAGCTGAGTAATATATATATATATATATATATATATATATATATATATATATGTCACAAAAGCATTTTCCTCGGATCTGCTGGCCACTTTAGAGGAACTTTCTACAGTAAATGTTGTTTAAATCATATCTGAAATATCCGAGAATGTTTCATTTAGTGATTTTATTCATTTTTTCTATTCATTTTACATTTATTTTCATTCACTTTTTCATTCATATTTTCATTCATATTTTCATTCATATTTAAACGAAGTGTTGCTCGGGTGTGTATAAACGAAGTGTTGCTCGGGTGTGTATAAACGAAGTGTTGCTCGGGTGTGTATAAACGAAGTGTTGCTCGGGTGTGTATAAACGAAGTGTTGCTCGGGTGTGTTTAAACGAAGTGTTGCTCGGGTGTGTTTAAACGAAGTGTTGCTCGGGTGTGTTTAAACGAAGTGTTGCTCGGGTGTGTTTAAACGAAGTGTTGCTCGGGTGTGTATAAACGAAGTGTTGCTCGGGTGTGTATAAACGAAGTGTTGCTCGGGTGTGTATAAACGAAGTGTTGCTCGGGTGTGTTTAAACGAAGTGTTGCTCGGGTGTGTTTAAACGAAGTGTTGCTCAGGATTAAGAACGTTTCTGTATATTTTTTAAATGGGATATATACCACAATGAGCGATAATTTAAAGTACTCAATATCCTTTATCTTCACATTATTGTGATATGAGAGGTTGAGAACAAGATATAAATTATTTATATGTTCTAATCAGTCGTGTCCAGGCTCAAAAATGTTAAGAGTGGAAACATGCTAGAGAATTGCCTTCCTTGGATCTACGGAGCGTCACAAAAGCATTTTCCTAGGATCTGCTGGCCATTGTAGAGGAAACTTTCCACAGTAAATGTTGGCGAAATCACATCTGCAATAATCACATCGACACCCTCGGATATGGCAGATGTGATTTCATCAACATTAAATCATTTTCAAATTATGTTTAGAATTATGAGTAAACACAAAGGTATTAAAATTGTTTACAGTTGTTTCAAGGCAATGTTAATTTGAAGTCATACAAATTTTCAAAACATCGAACAGAATTTTCATTAAGTACCCAGAAAACAAACCACAACAATATACAACTCTTTTGTACACTATTCGGTACTTTCAAGATTCTCTTTTGATGAGATCCAATGTTTTGAAAAACATGATGTTGCATTATATAATTTTCAATAAACATTGCCTTGAAACAGATGTAAACAATTTAAAATCCTTTTTGCATATTTTGTATTTAGAACATAATTTTCAAAATTATTTAGTTGTCATATATATATATATATATATATATATATATATATATATAGTTTTAAAGGTTCATACTTTTTTTTTATATAAGCATCCGTTTGAAATTTAGTAAAAAAGAAGTGTGGTAAATTAAATACCATCAAAGCTTGTTATAGATGCAATATTTATTTTATAAAAAAGAAAAGACAAAATCGAAAACGATTTTTTTCCCCCTTTTTTTATAAACTAACATTATGTATGTAGTTTATAGTTATACAGATATTTCGCTAATAAAATTAGCCTCATCAGTGTGGTTGAAATTCCGATGTAATTGGAAAGCCAGCTTCTGATGAGGCTAATTTTATTAGCGAAATATCTGTATAACTATAAACTACATACATAATGTTAGTTTATAAAAAAAGGGGAAAAAAATCGTTTTCGATTTTGTCTTTTCTTTTTTATAAAATAAATATTGCATCTATAACAAGCTTTGATGGTATTTAATTTACCACACTTCTTTTTTACTAAATATATATATATATTAAAAATGTGGAATATTGATTTGGATATGTTTGCTGGTGCACATCATTACATTAATGTTTAAAAGCAGGAAGCGTTTCAGACATGGGTCAAAGAATCAGTAGGATTATGATTTAGGTCAGTAATCGTGAGAAAAGAAGTTGATAATGTTTGCCCAGATATGACGACGGACATGAGTTCAGAGAGCAACTCTCAGCAGTCTTGGTTGAAGCTTCAAAACATACTGAAAATAGTCTAAGGAAACGATAATAATCACACAATGCACTTAAAACAATTCTCTATATTTCTCACTTCTCCCCCCCCTCCTTGACCTTTCAGCCTCGAGACGATGACCGGCTTGAATAAATCCTTTGTTTTGTTCTCTAAAAAATGCTTGTGGAGTTAATTGAATAATTATGTTAAGAAAGCATGTCAGATAGCTTTTGTTTCAGCTCTACAAAACATCACCAGTTGTTAAGAGATGTGCACAACAGAGGGCTGTCTTCGTTCCTGGTGGCAAGAACGCACATGGCGATGTCGGCCACCAAATTATGGATTTAATCAGATTAAAATATTAATGATTAAATAAATAAATACTTACATTATTTATAAGGCCCTCCACCTTCGTAACAAAAAAGCTTGACACTTTTCAGATAAATATGATTTTTGTTGATCAAAAGTACTTTTTACTTACTTACTTATATACTTACTTACTAATATAAAAAGGTTAGCCATACATCTCGCTCAAGCTAACCCCTTCGCAAAGCGAGAAAGTAAAGCCTGGGAGCGTGAACCTCAGAGAACTGCACAATATCATACCTCAGTCCGACAGAAACAAGGTCACCAGCTTCAAAATGGCCCAGACTGCGAAGGTGTTTCTTTGACCTCTCTTGTTTTTATTTTACTTTAGTAAGTATGTTCTCAGAAATCCAGGGGCCCTTTTCTGGGGCTAACACGTCATTTCTATATGAGATATAGAAATATCCGAGTGTTCAATCAAGATTCTCTTTTTAAAGAAGTAAAGAACACTCTTGTTTTTATTTTACTTTAGTAAGTATGTTCTCAGAAATCCAGGGGCCCTTTTCTGGGGCTAACACGTCATTTCTATATGAGATATAGAAATATCCGAGTGTTCAATCAAGATTCTCTTTTTAAAGAAGTAAAGAACACTCTTGTTTTTATTTTACTTTAGTAAGTATGTTCTCAGAAATCCAGGGGCCCTTTTCTGGGGCTAACACGTCATTTCTATATGAGATATAGAAATATCCGAGTGTTCAATCAAGATTCTCTTTTTAAAGAAGTAAAGAACACTCTTGTTTTTATTTTACTTTAGTAAGTATGTTCTCAGAAATCCAGGGGCCCTTTTCTGGGGCTAACACGTCATTTCTATATGAGATATAGAAATATCCGAGTGTTCAATCAAGATTCTCTTTTTAAAGAAGTAAAGAACACTCTTGTTTTTATTTTACTTTAGTAAGTATGTTCTCAGAAATCCAGGGGCCCTTTTCTGGGGCTAACACGTCATTTCTATATGAGATATAGAAATATCCGAGTGTTCAATCAAGATTCTCTTTTTAAAGAAGTAAAGAACACTCTTGTTTTTATTTTACTTTAGTAAGTATGTTCTCAGAAATCCAGGGGCCCTTTTCTGGGGCTAACACGTCATTTCTATATGAGATATAGAAATATCCGAGTGTTCAATCAAGATTCTCTTTTTAAAGAAGTAAAGAACACTCTTGTTTGTATTTTACTTTAGTAAGTATGTTCTCAGAAATCCAGGGGCCCTTTTCTGGGGCTAACACGTCATTTCTATATGAGATATAGAAATATCCGAGTGTTCAATCAAGATTCTCTTTTTAAAGAAGTAAAGAACACTCTTGTTTGTATTTTACTTTAGTAAGTATGTTCTCAGAAATCCAGGGGCCCTTTTCTGGGGCTAACACGTCATTTCTATATGAGATATAGAAATATCCGAGTGTTCAATCAAGATTCTCTTTTTAAAGAAGTAAAGAACACTCTTGTTTGTATTTTACTTTAGTAAGTATGTTCTCAGAAATCCAGGGGCCCCTTTCTGGGGCAAACACGTCATTTCTATATGAGATATATAAATATCCGAGTGTTCAATCAAGATTCTCTTTTTAAAGAAGTAAAGAACACTCTTGTTTTTATTTTACTTTAGTAAGTATGTTCTCAGAAATCCAGGGGCCCTTTTCTGGGGCTAACACGTCATTTCTATATGAGATATAGAAATATCCGAGTGTTCAATCAAGATTCTCTTTTTAAAGAAGTAAAGAACACTCTTGTTTTTATTTTACTTTAGTAAGTATGTTCTCAGAAATCCAGGGGCCCTTTTCTGGGGCTAACACGTCATTTCTATATGAGATATATAAATATCCGAGTGTTCAATCAAGATTCTCTTTTTAAAGAAGTAAAGAACACTCTTGTTTTTATTTTACTTTAGTAAGTATGTTCTCAGAAATCCAGGGGCCCTTTTCTGGGGCTAACACGTCATTTCTATATGAGATATAGAAATATCCGAGTGTTCAATCAAGATTCTCTTTTTAAAGAAGTAAAGAACACTCTTGTTTTTATTTTACTTTAGTAAGTATGTTCTCAGAAATCCAGGGGCCCTTTTCTGGGGCTAACACGTCATTTCTATATGAGATATAGAAATATCCGAGTGTTCAATCAAGATTCTCTTTTTAAAGAAGTAAAGAACACTCTTGTTTTTATTTTACTTTAGTAAGTATGTTCTCAGAAATCCAGGGGCCCTTTTCTGGGGCTAACACGTCATTTCTATATGAGATATAGAAATATCCGAGTGTTCAATCAAGATTCTCTTTTTAAAGAAGTAAAGAACACTCTTGTTTTTATTTTACTTTAGTAAGTATGTTCTCAGAAATCCAGGGGCCCTTTTCTGGGGCTAACACGTCATTTCTATATGAGATATAGAAATATCCGAGTGTTCAATCAAGATTCTCTTTTTAAAGAAGTAAAGAACACAATTTTTTCTCTTAACACTTGACCAGTTATATCTTTCTTTGGGTCCCTTGGTCTTACAGGATTCAAAGACAAGAATTCATCTAGTCTGGTGGAGTATGCAGCTCAGTGCTGTTACTTGACATAACATCACTAGTAGAAAGGTGCACCATTCCTCGTATGAGACAGTCTAAGGAGAGTAGAAAGTGGACCTTGGGTTTACTTTCGGCAGCCTTGTAACTCTCGCTTCCCTTATTTTCTCCTTTTGTCCTCACATTCCATGAGCGATATTTCTGACAAATGGAGAAGAATTGCTGTTTTCTGGGTCAGAATCTATCTATCTAACACTTACTGTTGGCTAGTTTTTGACCTTGAAGTAGTATTTTTTAGCTCCTTACATAAAGTGGCTTCATGCCTTGTCTGGAGCGATTTCCATTAAAAAAAAAAAAGTGCATAGCCGTGTCGAGGGAATCTTATTTGGGCTTCGAATACTATTTTATTTTGAATATTTGGTCAAGGTATCCTCGTGTTAAGTTTTCCTGACAAACCTTTGTACAGAGAGACCGAGGACACTCGAGGATATGTGTCTAGTAGGTAATTCAAACTCCCCAGTAGGTAATTCAAACTCTCCTCATGTGTGTTCAGAGTAAGAAAGAAATGGTAAAATAAACTGTATTATTTAAACTTTTTTGTTAATGTATTGTAATAATTGTATTATTTAATCGCAAAGTTTCAGCTAAGAAAAGAAGCGGGAATTATCGGAGAACATGTTTAATGGATGATGTTAATCTTGGTATATTCCGTCAAAGAAATGCAAACTTATAAGTGATGTAACTAGAGATAGCATTACTTGGAACAGGTGTACTATTCCTCGTATAAGCCAGTGTATAGCCGTGTCGATGGGAATCTTATTTGGGTTTCGAATATTTGTCATGGCTTACTTGTAGGGTGAAGTATCCTCATGCCAGGTTGTCCTGACAAACCCTTTTACAGAGAGACCGAAGGAACTCGAGGATGGTGTCTCTGTGCAAAACATGGCTGTCCAGCTCCTTTGTAAATTGACTTGCGATGGACTCCCCATAACTATTATTCATGGGGGCTCATAAATCTTCGTGTTTGTCATCACAACAAGGGCAACAATGTTCCTGATCTGCAATCTCACATTGAAGAAGAAACTGATATCATTAGAACATATGAATTTCATGTACAAGATCACTTTTCAATCACGTGTGAACAAATTTACCATTTTCGTTTTAGTCTAACGTTATCATCGGAATATAAACGAACTTTCAAATTCAATGTTCCTGCAATTAGTAATCCGAACAACGTCTACAAATTATTGTAAAAGTGTTTTTTTTTGCAAACGGTGTCATGCTCTTCATATTTCTGCCTCTTCCAAATATCATTTGAAGAAGTCACGAAATATATTTTCAAAACAAACAAAACACATCTCTTACTTTTTTATTATTTTTAAGAAGTGCGAACATCGAAAAGAACTTCCTTGAGGCCAGAGTGTAATAGAATTTCTTATCTATGAAATGCAATCTACATTACCTGCCAATTTTTGTGCTCTATCACAAACTTATGGAAGGCAAATGGTGACACAATGTTCCTTTTACTTTATTGGTTGATGAACACAACATAAAAAAATAAAACGTTTCTTTGTAGTTTTATAGCTTCCAGAAATAGGCCCTCTGAAAAAGGTGTTATTGATAATTTTCTTATTTACTGATTACCATAACTTTCAAGTGCATACCGAATTAGTTTACTTTGATGCCCCATGAAGAGGATTGCAGATATATTGGTGCTTCCAATTGAAGAACTGTTATAAGGTGGATCTGCTAACCATAAGATTTCCGAGGTTTTGACATCCAAGGTTTTGTGAACTGGACCTGCTACTTTAACTGTTCTACATCTACTGACCTAAGAACTCTCATCCATTCTTTTAATGTTACTATACCATAGGAGTCTCCTGTTCTGTACATATCTCCCTATACTCTCCAGATTTAATCTTCCTCGGAGGTCATCAGAATAAAACCTGTCTTTAAGACTCACATTACACATCCATCGTATTATTCTCATATCATTTCTCATGGAAACTCTATTTCAAACTTAAGCCAATAGATTGACAAACTTAGAGACAGAGTTCTTGTAAAGATAAATGTATAGCGACATTATGTAAAAAAAATGTTAAATAATAATCGATTTGTCAGATGGAGTGTATTGTAGGTGGAAAGTTGAGAATCAGACTGACTTTTCTTTATATATTATACTCGATTTACAATGTAAATGGTATTTCACACTTATCCATAACGGACAGATGGACCGAAAACTTCTCTCATCCTCTATGGAAGAATCTAAAATCATCATCATCGGTTTAACGTCCGTTTTATATGCTGGCATGTTTTGGACAGCTTTAAGAAATTTACTTCTAAAGTAACTTAACTCTGACAGGATTTTATTCATCCTTCTTTCCTTCATGTCCATTTTTATCACTTCCTCCCATGTTTCCCTTGATCATCCCCTGTGAACTGAACCTGCTACCGCAACTGTTCTACATCTACTAACCCAAGAACTCTCATCCATTCTTTCAATGTGACCAAACCAATGAAGTCTCCTGTTCTGTACACATCTCCCTATACTGTCCAGATTTAATCTTCCTCTGAAGTCATCAGAACTAAGCCTGTCTTTAAGATTCACATTACACATCAATCGTACCATTTCTCATGGAAATACGATTTCGAACTCAAGCCAGTGGATTGACAAAATTAGAGATAAAGCCTCTTATGAAGATAAATGTGTAGCAACATTAGACAAGGGGTATGTAAAAATAATGTTAAAACGGTATTTTACACATAAGGTTACATTAAGCAGAGGATTGGAAAATTCCATTCGGAGTTAAAGCTGCATGTTAGGATATGATATCACTGACAGGAAGTTAGAAATGAAACAGCAAGGAAGAGAGAAAGATTGTCCTCTTTTTTAGTTTTGTCTGTGAAAGTTTGAGTTATATAACTCTATAAAGTTCTCTTC
Source organism: Sepiola atlantica (assembly GCA_963556195.1). Classification (NCBI taxonomy): domain Eukaryota; kingdom Metazoa; phylum Mollusca; class Cephalopoda; order Sepiida; family Sepiolidae; genus Sepiola; species Sepiola atlantica. The sequence continues at coordinate 81,513,445 of OY744540.1, forward strand.
CTTAGTATCTCTATGTATTAGGGAGGAACTAAAGGACCTTTTTAATCCAGAAAATGCTTGTCCGTAACAATGAAACCTTGGTTCACCTACAGAAACTGTAATGTATAGACTTAAATGAATAATTTATATATATATATATATATATATATATATATATATATATATATATATATATATATATAAAAATATATATATATATATATATATATAGCATGTATCATAAGTTAGAAAAAAAAATCTGAGTGCTCGATCGTAGATTTTACAAGATCTACTATCAATTATGTTATTAAAATAACATACATTACTGTCGGCTGGAGATACCCGTTTTTCGAGATTGAGGAAAAAATCCGGCTTGATATTATTTTAGAGAATTTCATCAGTTCGGTTCAAAACAGAAGAGCCAGTAATCACACATTAACAAATTCAATTCGAAACTGATGAATCTTTTTGAAAGGAATCCAACACGTGCATCACTATAAAACGTAAAAATATGCATGTAGCAGCCATCATGCAGATCCAAAGAGTGCAGGTTGCGCTGTGTAGCATTCATCGGGGATTGAACCCAGAGCGTTCCGATTACAAGATAGAATCTTGTTATTTCTGTGCGAGGACAAGAGTTCACTTATGCAAATGAACATTGTTTTGTATGGGCGAATACTCGTTGAAATACAAAGAGTAGAAACTTTACTACCCGATGTGACGATAACATTACTAATATAAGTCGAAAGCTTGAACGTAAGTAAATGAACTCTGGATATTTCCTTCATTCTTTTCCCCAAGAATTGTGAAAAAATCGTTACAGATCTGAAAAAAATTGATAACCGTTATGAGTATTTTTTACTTTTTAATATTCACTGCTCATCAAGGCCCAAAGGCCACTCGAGGATAAGGGTTAATAAATTTATCAAGTTGACGGTGTGACAAACACTTTGGGGATTGGAAACGATGGTTGAAACTGGGCCGAACTTGATTAAGAGAACGACTCTACAAGAATTTGTTAACATTGGACTTGAAAACGACCATGTTGTAGTCAGCTGAGAAGCAGCCCCGTGATATTGTTTTCTACAGATGAGTAGTTCTGAGAAAGAAACTGCTCATCGCTGTTCCGTTTAGCTCCAGGTACACAGAGGAAGAAAGGAAAATTATTCAGTGGTTGTAGCTTGACGAGTTTTTGCTGTGCTTTCAGCAACGTTTGCAATATATGTGTAGGGAAGATGAAAGTTATCTCCCATTGAAAGAAAAATACTTTATAGGTCAGAGTTATTCCCTTTGGGCTTATATTTTCTAATCCTATGAAACAAGACTTTGGTTGGCAACTCTCGTGCAAACATGTGACCGAGAATTAAGACCATTTGTCTTCCTCTTCCTGGATGCCGAACCGAACGGACTGACAGAAAAGAAGCTATGGAAAAATGTAAATCTTGTTCCGCAAATAATATGTGCATTTTATCTGTATGGGAACAATGTGTTTACTTGTATGTTTAATCTATGTATACATGTCTCATTTGTGGTTTCTATAGTTTGTTGTAGACAAACTTAATAAATCTTATGTCGTTGTTCATCACATGCCTTTTACAGTCTTTTATTTTCTATGTGTGCATTCGTTGCAATGCAAGATTGGAAAAGCCTTGGCAACAATTAATCAGCTTATTTTTTTAAATTGGTTAATTTGCATATGGTGCCTTATGAATGGTTTTCTTTACTTTTTTATTGGATAGATAAAGATTAAACTTGAAATTTGTATTCATTCGTACCTGTGTAGGGACGTCTTGAGTTATCTCTCTTTGAGGAGAAATGTTATAGGCTTGAAAGGTTAGAGAATCTACATAAAATCTAAAAGTGTATTCTAATGTAAACTTTACCGGGAAAGACAACGGAAGGTTTCCCGAATTTCTAAGTGTACCCCTAAGGAGGTCTATGAGAGCATAACCCCTTAAAACTTCAAATATATCCTATTTTGATTAAATTTATATCATATGTAGAAAATTCTCCAGGGAAGACAATGGAGGTGGTCTCGAATCTTTACGTTAAACTATGTGCCGAATATCTACATGCTCTCAACTTTAAGTTACTCATTGGGATAGAACTCCCCTTGTATAAGACACTAATTCAGAGAGTTTTACATTGCAGCTTCTGCTGGCTATATTAGCGGGAGAACCAGGAGGAGGCGGCCAATAAAAACAAAGAAAGTAATATGGTTAAAAAGTACATAGTAGTGATCCTCATTCAATCCCGAGCAACGTTGGGTTTTCCTGCTAGTCTCTCTCTCTTTCACTAATATATATATATATATATTTCATGCTAAATTTCAGTATTTCTTCATAAATGGTTGCTCACCAATGCAAGAGACATCTATTTAACCTTCTATTTTATTCATAGCTTTGAGAATAGGAGATGGATTCATGCCTTTTGCAAGGTCAACAGTGTGAAGTAAATGGAGGCTTGCTAGGACACTTCATCTTGATTTCGTCAAGAAAGTGCATATATCAACATTTCTCATCAATCAGAATATATATAGTGAGAGGAAGGAGGGTGAAGAGAGGGAGAGGAAAGGGGAGAGATGGAGAGGGAAGGGGAGAGGGAGAAGAGAGGGAGAGGAAAGGGGAGAGGGAGAGGAGAGATGGAGAGGGAGGAAGAGAAATGGAGAGGGAGGAAGAGAGATGGAGAGGGAAGAAGGGAGATGGAGAGGGAAGAAGAGAGATGGAGAAGGAGGGAGAGAGAATGAGAGAGAGGGAGAGAATGAGAGAGAGGGAAGATGGAGAATGAGAGAGAGGGAAGATAGAGAATGAGAGAGAGGGAAGATAGAGAATGAGAGAGAGAGGGGAGATGGAGAATGAGAGAGAGAGAGGGGAGATGGAGAATGAGAGAGAGGAAGGGAGAAGGAGAGTGAGCAAGAGATGGAGAAGGAGAAAGAGCGAGAGATTGAGAAGGAGAGAGAGGGAGAGATTGAGAAGGAGAGAGAGGGAGAGACGGAGAGGGAAAGATGGAGGGAGAGATCGAAAAAGGGGATGGAGAGGGGGAGCTGGAGAGGGGAAGAGGGAGAAGGAGAGATGGAGAAAGAGAGGGAGAGATGGAGAAGGAAAAGGAGAGAGAGATGGAGAAGGAGAGAAGTGGAGAAGGAGAAGGGGAGAAGGAGAGGGAGGGAGAGAAAGAGGGTGAAGAGAGAGAAAGGGAGAGAGAGAGAGAGAAAGAAAGGGAGAGGGAAGAGAGAGAGAGAGAGAGAGATATTATAGGTTTGAATTAAATATTTGATTCCAGTTAAATGACTCTTTACCCATGCAAGATATTCCAATTTCCTCTTATTTATCCAACCGCTTGGGAAATAGATGCTTTTTTCAAGGTACTGGCACAAAATGAATCAACTCACTCTTAATTCAAAAAGGCATAAATCCGCTTCTCCCTGCTTTCTATCTTACTGCTAAACACCTTAACACTATGCCTCATCACTATTCCATGGAGATATCAATGTGAGGTCATTTTCGTGAACATTTTCATTGCTTTGTGCAGGTGTCATAAACACATATGTTGTAAGCAACATCACGTTGGCTGCACAATTACGAGATAAATAACCAAGAACGGATCCATTCTGAAGATGCGTCCTTTAATCAGTGCAATGAAAATGATTTGGCAAACTTAAGCGTGACAGACCAACAAAAATACATTTTCTAAATTAAGCGTGACGGACCAACAAAAAATACATTTTCTAAATTAAGCGTGACGGACCAACAAAAAAATGCATTTTCTAACTTAAGTGTGACAGACCAACAAATTACTACTACACACTTAAGTGTGACAGAAAAAACAACAAACATTTTTTTTTGAGCTGCATCGATACATCCAAAATAAGATGCGTTGATTCAATCTGCGTTGAGCGATAAAAAAGTTATTTCAAATCGAAGTGTGACAGACCAATCGACCGTCCAACGTACAGATGCTAGGATGAATGGGAAAAAAAAATGTCTCCGTAAAAATGACATTTCTTGAGATGCTATCTATGAAGGAATGCACCTGTCATCTCAAATTTTCAAACCCTTTACCCCCCCTCTCTTTATCTTTCTGAAGAATTTTCTCTTGGACATCATATTCCTCTTATGTATTCTAAACAAAACCAAACAGACTTACCGTCTCCAAGAAACCTACAAGGTTAGCAAAAAGGGCTGCGATACTTATATTATTCCGATTGCTCTAGCTGACATATTGTCATGTTTCTAATTCATGTTTCTTTAAAAACTGGATCCTGTACATTCTTCTGACATATTCTTCCCCGCTTTCCCATTAGTGATGCCACTTATTCTGATAAAACCGAATTCCATTCTGTCAAAGAAGGCATGATACTTCTCGATCTTCTGTGAAAATTCTTAATATCCAAAACAGAATTTGTTTTTGTTTTAGATTTTTCCTTCCTCTCTACAGATTCCCATCGATAGAAGTTCACAACAAATATCAGTTACGAGTTGAAGTAGCTGTTTGTGCTAGATGCAATCCACTATTAAAGAGTGAGATATGTCCAAAGATGGGGAGGTACTGCTGCCACATGTGGGGAGGTGCCGCACAGAGCAATCTTTCCTGCCTTAACAGAGTATTGACTTACTCCTCTCCAGGAGTTAGGCACAAGGCCAGTTCTTATCTTACTCCCACAAGTAAGATGTGACCCAAGGTCGGGTCGGGAAAGTGGGGTTTAAAAATTGCCTGGGCAGCCCCGTCGGCATTCCCCGGCAGGGGCGCCTCAGGCAGTAAGCAATAAATTTACTCCTCCCCAAAGAGGGAAGGCGAAGCCTGGGAGGGTGGACCTCCTAGAACTGCACAGGACAGACCCATAGACCGGCGTAAATCAAGCCCCAAAGGCCAAGACAATACCAGTCTATGGGGTGCAGTATCTATCGGAACAGATACTACACTTTGATCTTAGCCAAAAGGCTAAGAGTAGAAAACCGACTTCGAAATCTAGTGGGCGATGTCTTCTTCTCCTCTCGACAGCCCTTTTCTCACAGAAGAGATGTTGCCAGTCTTTCTCTGCTCAATCTGTATTTCCATGGAAAGAATCTCAAATATTTAGTTCCAATTATGACAGCATCCGATATCTCTAAAAAGCCGTTATTTATAGCGTAATGCAATACTCTGGGCCAAACCTATTGAGTTCTGTTGACAGCTTGCTAGATGGCCGCCGAATTTGCCATTTAAACGTTAATCAACTCTCCAATTTCCAAGCAATGCGTGGTGGGCACATTGGTAAGCACTCTGACTACTGAGTCAAATATGACTTTCGTATTAAGGTTTGAACCATGTGACCGGCAGGGATTGTCTCCTCCCATACTGATAATTGCAGGTATGGCATGAAACACATGTGTATATGGGTTAATTTGAAAATATTATTTGTGAATAATTGTGCAAAGCTCTCGCTAGATTGAGCACTGTAAGTAAGTTAACAACAAGCCCTTATTTATAGCTTAATGCAATACTCTAGCCCCCACCTATTGAGTTCTCTTGACGACTTGCTAATATGGCCGCTGAATTTGTTCTTTAGACGTTAATTCACCATCCCATTTCTACGGCAATGCGTGGTGGGCACATTGGTAAGTACTCTGATTACTGAGTCAAATATGACTTTTGTATTACGGTTCGAACCGTGTGACCGGCAGGGATTGTCTCCTCCCATACTGATGATTGCAGGTTTGGCATGAAACACATGTGTATATGGGTTAATTTGAAAATGTTATTTTTATATAAAAGAATTGATTACATAGGCTCATTTCGATGGTTTCCCTACGATAAAGTAACACTACAACATGAACAAATGTTAAGCATCAAATAAATCGAACACATTCCTCCATTAAGGATTACCATAAATTTGTCTCCCCCTCCTCAAAAGAAGAAAGTAATGCCTGGGAGAATGGTATCATGTCTCCAATAGTTATAAATACTAACAAAAATATGCTCCCTCAGGTGTCGCATACTTTTGTTTGTATACAGGGTGGGCCAAAATAAGGGTCCTATCTTTAAATTTGAATAACTTGAATTTGAATAACTTCCACAAAATAAAAGTTAAACTCACCAAACTTTATGTGTGTGTAGACTGACCCTTCCGAGATTTTTTGAAATAAACAAAACAAATTTTAGCCGAAAAACACTTCTTAAAACTTACAAAAACTAAAGTATTGTTTTTTACACTATTTTGAGTTTTTTAAGCAAAAATAATGTTTTCTAAATGAGGGTACGTTCCTTAGGGCTAATACGGCTCATGCTTGCTTCGGAAGGGGTCCTTTACTTATTCTAAAAAAAAAAATTTTTTAAAATCAATAAATAAAAAAGTTATGAATTTTTAAAAATAGGACCCTTATTTTTGCCCACCCTATATATGACAAACAAACATACTACACTGCCTCCTCCTCCTCCTCCTCCTCCTCCTCCTCCTCCTCCTCCTCCTCCTCCTCCTCCTCCTCCTCCAAAGAAAAAGTAATGCCTGGGAGGATGGTATCATGACCACAGAAAGGAGGTAATGCCTGGGAGGATTGTATCATGACGAACGAACATATACTGCACTGCCTCCACCTAAAGGAGGAGATAATGGCTGAGAGGGTGGTCTCATGACAACAGAACAGATACTACACTACTCCCTCTCCTTTCCCTCCAAAAAGGAGGATGGCATCGTGACAACAGAATAGACACTACACTACTACTCCGTAATTTTTTTTTTTACAAAAGAGTCACCGCTTATCAAGGCCAAAAAGGCCACTCGAGGATAAGGGTTAATGCATTTGTCAGGTGGACGATGAGACATCACCGTGATGATTGGTAACAACGATTGAAATTGGGCAGAATTGGGTTATCTAAAAGGAGAGCATGACAAGAATTTGTTTACATTGGACTTGAAGACGACATTGTAGCCAGCTGGGAAACAACCCCGCGGTATCATGTTCCACAGACGGGTAGTTTTAGTAAAGAAACTCTGTTCATAGAAGCTCCGTTTAGTTTTCGATACACAGAGGGAGAAGGGAAAATTATTGACAGTGGTTGTAGCAAGACGAGATTTTGTTGTGAACTTTTAACAGCGTCCAGAGACCATAGATTGAAACTCAGTCGAGCACCTACCATGAAAAAAAAACGATAGAGCAGAAAGTGACTAGCAACATCTCTTCTGTGAGAAAGTGGCTGTAGGGAAGAGAACAGAACATCTCCCACTAGATTTCCAACATTGAAAGGTAGTAATAGTATAGTTTTGGCTTCAGATAGACAGATTCCAAATCTCCATTAGTAATTGATATGTTAGAAAGCCACTGCCTGTGACAGTTACACACAGCCAATTATCAGATTTGGACGGAAAAGTATGTCGGGTGAATTTCAGTTCAATCCAACATGGTTATTTCCCTTGTTGTCTGCGAGAGACACATTTTCCCCTCAACTTAATGCATAAATATAGCGTACATGTCTATTTCACAAATCAATGACTACCTGCTGCAGAAAATTACTTTTCTTTTGCAAGATAATGCGGCAATCAACATTGACAACTTAGGTTTTGGTCATTCGAATACAATACTTTGAGAAAAGCGCTTTTTCTTTACAATTGAAGCGAAAAATGATACCTTTCTCCGAGAAAAAGAAATGAAAATGAAGTAGTCACTAAACTGGAAATGATAGACCAGATAATTTTTACTTTTGACAAAATAAAACGCTTAGAAAAACGTTTTTATTTTTTCCCGTCAGAAAATCTTGCGAAATTTGTTATACATTGTTTTGCTTGCTTTTATTTTATATAATTACTAGCCGAAATAGCTTGATCTGAAGGGGCTTCATAATAAGGAGACCCACTTGGAACCATCGATTGCCATGGCAAATAAAACTTTACCTGAGAGTCTAACGTTCAAACTCGTCGGCCTAACATTCACAGGTAACATGAATTGGAACAAATACATAGAAGACATTGCCAAGGCTGCTACAAAGGCAGTGGGCCCCCTCTATCATGCTAGAAAACTTCTCACACCTGACAGCATCCTATATCTATACAAAGCCACCATCCGCCCATGCATGGTGTATTGTTGTCACATCTGGGCTGGTGCACCATCCAGTAGTCTCTTGCTCTTAGACAAGGCCCAAGAAAGAGTCTCTATCTAATAGGTCCCTCACTATCTACCAAGCTCCAGCCCCTGCCCCACCGCCACAATGTTGCATCCTTGTGCTTGTTTTACAAGAACTTCAATCGAATATGCTCCAGTGAACTTGCTGCTCTGGTGCCCCCTCTATGTGAATACACTCGACCAACCCAACAATCAGCTAAATCCCATCCATTCACTGTGGTGGTCTCCAGATGCCGGAAAGCCTTCTACTCCAATAGCTTTTTTCCTTGAGCTGCCGGCCTTTGGAACTTCCTCACTGCTCCCTGTTTCCCTGACTGTACCGACATGCAGAAATTTGAAACTAATGTGAATAAGAATCTCGTTGCACAGCTCCCAATTTAGGATGACCCCATAAACTTTCACCCTAATTCTCAGTAGCCCCTTACGTCTACTGTAGCAACTTACCTTGTTTGGAACTAATTTTTTTTTAAATTCCTTAGCGGAAACAACTTTTATTTACATTTAGTATAATAGATAATCAGAGACTCATCATATGTATATGCATATATAATCTATTTAATAAGATGTTAAGTGACTTCACGTTCGTACGTACGTTATCACGTTTTACACACATTTAAAAAAATGATGGCGCTTGGTGATTAATATGATGTCGCTCAATTTTGACTATTTTTAAATGATTTGTTCCAAAATCAAACTATGTATCAATTATCCAGAGCAAATAATGGAGTTATTTGCTGTTCTTTTTAATTGCTGCTATTAATTCAGCCACCAACACCGATAACAGAAACAACATCGCTACGGCTGTTACATCACCACTACAAGTTTTTTTTTTTACAACTAGACGAAACCAACTACGCCAGAGAGACGGGCTATTCTCATCTTGTTATAGTCACACCGTTTCAGCCGATGTAATCTCCGAACTTCTTCTGATGCATCGTGCTGAACTTGGGAACCTGTACGAAATTTTGAACTGAACCAATTTTATTTAATTCAGCTGGACATACGGCCTCATGGGTAACAACGTTGATTAACAATCAGTTTTAAGTGACAGTCTTCTGAAGACTGAAGGTTCAATCCTTACTAGGAGCGATAATAACTAAGAATAACAGAAAGGGACACTTTCATGAGAACAATATAATCCAGTCGATTTAATATAGGGCTCGGTTCCAAAAATTTTGTACAGGTTTTCGAGTTTGACTGGAAGGTTTCCAATGTTCAAAACCATGCATCTTAAGAAGGTTGGAGATTGAATCGGCCGAAACGCTGTTAATATAAAAACCAAGATGAGATTAGTAGTCATAATAATCCAAATAAAGCAGTAATGAAGTTATAATATGAATTAATTAAACTTAAAAGAATCTTTAAGAAAGTGTATGAAATAAAAGCAAATTAAGAAAAGTAGAAAGTGGACTTTGTGTTTACTTCCGGCAGCCTCGTAACTCTCGCTTCCCTTATTTTGTCTTTTAGCCCTCACATTCCATGAACGATGTTTCTGACAAAGGGCGAGAATTGCTGTTTTCTGGGTCGGAATCTATCCATCTAGCACTAGTTTTTAACCTTGAAGTAATATTTTTTAGCTCCTTACATCAATTGGCTTCATTCCTTGTCTGGAGCAATTTTCCATTAAAAAATAACTAAAAAATTGAATGACAAAAGAAAACATCTTTAAAAAATGTTATACTTGTATAGAAAATAATTTTTTTTTTTTTATTACTTTTTTTGTTTCAGTTACTTCTTTTGCTTATCTATGGAACGTTTATTTCAAAGCACACATTTCTGTCATTTATTTTCAGAGATATTTTAAACATTGCCTCGGGTTGTTTTTTTTTATCTAACTCTCAGAAAATGTCCTCCAGTTATAATGCAGTTGATTCATATTAAGATGTAACACGATGACACGGCTGATACATAATATAGCCACAAGTTTATTGATGAAGAACTCTAATTATTTTGTTAAAAATTATTAAAGCACAATATATGTTAGGATCTGTCATTATGATGCCAGTCAACGGTTAATGGACAATGGATGAAATAGTTTATTAAGGATTTAGTAAAACAAATGGAATTCACAAAAAAATCTTTGTTCTGACTCAGAATTATCTTTTAGGTTGCAAACACAGGAAGAGATGCAAAGAATATACATTAACTGTGACCTAAGTCATACTAATATACAGAAGGTCAAGCTGACATCCGAGTACACCAGCTGACCCCGACTGAACACTATTCTTGTTATCCTCAACAAAAATTATACTTGCCAAATGTTTAACACAGAATAAAAACAAACCTTTTTGAAACCAAAAATAGAATCCTTGAACGTGTTTTCTCTTCGTGTCTTTTGTGAACTTTCAAAAACGAACAAAGCAATTAACTAGGAACTACAACATTCAATTTCTCTGATTTTGGAAACCCATTTAAGAAGTTAAGGGCTATGGTACAAAGACATATCCTTGACAATTAAAAATAAAAACAAACCTTTTTTGAAACCAAAAATAGAATCCTTGAACGCGTTTTCTCTTCGTGTCTTTTGTGAACTTTCAAAAACGAACAAAGCAATTAACTAGGAACTACAACATTCAATTTCTCTGATTTTGGAAACCCCTTTAAGAAGTTAAGGGCTATGGTACAAAGACATATCCTTGACAATTAAAAATAAAAACAAACCTTTTTTTAAACCAAAAATAGAATCCTTGAACGTGTTTTCTCTTCGTGTCTTTTGTGAACTTTTAAAAACGAACAAAGCAATTAACTAGGAACTACAACATTCAATCTCTCTGATTTTGGAAACCCCTTTAAGAAGTTAAGGGCTATGGTACAAAGACATATCCTTGACAATTAAACCCACTCTTCAGTTACAATATGACAATACATTTAAATAAGCCAAGATATTTAGAATAATTAGCATGCCCAATTAAAATGATTTCAAAAGAATCTTTTGATTTCAGCATATTTAAACTATGGAAGGAAAGAATTAACAAAAACATGTTAATATCAATGTTTAGTGATGAGAGACGAAAATTTCAGAGAAAATCATTTGCTAAGAGCTTTCATCTTTAACTCCCTCGATTTAAATAAAATAAATAATTGAAGGACATTTTAATAAAGACGTCCCTGCACAAAATATGTGGAAGGACTTCAATGAACAGATAATTACTTAAATTCAATTCGAGAAGAAATGGTGAAAGAAGAAAACCTAAAACTTCTGACGGTTAAAAACGGTTTTAAAAAGTTAAAGAAAAAAAAAAGATTGGATTATGGAGCAAATTACTTTTTAGAAAATAAAATAAAATAAAAAACTTCGAAAAATGTGAAATTTCCTAAATCGAAAGAAAATATTGAAGTGATTTTTCTTTTAATCTTTCCTTTGAGGACCCATATCAATGCAGGTTGGCTTCAGTGCCACATGAAACAATTGCCGTTTTTATCAGTCCGTTATGAATTCGTGTCATAAAAAAATCCAAAGAAAATCCATTTGAAAGTATGAAAAGAAACACCAATGTATTTCATACACCAGATAAAAGAAAAGACATGTTAATAGAAAATGAATGCATTTCAAAGGGCGTTTTACTTTCAGTTCGCTGGGTACGATTTTCGCTGGACATCAAAGTATATGAAGCGAAAATGTATTTCTAAACTATGTTAGTGTTCTAGCACCATCCTGCTATTTATTTGAACATATTTTTTTGGCACCATGGTCATCAAAAGAAAGAATGACAAAGTCTATCCATACGAAATTATTATTTTCTATTGACAACTCAAGACAATGCAAAATAAAGTATTCATAAAAAATGAGAGTTCATAGAGTCCGAGAACGTTCTAGTGAAAGGGGTTTGGTCTATAAGGAGAAATGGAATACATGTGCTTATATATATATATATATATATATAATAATCCAGGTAAAACATTCGCAGGGTAGTAATCCAAAGAATTTCAACCAAGTTTATAAAAAGTGCTCAATATAAAATAGAGCTTTTATATATGATTATTTTTATTTGCACAGACATGTACAAAATCTGCGACACTGGCATGTCGATGTTATCGATCAACAGTTATTACAAACTGAGATCTCATAAGGCAGAGTTAGAATCCGATCTTAACCTTATATCATATTTCTCATGAGATCTCAGTTTATAATAACTGTTGATCGATAACATCAACATGCCAGTGTCGCAGATTTTATACATGTCTGTGTAAATAAAAATAAGCATATATATATATATATATATATATATATATATATATAAACTCGAAATGACTTCGTCTGTAGGTGAAAACCCTTTAATATTAAAATAAATGTTTATAGTTGAAAGCCCCTTTAAAGGTGTAATAGTCTTAAAAGTAGAGCCCTGTTTGAAATTGAAAAGTTTGTTGTCATTTCTGCGATAAGCTAGTTCCACTCAGGCGTTGAATACTGTAGACAGCAATGACACTTTCCTCGCTTCCAGGGTAAGTGCATCTTAATTTCAACTACTGTCTGTGTCGATTTCTCATGGCCGCATGACACTAAGTGTTTGTCTCGTGATTCTAGCCTGAATCTACAAACGGCGTTCGAGCCCATTCAACCTCTTGCCACCGCCACTCCTACACTGGTGGGGGTAATAGAGGCCGAAACGACGTCGTCTGTAGTTGAAAAAGACTTTTATATTAAAAAAAATATATATATATATATATATATTAAATCCAACTGATGATCCCTACAAAAATATTAAGACTAGCATAAATTCTTATAACCTAACTAACACAGTGATTACAAGAGATTTATTTTCCAACGAAGGACTTGGGACAAAAAGTTTTTTTTCTCCATATAGTTTTAAAGACTGAAAAACTTCCAAAACTATATATATATATATATATATATATATATATATATATTATAAATACATTCATATAGTGATTTTCCAGGGAACCCCAATTTAAGAAAATATTTTACAATCTTATTTATGTAGTTCTCCTTCATAATGCAATCAATATTTTTTTTTATAACCATTTTAGATAAAAAAAAAATTTCCTTCTCAAATTATTGACAATTTTGAAAAAAAACAAAAACAACATATTTTTCTGACAACTAGTTCAAACCCATAACTGGATCCTTTTTCCAGTTTATTCACAATTCAAAAATAGCTAAAATAATACATTGAAGAGGCAATATAAATTAAAATAATTCATTGAAGAGGCAATATAAATTAAAATAATACGAACAAAAATATATTGGCCCACAATGAAATGGGCTTCTTTAATGTGACCCTTGTGCTTTTTTTTTGCAACACAAAATGCGTAATTCGAGGTCAAATCTTTGATGAGCAGACACGTGTTTCTTCTTCTACGGAAAGGAGACATTTTCTTTCCTTGCTCTTTATACTTGTCAAATGAGGAATAGATTAGAAAAATTAAGTTCGAAAAAAAAAGAAAAAAATCAACAAAAAACCCTGAAAAATGCATCTGCACATCTGTGAAGAGGCATAATAATCTTAGCCTATTCATCAATATCTCTTGAAAGAACCCTTAGCAAACTATTAAGGAACTCAAGGGTCTGCTGAACCCTGGTTGGGAAACCCTGAAATAAAGGGTGCAAGATTCTGTACAGATTCCAGATACGCACCTGAAGAAGGTCGGAGAGTGTGTAAATCGAAACGTGAACAGTAGTCCAAATAATACAAATAATACAAGTATACAAATATTAATAATAATTTTCAGTTTTTCCATTATTTTTAAATTTTTCAGACCAATATTTATTTTAGTTACTTTTTTCATTTTCTTTTTCATTTCGTTTTTTTTTTGTTTTAATAACTCTAATTCAGTAAAAGCTTTGTACAGCTCTGAGTGCTTACCAATAATGAGGAAGGTGGAGCGAAGATTTGCCGTTACGGAAACCAAAATGCTCTACTAGATGTCTGGAATTACACTGCTCGACTACGTCTGCAAAAAGGATATCCGAAGGCGCTATTGCATTGCACCGATTGAGGACAAGATGAGGGAATGGTAGCTCAGATGGTTTGGGCATGTGTTAAGGGCCAACAATGACACCATCGCGAAACTTGATTTTGCATAATAGGTCCCTGGGAAGCGACTGAGAGGAAGGCTGATAATGAGATGGGCAGACCTACATGCATAAAGATGTCTGTAAAACTGGCCTTCACCTGGACCAAGTCTGTGATTGTGTCAAATGGAGATTAAAATCCACCATTGCGGACCTTACCGTAACCCTAACCTTACCGTAGCTCGGGAATCACACATAAGAAAAAAAGAAGACTTCAATTCAGTTAAGTTTTCCATTTAATCAAAACGAATTTTTAATTCGGTCAAGAATTTCTAAATCCAATAGAAATATTAAAAAAATGTCCGCCATGGTTAGAAATGCGATTAATTATTTTGAACGTTTCAATTAAATCACCTCTCATTTTTCTCTAGGAAAATTGTTAATTCATATCTTTCCAATCTCTCACTGCAACTTTAATCTTTTCATCATCATATTTGGTTTAACGATGGAATACTTTTTAGAAAGTGACTTCCAAACTAGCTTATTTGGGCCAGGTCTTTATTTCCATCCATATAACTTCCTTCCATGTTTCCTTCCCCTTCATCTGCCAACTGACCCTGCTATCTCAACTGTTCTATATTTACTAACCAAGAACTCTTATCCATTCTTTCAACATCGAAGTCTTCTATTCTGCACACATCTCCCTATATTGACCAAATGTAATCTTCCTCTGAGGTCATCAGAACTAAGCCTGTCTTTAAGACTCACATTACGCATCCATTGCATCATTCTCATATCATTTCTCTCCATGCAACGCATATCTTCAACCCTTACTTTGTCTTATTTAATATAAAAATAATTGATTTGCAAAAGAAACTTTAATATTTTAAGACAAATTCAAAGTGTTTATTTTGCATCGACACATTTAAACCCAAAGATTTCCTAACACACAGTCTATCCGTCTGCCTTTTGTAAATTTTACAAAATGAATATTTAAATATAGACATAATAAAATGAAAAAACAAAACTGCTTGCAAAGTTTGCGTAAAATAAAAATTTATAAAATTAACTCAGATTTTGTAAATTTTACAAATATTTAAATATAGACATAATAAAATGAAAAAACAAAACTGCTTGCAAAGTTTGCGTAAAATAAAAATTTATAAAATTAACTCAGATTTTGTAAATTTTACAAATATTTAAATATAGACATAATAAAATGAAAAAACAAAACTGCTTGCAAAGTTTGCGTAAAATAAAAATTTATAAAATTAACTCAGATTTTGTAAATTTTACAAATATTTAAATATAGACATAATAAAATGAAAAAACAAAACTGCTTGCAAAGTTTGCGTAAAATAAAAATTTATCAAATTAACTCAGATTTTGTAAATTTTACAAATATTTAAATATAGACATAATAAAATGAAAAAACAAAACTGCTTGCAAAGTTTGCGTAAAATAAAACGTTATCAAATTAACTTAGATTTTTCAGATAGAAAATGTCCGGTTAAGATATTGGAAAAAAAAAGGTCATGTGGGGGTTTATTTCATTTTTATTTTCTCATCATTCAGGATGTAACACTGAAAACAAAACAAGCCAATGGTTTTTTGTCAGAATTAGGCAACAATATAATCGATGACATGATTAATTTAATCCACTCATAATATAAGGGCATTTTCTGTGTGTGTGTCCGTCAGTCACAATTTTTAAAGGAAATATCTTGACTTCTTTTAGAAATGGTAAAATATTGCATTAATACAAAGTAATAAATTCCCAACAAATAAAGCGGATGCCATGACTGAAAATCGAAACCGAAACCTTGAGGTCTTCAGTCTGATGTTCTACGAACTAAACTATTTAGATTTTCTTATAAATAGATCTTAAATAATAATAGGCCTTAAAAAAATCATTATAGATTTGATGTAATGTCTTAGATTTATGATTTTTGTCATGTTTCAAAACATTAATTCAAACATAAGCGATAATAAAATAAATAAATTGTTAAACATTATCGATAGCGATGGAACTTCTTTTAATAGTCCAAAACAATTTATTTTCCTTTAACTACGTATTGGCGTTAAAACTATTTAATAGATGATATATACTAGAATTTGGCCCACACACACACACACACACACACACACATATATATATATATTTATATATATATATGCATATATATATTTATATATATATATTTATATATATATATGCATATATATATTTATATATATATATATGCATATATATATTTATATATATATATTTATATATATATGCATATATATATATTTATATATATATATGCATATATATATTTATATATATATTTATATATATATATATATGCATATATATATATATATATTTATATATATATATGCATATATATATATTTATATATATATGCATATATATATATATATATATATTTATATATATATATATATATATATATGCATATATATATATATATATATATTTATATATATGCATATATATATATATATATATATATATATTTATATATATATTTATATATATATATATATATGCATATATATATATATATATATTTATATATATATATATATATATTTATATATATATATATATATATATATATACATATATATGTATATATATATATATAAGAGAGAGAGAGAGAACTGTTTATGCTCAGAGGGTCTAGTCTATGATATAAAAGAAAGTTATCTTACTGTGAGTCTAACTAATAGTCAATAACTACTCAAGACACATACACAAAGCTGATACATTCTTTTTCAAGATTGTCTCAGACAAAATATAGGCACACATTTCTTTTTAATATCTATTTTTTGGGGGGTCAACATTTATAGCGATTTAAAAAAATGTTATTATGTAGTAATTCGTTAACGATCTTTTTCCTGTTGTCAGAGAAAGCTAGAGAGAGAGAGAGAGAGAGAGAGAGAGGGGAGGAAGGGCTAAAGAGAGATAAAGTTTTATAAGAAAGATGTCACACACACGCTTTTTAACTTTACTATTTGATTGTCTGCGCCTCTCACGGGTAACACCGGCCAAGTACAAGTGCTAGTACAAGTTATAAATTAAACTGGAGAAAGATTAATTACTAACATTCCGCTTTTTAATCAAACTTCTCAACGGAAGAGTTTGGGGTCATCGATGTGGAGAAAGTTATTCGGAATAGAATATTAAATTGGTTCAATGATGTGCAAAGGATGTCTTCAGAAAATCCAAGCAAATTAGTTTTAACGAAGATAGGTTGTTCACAAAAAGTGGGCAGAACTCAAAGGAATTGGAAACAGGTGATAGCTAAAGACATGGAATAGTTGGAATTGACAAATCAAGACACTAATGAAAGAAAATTGTGACGACAAGGAATGAAGAAATCGAGCCCCGTTAAGTGGAAAAAGGACTTAAAGACAAAGAGAGTGAATTTAACATTTTATCATCTGCGTAAGAAGTTGATAGTAATTAATGTTTATATTTATGTGCTAGAATAGAATTCCTAGCAATGATATGCTTACACCAGGAAACGAGTGGGGAGTTTTAGCCCCAAAGAAAATGTCAGTTTTTCTACAAGAGAAAAAAGGAAATGTACTCGAAGATGAATGCTGAAAGTTGAATTGGAGCGACAGCTTTTAAAGAAAAGGAACACCAACCGTGCATGTTAATTGAACAATTTTACTTAGCTAACTAATAAATTATGATCTACAAAACATTGAAAGTAAAATATACAGAAAGAGGGTTTGTGAACCTATGCCTTCTCAGAACTTATATATAAATAATATTGTGTTAACAAGTATGCATGCTTCAGACCTCAGTAGTTTGGCTCTTCAGTCATAGGAGGAAAGATTTGCAACAGCCAACGCACGCTTGTGCCATGATGCAATCAACCATTAACTGATATGCGACCGTAGTAGTGAAAATGGAAAAAGAGCGAACATTCTATGCATTGGAGTTTATGCAGGGTGGCCAAGAAGTAACTGAAGGATTTTTACCTTGAATAGATTATTTTTTATGCTACCTTAACAGAATGTTATCATAATATGACAAACACAATTGAGATTTGTTTGCAAAAAAGAAACAAAATGAAAAAGTTGGCAATGTCAACTGGCTTTCAAGTTCCCCAGACTCGATTAGCCCTGACTTTTTCTTGTGGGGGTTATCTCAAAAAAAGGTTTACATCAACAAACCTGAAACTCTACGGGAATTGAAAAACATCAGGAATGAAGTCGGGGAATTAAATCGTAATTGAGTGATCTTGCAGTCCTGCATTGATAATGTTTTAGAAAGGGCACGAATTTGTGAAGCTAAAAATGGAAACTATTTCAAAGGTATTACTTTTCATAAATAAATTTAGTTTCTAATCTTTTTTTTTTTCAGACAAATCTCAATTGTTTTTATCATATTATGTTAAAATTCCATTAAGGTACCATAAAAAATGAAGAATCTATTCAAGTTAAAGATCCCTCAGTGACTTTTTGGCCACCCTGTATAAGCTGCTTACGTGACCCCCCCACCTCAGGGAGCAGTGATTGGATTTACCGTTTGTCCAATCCATGCGACCCTTACAAAGGGGCAAAGGACCACAATCAACTATGTGTGTTTATAAATTCCAATAACCGTTTCTTGAGATATATTAAATCTATGGGAACCTTACTGAGTATTGCAGTATCAGTACGGGTTTTTTTACGGAAATCGCTCCAGACAAGGCATGAAGCCACTTAAGGTAAGGAGCTAAAATAAAAACTACTTCAAGGTAAAAAAAATTACATCAAATTATATCAATTGTACTTGAGGCACCCCCAGAATGAGCAACAACTACAGGGACACATTTTGCCTTGACACCGGTTCTTAAAACTTCTACTTCCGGTTAAATAATAAACAAAACAATATGTATATTTATAATATTGCCGTTGCAGATTTTTTATTGAAAAAATGGCTTGTATTTACAAAAAGTTTTAGTATATCAAATGGGGGGGTATTTAGAAACAGTTTTAGTATATAAAATGGGGGGATATTTAGAAAAAGTTTTAGTATATAAAATGAGGGGAAGTATTTAGAAAAAGTTTTAGTATATAAAATGGGGGGGTATTTCGAAAAAGGTTTAGTATATAAAATGAGGGGAAGTATTTAGAAAAAGTTTTAGTATATAAAATGGGGGAAGTATTTAGAAAAAGTTTTAGTATATAAAATGGGGGAAGTATTTAGAAAAAGTTTTAGTATATAAAATGGGGGGTATTTAGAAAAAGTTTTAGTATATAAAATGGGGGGTATTTAGAAAAAGTTTTAGTATATAAAATGGGGGGGGGGGTATTTAGAAAAAGTTTTAGTATATAAAATGGGGGGGGGGTATTTAGAAAAAGTTTTAGTATTAAAAATGGGGGGTATTTACAAAATGTTTTAGTATATAAAATGGGGGGAAGTATTTAGAAAAAGTTTTTGTATAAAAAATGGGGGGAAGTATTAAGAAAAAGTTTTAGTATATAAAATGGGGGGTATTTACAAAAAGTTTTAGTATATAAAATGGGGGTATTTACAAAAAGTTTTTGTATATAAAATGGGGGTATTTAGAAAAAGTTTTAGTATATAAAATGGGGGAGGGTTTTTTAGAAAAAGTTTTAGTATATAAAATGGGGGGTATTTAGAAAAAGTTTTAGTATATAAAATGGGGGGGTATTTAGAAAAGGTTTTAGTATATAAAATTTAGAAAATTTAGAAAATGTTTTAGTATATAAAATTGGGGGTATTTACAAAAAGTTTTAGTATATAAAATAGGGGGGGTATTTAGAAAAAGTTTTAGTATATAAAATGGGGGAGTATTTAGAAAAAGTGTTAGTAATCGAGTAAATAGTACATAGTTTTATTTACCAAGCCCGTTTTGTTAAACGCACATTTTTAATAAAAATGTTTTATTTACAAAACGTTATTTTGTCTATCGGAACAATAATGTCCATACACAGACAATAGATAGCTCTTCGAATCGCCATAAACGATTTATTAAATTAATGCTCCGCTGTAGAAGATTCCAATCTGAAAGAATTCCTGTTACATGAAAGGTATTCAGAAAATATCTTTTGTTAAATTGTGTGAAACTATCTCTGCATAATATCCTTTTATTCAAATGTTCTTGTTTTTTTTTTTAATTTGTTTGCTTCGTTTGTGTATACATTTTGTTTAATAAAAGGTTTAGAAGTAAAACTTTATATTTTTATTTTATGAATCTCGAAAGTTTACAAAACAAGGATAAAACTGTCTTTAAATTAAAAATATGCGTATAACACATGGAGAAATTTTAAAAAAATCATCAATGGTTATCTCCCCTTTAATTAGCCCTTCTTAAAAAGAGTTTCTTTTTTTACATATAGGGATTGAACTCAAGATACGCCGATTTTTTATAGCGTAAAAAAAACATATTAAAAAGAATAATTTTTTAATACATAATATCTTTTTCAAATTGTGTGACACTATCCCTGCACAACATCTTTTTATTTAAATGTTCTTATTTTTTTTAATATTTGTTAGTTTACACATTTCGCTTAAATAAAGTATTTTTATGAAAAATGTGTTTATAATAAAACGTGTTTATAAAAGAAAACTATGTATTTTGTAGGCTATTAGTAAAACATTTTGTAAATAAACCCTTTTTTTAATAGTAAACTTTTTATAAATAAAACCTTTTTTTTTAATAAATAAAGGGTAAAGGTATAAATGTACGTATCATTTTGTTTATGATTCAACCGGAAGTAAAACAATTGCTGTCAATGCAAAATGTGTCCTTTTTGATCGTTACTTATTCTGGGGTGCCTCAAGTACAATTGATCCTTTTTTATTTTTAAAACATATTTCACCCCAAATAAGGCATGCTGCCACTGTAGTTGTAAAGGGTTACTGAGAATTTGGGTGTGGGTTTTAGGTGTCACCCCAAGTTGGGAGCAGTGTAGCGAAGTGTCTGTTTACATTAGTTTTAAACCCTTGCATGTCAGTACTGACGGGGAAACAGGGAGCAGGGAGGGAGATCCAGAGGCAAGCAGCATGAGGAAAGATGCTATTGGAGTAGAAGGCTCTCCGGCATCTTGGGACTTCCACAGTGAATGGATGGGATTTAGCTGATTGACGAGTTGGTCTAGTGAATTTATGTCAAGGGGGCACCAGGGTATCCAGTTCATCGGAGCACAATCCATTGAAGTATTAATCGTAGTAATAAAATTATTTGCATTTTGAAGAGGAACAAAAACATTTATAAATTAATATAGATTAAATATTCAGAAAACAGTTTTAAAATAAAATGTATAGCTGGTAAGCATTGGAGATAGCAGATGAGAAAAAATGTTTGAATGCCTAAAATTGGGGGCTGGTCTATGACTTTTTTTATTCATAAAAATCAATTTTTACTTCAAGATCCTCAAACATCAGCTGTAAGAAAATCTTGTAAATGCTCTGCGGTCCGTCATCGGTGATGAACTGGTTTCACTGCTGGTTTAAGGTTTCAAAACATCAGACGCGATCAACCAGCAATCCAAGCATTTCTTAAAAGATAAATACCACATTCTTGTATGCAACATTGTGCTACACATCACAAACATTGCAAACAAAATGACCTGACAAAAAAATAGACTATATGCAACATAGACGCATAGTATCATCCAATGAAAATCGTTCCAACAATCCCACTTCCTGTATTTAGCATATTAGCCAGGATATATCTGGTTCCTTCTCTGAGCATAAAATCTCAATAGAACTGAATGAGAACTTCTTTTTACCACATTCTTTGACGTTTCATGAACCGGCTCTTTTGAACCAAATCTATGTGATTCCTATATCATCATCATATTCAGTTTAAAATCTGTTTTACGTGCTGGCATGTATGTCTTTTAGTTGTTGCTCATTCTGGGGGTGCCTCAAGTACAATTGATATAATTTGATCTAATTTGATCTAATTTTTTTTACCTTGAAGTAGTAGTTTTTCTTTTAGCTTCTTACCTCAAGTGGCTTCATGCCTTGTCTGGAGCGATTTCCATGAAAAAAAAATACTGATACTGCAATACTCAGTAAGGTTCCCATAGATTAATATATCTCAAGAAACGGTTTTAGAAATTGACCTGCAAACTTACATTTGGTCGTGTATTTTTGGAAGTTATTTCCTTAATTGAGGCAAGATTTTTATGGCCCTTCCTGACGCCAACCCAGTGAGGTGATGGAGACTAGCGTTTTTATCGAGACAATATATCTAAGTTATTGCCCGCCAATGCTAAAGGACGCTTCACCTGCCCCTGCTACGAATTGAAAAGTTTATGGATTATTTTATAATATATTTTTCCATCAAACATTTTCTTAAAAAAAGTACATTTTACTATTTTTCATACAAAATTTGACTCACAAATATTATTTAAGGACTGCCTTAAGTAGCTATATCTGACGGAAAACAAAAATATTCTTAGTGTTGGGGAAAAACGACTGGCAAGTTTTCTTTTTAAATAATAGGGGAAAAAAGGAAGAAGAGAAATCAGCTCTAAGATTGTGTAAAAGAAACTACTGAAAGATAATCGTTTTAAAATTATTGCACAGTGAGCAACATTTGATAAAACATAACTTCAGTTTACAGAACAGATCAACAATGAAAACGCCTAAACAAAAAAAAACAACTTTCCAAATCTGAAGCAGATTTAAAACATGCAGAAGATGGCCGACTTAATTATCAATTTCATCGTCACAGATGCTGAGAAACTTCCCAATAAGCCTGTATGTGAAAATCTTCCCAAAAAAACAGGTGCTGAGGTTTCCTGCAACTGATCAAAAATGCGTGGATGAACTGTAAGAAAACATGTCTTTGAAAGCAGGTGTCATAGCTTTGTGTCGTTGATTAAAAAACTGCACATGTGACGAACTGCCAACTAACTTCCATTTAGTTTATCCAGTTCTTCCATTTTCAACAAACGCACGTTCAGGCAATAGGTGCACTTAGCTCATTTTAAGATTCTAAGCTTTCACGACAATATCTAATTTAATTGATGTTTAACCTACTTAAAACATTTTAAGGAATCACTTCATGGCATTTTACAAATTTATTTTTTGCATTGCTGTCTCAAGATGCGGCTTGGCTTATCTAGACAATTGAATTAATTTTATTTTTATATTTGCCTATATAAAGGGCAAGTTGTCTATTTTTGCAACCCATTTTCCCACAGTCTGATCAGGTTATTAAAATTAGAGTCGACGTGTCAGTTAAAAGGGGTGTAAATTATTCTATGTAACAGCAGCTCTGTCCTTGTGCTATTCAGCACACTTTTTGACATTACACTTATTTATTTGGTTTGAATTCGTTCAGTGTATTAGTCTGGAATTAATGCCTACTAGACACTATCCTTGAGTGTCTTCGGTCTCTCTGTTCGGCGGTTTTATATGAGGATGCACAATTCCTTCCACTAACAAGATTTCATTTCAAAACTAAATCCTTCTCAGTTTGTAATAAAATCTGATACATATCGATATATCGATTATAGTTTAAATCATTTTTTGTTTTTGTTTGCATGAATATGTGGATGGGAATTTGGTGTCTATTAAAATTCATTTGATGTTATGTAGTATATGTTCTGTTTGGTTGATATGTTTGGCTATTTGGGAGTAGATATATTGCTTTAAGATATAAAGTGTCAGAAATATGTGTCATTTTTAATGCAGTGGTTCCTCAACCTTTTTCTAGCAACGGAACACGCTAGAACATATAAAAATATCACGTCACACTTGGCAAAATTTGAAAGGGTGTACATTAAAATATCATGAGATAAAACTATAGATAAAAACTATACCTACAAATATAAATTTATTTCAATGTTTCTATTTAGTCAATCGTGCAGATTATTTAAAAACTGTACTTTGTGGTTTTATGCGATTCATTTAATTTTTGAGTGAACGTATGTGTTGGGGATCGTTTGGTTTGGCTTGCGCGCTTTAGTGCGACTGAACCCATACAACTGAATGCAAAAATAGGGCTGTTCTCACAGTGGGATCTCACAAGCGTTGACAGGGCCACCACGTTGACGAGACCTCAGGTCAAGGGTCAAGGTGCACCTGCACATAGGGGTTCTGTGACGTCACGGGCTTTTGTGTGGGAAACAGAGTTTTGCCAGTTTGGTTTTTGGAAGCTGAACAGACGTATTTCTTCATGTAGTCTGCAAATAAACAGGGGAATTTATCCCCCTTAAAAGAATACAGGCATAATGAAATTCCTTCTTCCCCCCTCCTCGAATGGCTAACGACTTAATGGACCATATATATATATATATATAGTTTTTTTATATATATATAGTTTTTTGCGATTCCTTTAATTTTTGATTGAAGGTGCAAAAAAAAAAAAAAAATCTTGAATATCGATTCTAGGATACAGGAAATAGCACCTGATGGCAGGAAATAAAACTCTGCTCGTTGACACGGACACGCATCTGGACAGAAAAAAAAAAAATTCCGGCTGATTGACACGGAGACAGTTGGCCAGAAAATAAATATCCGGTGACTTGATGCAGATGCACCTGCAAAGGTTACGTGCAGATGAAAATATATCCATCACTAAATAAACCATAAAATGGATCGGGCTACATTGACTATGTAGGCTAATTCCAAGAATGGAAGTTACAATTCTGGATGCGTGGATGTCCAAAACTATTATATAAACTGGTCAAGATTAAGATGGCCCATAATCTGCTGGTTGGCGAATTCGAGAGATCGACTTCTGTCAATTCACGTGCTTTCTCCACTCCTTTCTCAATCCACTCGTCTGCCACAACCAGACAATAAAAATATACCATTATATTTCTATACATAAGTGTTTGCCATTATACGTCTACACACAACAGTAATATAAGAGAATAATTCGAAAGTATTTGTGGGATTCAAATTTCACCTTCTTAAAATATAAATTAGGTTAAGGAACAATGATCAACTGTTGGATAATGGCCCTGTGAGGCCGGACGCATGTTGAGTGGCCGTATGTGTTGGGGATCGTTTGGTTTGGTTTGCGCGCTTTAGTGCGACTGAACCCGTACAACTGAATGCAAAAATAGGGCTGTTCTCACAGTCGGATCTCACAAGCGTTGACAGGGCCACCACGTTGACGAGACCTCAGGTCAAGGGTCAAGGTGCACCAGCACATAGGGGTTCTGTGACGTCACGGGCTTTTGTGTGGGAAACAGAGTTTTGCCAGTTTGGTTTTTGGAAGCCAGCTGAACAGACGTATTTCTTCAAGTAGTCTGCAAATAAACAGGGGAATTTATCCCCCCTAAAAGAATACAGGCATAATGAAATTCCTTCTTCCCCCCACCCTCCTCAAATGGCTAACGACTTAATGGACAATATATATATATATATATAGGAATTAACTATGATAAAGTAGTAAATAGATCTCTCCCTCAACGTTTAGTAAAACATCTCCAAGAGCGACAGAAAACTGACGCCTGAATAAAACTAATCAAAATTTAAAAGATTGTATTATGAAGGTTTTTGTTGTAGACACAGCGGACGGCGATGTTTACGGCAGTACAGAAGCGAAGAAAGAACTCAACCACTAGACGACATCGAGACGACCCCCCTCCACGACGAAGAAGAAACGGTACGAGTAATTAAAGGACTATGTAACACAACTTTTACAGATAGAGGAGTGGGGGAAACCACCCTATTTCCCTACAACTCCCATCTGGAAAAATACTTTAGATTTCTGTTAAATGTATGAAATACTGACATTGGTCAGGAATTGTTCAAACTGAATGTAGGTGTAATGGATACGCGGATGCAGAACCTGGAATTTGCTAATCCAAGTTCAAATCAAGTCTTCAGTTAGATAATATCATGACACATTGGGGAACATTGGGGAACATATTTAAATGAGATAAAACCATGAACCTTTAAAAAAACTATGCATACGCAAATATAAGCTTACTTTATTTCAAGGTTTTCATTCAGTCGCTATATACTTGGCTCCCCACAAGATGAAGAGGTAGACACATGGTAGGTTTTTAATGTGGAGAAAATCCAGCTCCCCCAAAAGTAGCAAATAAATGAAGACGCAGTTACCGATAAAGTTCTTGAACTCGTCTTGTTGAACTCGGGAATGTATACAGAATTTCAAACAGAACCGTTTATTTAATCCACGGGGTAGATTATTCTTGTTCCATCAGCCATGACTGGGTAGAAGTCTAAAGTAACTTTTATTTTATTCTAAGTTAGTATCGCCTATAGTGAGGATTGAACCTTCAGCTTCCAGAAGACTATGACTTAGAATTGATTGTTACTTAGCACTTTAGCCGTTGCGCCACATGTTCACATTCAACAAGATGCTACTGAAGAAGGGGCATTCTTGATTGGGACTAGATTAAAAATGTTCTCAGTCAAGAAAGGTGTTTCCTTTACTGACAGATTACAGAAAAGATGAAGTGTATTATCAGAAGAAATACTACATTTTGATCCTAGCCAAAAGACCAGAAACGTGCACTTAGTGGTGTTTCCACAACGTCACACCACAGACCTATAAAAAACCTATACATATTAAAAACGTCAACACCTGGTTTTGTTTTTTGTTTGCAGGCATAAAAACCGAACCAGTAATACTTGGTATGGTTATAGCCCTGCTTTTATGTCGGCTTTTATGTCGGCTTCCTACTTTGAAGAAAGCTTACAGGGAATATCAAATTCACCGGTGGTCTCCAGCCGCATATATATACCGGTCATCAGAAGATGACATACAGCACCTAGCATTCCCAAATGGTCACCCATCTGGTATTGGAAAGGTTCCACGTCACTTAACTTCGGTGATCTAACGAGAGCCGGTGTGTCACCATGATTATGACGTATATTTGCAAGCATATCTGAACGGGAATTTTGTGTCTATTAAAATTCATTCAATGTTATGTAATGTATCTTCTGTTTGGTTGCTATGTTTGGCTATTTGGAAGTAGATATATTGCTTTAAGATATATATTCATAGAAATAAGTGCTTTTAATGGTTCCTCGACCTGTTTCTTCTACCAATGTCATACCTCGGAGCACATGAAAACATCGCGTCACGCTTGGCAAAATTTTAAAGTGTTAACATTTAAATGTCATGAGATAAAAAACAACAGATTAAAAAAAAGAAGATATTCACAAATATGAACTTCATTTCAATGTTTCTATCTAATCAATCGTGCAGCTCCTTATGGATTTTCGCGACTCCTTCAATGTTTGGTTGAATACGCAACCAGCAGGCCCTTATTTTTTCTTTAGTTAAGCTTAGTCTTACCCGCTTCATATTTGTTGCGGTGGGGTTAGGGTTGAAAAATCTAATTAACATAAGTAGGAAATTGCAATGAAAATTCAAATCTATTATTTGACTAAAGTTGAGTTACCCAGCGTTCGTTTCCTTAAGCCTTTTTTTTTCTATACATTTTAAAGTTCAAACCTGTGGAACTCGTTACTGTGGGATGCTTCTCTACAGACTAAAAAATGGCTGTTTTAAAGTCCAATGTCAAGTCGTCCTGTGAATTAATCATAGTTCTGAATTCTTTCATAGTACTGTTCCATTATCCAACTGAAAATCTCTCTAATCCTCGAATGGTGAACAATTAATATTAAAAAGAAAAATCACAAAATACATGCTAAAATATTCCTCATTTTCGGGATTGAGTTTTATTTAAATAGCATGAGATAAAAAAACAAACTAGATTAAAAAACGATGCTCACAAATATGAACTATAGTTCATTCAATGTTTTTTTTAGTTAATCATGCACTTTTTATTTTCATCATCCATTCAATGTTTATGTTTAAACATTTTTAGAAAAGGATTTATAATTTGTATTATTTGTGGTCTGGGTTTTGCGGTTAAAATCGTCACGTCTCAGTACTGTACGTACACACGCTGCGGTCCAAACTCACAACTCCAAATCACGCACCCTTCTCTGAAAACAAGCTTTTTATCCAAACCGACACCATCTCATTTGCATATGAGTAACAAGATTTCACGTTACTTTGCAAGACCCACCAGCATCTAATCAGTCGCGGCCGCCATTTTGTTTTTGTTTTTCACACGTAACCGGACCTCACACGTTGCACAAACTCATCCAAGAAATTTGAGGTAAGTCCCTTCCACACTCTTTTTACTTGCTACGAGTGCCGACAAGGAATTTGATCACATTATTTATTGATGGGAGGTGACGGTGGTTAATGATACGGAATGACAATCTGAATGTGCCAAGTTCGAATCAAGTTCGTTCCATGGAAACACTTTCACTTTGGGATTTTGGAAACCTTCACGTGGTCCCTCCAGTAAGTACCCGATGTCTTTCTAGAAATAATTCTAAGTAGAAAGATATCGGAGAAACCAATGCCAACAATAGAATCATCTGAGTCATTAGAAATGAATGAACGAATTCAAGTCTCTTCAAATTGAGAGTTTGAATTAATGCTCTTTTATACATTAGGAGTTTTTCTTCTTTTGAACGTATACTTTTTTAGTGTGAAGAACATGTTGCAAACACAAAAAGGAAGAAATGGCTAGTCAGAGTCAAACATCGCTATGTCAGATCTATTGCTATTCATGTCTAACAATAGAATCATCTGATTCATACGAAATGAATGAACGAATTCAAGTCTCTTCAAATTGAAAGTTTTAATTAATGCACTTTTATGCAGATAATACATTAAGAGTTTTTCTTCTTTTACTAGTTTGAAAGTACACTTTTTTTAGTGTGAAGAACATGTTGCAAACATAAAAAGGAAGAAATGGCTAGTCAGAGTCAAACATCGCTATGTCAGATCTATTGCTATTCATGTCTAACAATAGAATCATCTGATTCATATGAAATGAATGAACGAATTCAAGTCTCTTCAAATTGAAAGTTTTAATTAATGCACTTTTATGCAGATAATACATTAAGAGTTTTTCTTCTTTTACTAGTTTGAAAGTACACTTTTTTTAGTGTGAAGAACATGTTGCAAACATAAAAAGGAAGAAATGGCTAGTCAGAGTCAAACATCGCTATGTCAGATCTATTGCTATTCATGTCTAACAATAGAATCATCTGATTCATATGAAATGAATGAACGAATTCAAGTCTCTTCAAATTGAAAGTTTTAATTAATGCACTTTTATGCAGATAATACATTAAGAGTTTTTCTTCTTTTACTAGTTTGAAAGTACACTTTTTTTAGTGTGAAGAACATGTTGCAAACATAAAAAGGAAGAAATGGCTAGTCAGAGTCAAACATCGCTATGTCAGATCTATTGCTATTCATGTCTAACAATAGAATCATCTGATTCATATGAAATGAATGAACGAATTCAAGTCTCTTCAAATTGAAAGTTTTAATTAATGCACTTTTATGCAGATAATACATTAAGAGTTTTTCTTCTTTTACTAGTTTGAAAGTACACTTTTTTTAGTGTGAAGAACATGTTGCAAACATAAAAAGGAAGAAATGGCTAGTCAGAGTCAAACATCGCTATGTCAGATCTATTGCTATTCATGTCTAACAATAGAATCATCTGATTCATATGAAATGAATGAACGAATTCAAGTCTCTTCAAATTGAAAGTTTTAATTAATGCACTTTTATGCAGATAATACATTAAGAGTTTTTCTTCTTTTACTAGTTTGAAAGTACACTTTTTTTAGTGTGAAGAACATGTTGCAAACATAAAAAGGAAGAAATGGCTAGTCAGAGTCAAACATCGCTATGTCAGATCTATTGCTATTCATGTCTAACAATAGAATCATCTGATTCATATGAAATGAATGAACGAATTCAAGTCTCTTCAAATTGAAAGTTTTAATTAATGCACTTTTATGCAGATAATACATTAAGAGTTTTTCTTCTTTTACTAGTTTGAAAGTACACTTTTTTTAGTGTGAAGAACATGTTGCAAACATAAAAAGGAAGAAATGGCTAGTCAGAGTCAAACATCGCTATGTCAGATCTATTGCTATTCATGTCTAACAATAGAATCATCTGATTCATATGAAATGAATGAACGAATTCAAGTCTCTTCAAATTGAAAGTTTTAATTAATGCACTTTTATGCAGATAATACATTAAGAGTTTTTCTTCTTTTACTAGTTTGAAAGTACACTTTTTTTAGTGTGAAGAACATGTTGCAAACATAAAAAGGAAGAAATGGCTAGTCAGAGTCAAACATCGCTATGTCAGATCTATTGCTATTCATGTCTAACAATAGAATCATCTGATTCATATGAAATGAATGAACGAATTCAAGTCTCTTCAAATTGAAAGTTTTAATTAATGCACTTTTATGCAGATAATACATTAAGAGTTTTTCTTCTTTTACTAGTTTGAAAGTACACTTTTTTTAGTGTGAAGAACATGTTGCAAACATAAAAAGGAAGAAATGGCTAGTCAGAGTCAAACATCGCTATGTCAGATCTATTGCTATTCATGTCTAACAATAGAATCATCTGATTCATGCGAAATTAATTAATTATTTATTGATTATTTTGATTAATGTTCTCATCTTGGATGTTATTCTCACAATGAAGGTCGAAGGTTACATCGACTGAAACGTTGAGAATAACATCCAAGATAACTATAATAGTCCAAATAGTACAAACTTCTAATATTTGGTTAAATATGCAATAAGCAGACCGTCATTACTTACTTCTTCAGTTGCGCAAAGTCTTTCTCGCTTCTTATTTATCATGTTATTTAGGGTTGAGAAACCCAATTAACATGAGTAAAAATTGTGTTTAACTCACTCTTCGTGAGAGAAGCAAATCCGGAAAAAAACAAAACAATTGAAACCATATTTGTATTATTTGGATTAGTCGACTTCTATCATCATCTTGGTGAAAATAACATCAAAGATGAGAATAGTAGTCCGAATAATCCAAATAATGCAAATTATCAATCCTCATCTAAAAAATTCTGAAACACAATATTTCTATAAGAGGTTCATGTAGTTTGCTTGAAGCATTGTTTACTTGTATATAGAAATGTGATACTTAGAAGGCAATACAATGCAGAGGTGCACGTTTCAACTTGAGTTCAGCACGGTTCTGAAGAAGGGAAGAGTTCCCGGAATATTATAATATCATACGGAGTTTCCACCGGACCATTTTGATACAGGTATTACATAACATTGTAACATGTGTAGACAGATATATGTGCGTTTGTAAAAAATAAATAAATATATATATAAATATATGGGAAATGAAAAAGGATGTTTTTTTTATATATTCATCAACGTTTCGTCTTTATTTGTAAGACTTCCTCAGGATGATAATTTTAAGAAAAATGTCATGCAAGTACGTGAAAATATTGGGTTGACATGATGGGTTGACGAGAAAAAGTAGTAGCCATTACTGGGTGCGCAGACCCGAGGTCCAGGCTTAGTGAAGTCAGTAGCATGGAATGAAATAAATGAGGATGGTTCTCAAAATTATCATCCTGAGGAAGTCTTACAAATAAAGACGAAACGTTGATGAATATATAAAAAAACATCCTTTTTGGTTTTTCCTTTTTCATTTCCCATTACATCGGCTTACCTTCATCCTTCCTTTCTCATATATATATGTGTGTGTGTGTATGTATACATTGTATTAAGGGTGAAACTATTTAACTTGTTCCAGCATTATTTGTCTTATTCCATCACACCTCTGCATGGTATTGCCGTCTAAGTATCACATTATTTCTATGTTTCATATCAGGGCTTCCCAACATTATTTTGCTTGTAGACCCCCCCCCCCTAGAGAACTATTTTATCATCTGTGGACCCCATACATGCATACATATATTTTTTAATCAAATATTTGTTTCTAAGTTAGTAAAAACGAACAATTAATCAATCTCATTGTATTCATAACATGAAATCTAAATACAAATCTTTAAAAATTTCAATATAAACACACGTACAAACAAAATACAAACGTTTACTTTTTTCATGGGTCTCCTTTAAGCTTCTGTAGATCCCCGGGGACTACGTGGACCCCGATTGGGAATACCCACTTGAATGAAATAAGATAGTTGAGACATTAATATCTAAAAAGAAATTTTTAATCAATATTTGTAGATGGAATGGTTTCTCCTGGAATTTAGTGTTCTTCACGATAAGACAACTACAAATTTCAACAAAATATCTTCAGGTGACGCGTTTCAATGAAAAGTGACAGAATTTGTCCCCCCACCCCTCACTAGTATCGCAGAAATATAATTTGAAGTAAAAATAAAAATGAAATAAAATTATCAAAGCTGTACCCAACTTTTTACTGAATGGTTAGAAGGCAAACATCACTCCTTTGTTATCAGCATATCCAAACCGTCTGTGATGGTGCAATACAAACTCATTCAGCTTTGTTAAGAAGCTTATAACCATTACTGGTAAAATCCATACTTTAGACCAGCGGTTCCCAACCACCGTGCCGCGGCACACCAATGTGCCACAGAATGATTACCAGTGTGCCACAAAGAAGTTATAGATGAAAAACAACTTTCATATCGTTATAATTAAAATTGTTTGTATCAATAAATACTAACTCACACATTATTACTTATGTGATATTGATGCTTAAACATTAAAAAAAAAACTTAAATAAAATGTATAATAAATCGTTTGTTTAAAGTGTTAGATATTTTAACTCTTTTGATAATAATAAACACTGGTATGCGAAAAGCGTAAAACTCAACGTTTCTACCAGCTATTGCGTGGGCTTTATCAAGAGCGAAACAATGCTAAAAGGGCCATTTATTTATATGAATAAAAATTTTCCTTATGTGATCTTCTTTATTTTCTAATAGTTTATTGCAAAAAAGGCTTGTGAGTATTGATTTACTCCTCTCCAGGAGTTAGGCACAAGGCCAGTTTTTATCTTACTCCCACAAGTAAGATGTGACCCAAGGTGGGATTTAAAAATTGCCTGGGCAGCCCCGTCGGCATTCCCCGGTAGGGGCGCCTCAGGTAGTAAGCAATAAACTTACTCCTCCCCAAAGAGGGGAGGCGAAGCCTGGGAAGGTGGACCTCCCAGAACTGCACAGGACAGACCCATTTACAGGCGTAAATCAAGATCCGAAGGCCAAGACAACACCAGTATGGGGTGCAGTATCCATCGGAACAGATACTACACTTTGATCTTAGCCAAAAGGGTGAGTAGAAACTATGCATGTTTTCGTGATAGGTTCACCGCAAAAATGTAAAAAGCTCAATAGTGTGCTGCTATGTAAAACAGGTTGGGAACCACTGGTTTAGACGATGTCAAAACGATATTATGAGATGGTGACTACCAGCGAAGCCTGTGCAATAGTATAGTAAAAAGCAGCTTGCACAACTCTGCAATGGCCTACACTAAATTGATGCTTAAATATAAAAAAAACAACAAATAAAATGTTTAATAAATCGTTTGTTTAAAGTGTTAGATATTTTAAATCTTTCGGTTGTTGTGCTGGTAAGCGTTGTTATGCTGTAAGCGTTGTTGTGCTGGTAAGCGTTGTTGTGCTGGTAAGCGTTGTTGTGCTGGTAAGCGTTGGTGTGTTGGTAAGCGTTGTTATGCTGGTAAGCGTTGTTGAAGGTTGTTAAGCGTTGTTATGCTGGTAAGCGTTGTTGAAGGTTGTTAAGCGTTGTTATGCTGGTAAGCGTTGTTGTGCTGGTAAGCGTTGTTGTGCTGGTAAGCGTTGTTATGCTGGTAAGCGTTGTTGTGCTGGTAAGCGTTGTTGTGCTGGAAAGTGTTGTTGTGCTGGTAAGCGTTCGTGTGTTGGTAAGCGTTGTTATGCTGGTAAGCGTTGTTGAAGGTTGTTAAGCGTTGTTATGCTGGTAAGCGTTGTTGAAGGTAATAAAATAAGGAGAAAATGGAACGATTGCAATAGTTCATTATAAACAAAAGGGAATATCGCCACAGGCAGTAACATTATTTAACTCGTGGTTATAGAGAGAGACAGATAGAGAGAGAGAGCAAGCAAATAGAAAGAGGTTAATTTTGGATTTTGTCTTCATATTTTATATTTAACTGGCTTTGCAAACTCACTTTTTCCTGAGTAAAACAATTGAATTCGAGTTTGAGGGGTGACCCAAGGAGTCACATTTTTCTAGCACACACACACATTATATATATATATATATATATATATATATATATATATATATATATATATATATATATGAGGATAATTGTTTGGAGGCGATAACAATGCGTTGTTAAAGTGACACATATACGACATGTGGAATCGTAAAAACAAAGTGACAATATTGAAAAGTCAATAATTTTCAAAAAAATTTATTTATTTACCAGTGTATCGTTGACCGTGGTGTTAGGTTGGAGTGTGTCCTTTTTATTATTATTTTTTTTAATTTTCGAGGGAAGCCCTCATCTTCAGAAATAAAATACATATATATATATATATATATATATATATATATATATATATATATATATATACACTAGCTGGTTCTAATTTTTGTAAAACGTTTCTCACATATTTGTTCTTATGAAGTAAGAATTAACTCACGCATTTGTTATTTTTGGTAAGTTTTACCTCGATTAGTTGTTTCAGGTTTCGTTGTAAGATTTACCTCGCGTTTGACAACTGTAGGAAATCAATTTATTGTCATTGATCAAAATAAATTACTTACTAATCCCCCGGGCAACGCCGGGTAGGCTTGCTAGTTTCATTAATAATGTAAACACGAAAGATTAACAGATTTATTTATTTTTTAAATCTGACCGAAAGAAGGAACAAAGGAATTTGCTTTTTCAAATTTGCCATTTACAAAAAATCAAGTCGGTCTTTTTAAAGAAAGGAATATTTAAACACATATGCGAAATATTTGTCTAGGAAATAATATAATGTTGCGAAACAGAACTATTTGTTATATTCAAATAAAAACGATCATTGAATTAAAAAAAAAAAAAAATAAGAGTTAATTAATAAAACATTCTTTTTCAAAACAAATATGCAAATTAGTTAACCTTGCGATTGAGAGCGTATATACATAAGCAGTATATAAAAAAAAGACGGTGCGTCTATTGTGTAAATAGAGTGTTTCGCGAGAAATGGGCTAAACTTTCGTATTTATTCATTTAGATGATGTGTATGAAGAAATGATAACAGTGCCTAACTGTTAAGAGTATCATACAATTATGTGCTGATTGGCCATCCGTACCGTCGGTTTCTGACGCAGTAGGCCTTTGTCAAATATTCCTTCATCGGCGGAAATTACTACATTAAATTATTAATTAGTAATTACAAACGCCTACTGCCCCATAAACCGCCGGTATGGATGGCTAATCAGCACACAATTGTATGATATTAATATATACGTATGTAAAGTTGTGTGATAACTTAGGACATTAATGGGTTAAACGTATTGCTTCGATGAGAATCTTTCATAAAAAAGAATATCATACAATTATGTGCTGATTGGCCATCCGTACCGTCGGTTTTTAACGCAGTAGGCGTTTGTAAAATATTCCTTCATCGGCCGAAATTACTACCTTAAATCATTAATTAGTAATTTTCGCCGATGATAAAATTAGTTTACAAACGCCCACTGCCCTGTAAACCGCCGGTATGGATGGCTAATCTGCACACAATTGTATGATATTAACATATATGTATGTAAAGTTGAGCGATAACCTAGGACATTAAAGTATTGCTTCGATCTTTAAAAGGATGAGAATCTTTCATGAAAAGGATATCTGCTAATAAAATACTAAAACGAATCAGTATTACATCTTGCTTAAAGATAACGACACGTTTGATAGAAGGTTTAGATAGATGTGAAGTCTTTTATAGGGGTTATAGGGAAAAGTTCATTTGGTTTGTAAAGTAAAAATAGTTTAGTTATATCTATATGACATCAGTTATAGTGAATGAAATATCAAACATTTTGTTCTTGAAACTTCTCTGAATCTTTCGGGCAATAAATTTTACCCACCTTCCCAAAAACCTTTTATCTTTCACAGTATAGATATGCTCCAGGTACTATTCGACAGATATATATATATATAACGTAAAATATAATAACACGAAATTACATGATTGTCGATGCAATAATTTATTTCAACCTTGCGGTTTTATTCAAGCATCAAATTAGACAATTACATTTTTCAGACTGACAGAAAACTGAATTCACCATCGACAATTCAAATACAACCAGAGAGAGTGGTGGTCGCAGCGACCACCACTCTCTCTGGTTGTATTTGAATTGTCGATGGTGAATTCAGTTTTCTGTCAGTCTGAAAAATGTAATTGTCTAATTTGATGCTTGAATAAAACCGCAAGGTTGAAATAAATTATTGCATCGACAATCATGTAATTTCGTGTTATTATACAAGGTGTTTCAAAAGTCTTGGGAACATTTTAATTTTTAATAACTTGTAATGTTCCCAAGACTTTTGAAACACCCTGTATTTTACGTTATTCTTGCTCTGTTTACCACATTGAGCTCTCTTACCCGGATTTCTTCCTGGAATTATTCCATTATAACACAAATATATATATATATATATATATATATATATATATATATATATATATATATTAGTTTTTCTAGAGAAACCATTGAAAAATAAACGAGTGAATAGAGAAAGCTGAAAAAAAAATCCTCAATACAAACACAGAAATAAAGATCTGCAGAGTCGATATGAATTCAAATAAATAAACATTAGTTTATCGCGACAATTTTATCACACAACGATCTTTAGGTAAAGGCCTTTTACCATACATTTCTACTTGTATTCACTCCAACACAGGCAAATTGCCACTGAGACGTAAGGGGCTACTATGAATTAGGGGCCAGATTTCTAGGGAAATGCTAAACAGGGATTTGTGCAGCGAGATGTCTGTTCACATTACATTTAAATTTCTGCATGATTTTACATTCGAGGAAACAGGGAACATGGAGGGAATTCCAAAAGCAAGCAACCAGTTTCAGGAAAAAAAGCTATTAGACTCTCAGGTAGGGTACTGAGACACAATTGCATCAGGGATGTCGTTTATGAAAATCAGGAATAATAAACGTCTAAGAATCGACCCTGGGGCACACCCACATTAATTGCATGTTGTTTAGATATATGGCCATCGAGGACGACCTGATTCTTTACTTTTGGCTAAGAAGGATCTGATTATATTAAACATTAGTCCAGTAATACAGTACCAATTAATTTTCATGTGAGAGCTTCATGACAGACCTTGTCAAAGGCTTTGGATATATCAAGTACTACCACCCTAGCTTTATCTGCCTTATCCAGTGTATGGTATATGCATTCAGAAATGACTGTTAATATATCCGCAATAGAATGGGTTGTTGGTCAGAAAGAAATTTATCATTTATGAGGTTGTGGACTATCGCTAGATGGATTAATGATTAAAAGATTTAGCAAAAAGCAGGAGGAGACTGATGGGCCGATAATTCTGCAGGTAATTACTTTCACTAGCATTCTTGAACACTGGTACCACAGAAGCAATTTTCAAACTATCAGAGAAGCAAGATTGTAGCCGCTATTTTGAATCAATTTACAGTATAAATGATTAAGTTCGTTAAATGTATTCCGTAAATTCCAGAATGAGATCAAGTCTATACGTAATAGTTAGAAATAACGTAATCCGATATTCCTGAAAATATTAAATTTGTACGGAATGTATTGTATTATGTTTTAAATTAATGGAAGATGAATAGAACGGTTACGTTTTTTAAAGTATCTGTTGTTTATTACTTCCCGGTGATGAAGAGAAGTGTGTTAGTATGGAAATATTAGAGACAAAAGTTTTTTCTAGTGTGTTTTGGTGAGAGTTTGTTATGGTGGTCTAAAAGTAGTATTTATTGTTAGATAGAGAAAATAATCATAAATTTCTTCAAACACGGTCGAGTGAATGAGCTGAACAGAGTGGTGAGTTTAGTAGCCTATGATGCATGCGGTTATTTTCTTACTATCGCCAAAAGTACAGGGGGAAAAACGTCTTCACTTTATATATATATATATATATATATATATATATATATATATATATATATATATATATATATATATATATGGGTATTTAGATCTGTATGGCTAGGTTTCCTTCCTCTTATCTATTTGCCTTTCTGGTACCAAAGGTACTAAAGCTTTTTTTTTTTTTTTTTTTTAATGCAACCTTAATTCCTATAATTTTATTTCTAGCTACCATATCGTAGAATGGTTCGTAGGTGTAGTGTTTAGATAGTATTTTATTATTATTATTATTACTAGTATTACTATTGTTATAAAGAATTTTATTTGATATGCAAATTACCATATCACACAGTCTTAAGGGTAGTATATTATTATTATTATTATTATTATTATTATTATTATTATTTTATTATTATTTATTTATGTATATATAAGTAACATTTTAAGCTGAATTATTTCGACACTTGATTATTGGGGAAATGGTAGTACTTATATATATATATATATATATATATATATATATATATAAATATATAGAAGATATATCACTAGTTGTACAAACCCAGCATTGCCCTGGAATCTTTTCATCTACATTTTTGTGTATTTTTTAATGGGATTTTAAAAGTTAAATTTAATTAATATATCATCTTTTAACCATTAAATTACTGATTTAACCAAATTCTTATGAAACTATAACTATTATTTCTGTAATGTTTTAATCTCAATTTATAAAATTATTTGATGGAAATAACCTCCAATACTTTCAATCATTTAATACATGAGGATTTTCAAAGAATTTTAAAGCCCCAAACGACTTTCTATTCTACTGCTTGAAGGCTTCAAAATTATTTTCAAATTTCAAAAGGTCATGAAGTAATTCATTTTTCTTTACAACTATTTACAAAAGATTAAAGTAGGTGAATTGTTCACAAGGAAACCAAAATGCATTGTGATGGACTTAATTTCGTCAATAAATACTTTTGTTGCTATGTTTTTAATTCTATTTTTAGTTTACGCAATTGAATTTTTTATTTCAATGATTCGATTAATAATAAATCAATAACAAAAGTATTTATTGACGAAATTAGTTCCATCATAATGCATTTTGGTTTCTCAATTTTATGTCACATGATAAACACACACACACACACATGAAGAGATGTATATGTTTATTGATATAAATACTAGTTTAAATTAATTAATTTTGTTCTCAAAAGGAGGTAAATCTAGTTGTTAACTTTAAATCCCTCCCCCATAGATGTTAATTTAACGAAAGAAGATGAACAACGATGAGACAAAGTTGAAAGTGGATCAAGCTGCTGACTGACCTAAATCCATACTCGAAAACAACTTTTAAAGTAACAAACACACGCAGCCGCTCAAAGGAAGCCATGAGAAACACAGGGGGTATCCTGCTTATGAGAAAAGTTATTTGCACATCTGACTTCAGCCTCAGAAGTTAATGTCTGCACACATGGAACAAAATCTCAATGATTTAAAGGCAAAAACATCTCAACCCTGGGACGAAAATTAAGCAACACAAAATAAACTGTCCGGTTCTTTTTTCTGACTAGTGTCCGAGGGAGAGAGAGATAACATAACGGCCATCTTTGTTGACAGAAAGCGAAAGAATAACAAAATAAACAAGCCGCGCATGCGTGGTCCCCCTCTGTATGTGACTCGATGTGGCGAGTGTAAAATGCAATAAATTTGGGCAATTTGGGGCATTTTGATCCCCCCTTTGACCCCCTGTGGGCGCGAACCAGATTTCTCTGAGGTCAAGGATGCTCATTTTATATCCAGAACAATTGCCTCTACATTTTGGCCAAGTTTCAGAGAAATTGAATCAATGGATGAAAAGTTATGGAGCAAAAAATGTCATTTTTTGCCATTTTGGGGGCTTTTGACCCCCTGGGGGGCTAACCAGATTTTTTTTCAAAAATCGGAGAATGTCACTTTCTAACCTGACCAAAGTTACAACTTCATGCAAAATTTCAGAGAAATTCAATTGATGGTTGCGGAGAAAAATCCGGACGGACGGACGGACGGACGGACGGACGGACGGACGGACGGACGGACGGACGGACGGACGGACATGTCTCAAAACATAAGTCCCCGATTTTATGAATCGGGGGACCAAAAATAAAATAAACAAGTCATAAAAAATTAATTATTTTGTCCAAGCCATAAAAAACAAAAAAATAAATCCATTCAATTTATACATTTAGCATGAAAATCCTACTTCAAACTGATGGATGGACATGGACACGTCTTATAGAGATGCGTGGACACCTCTGATAAAAATGGTGCCGCTTTGGCTTGTTATCATGATCCTACTTTGTTATGCGATCTACACCTCATCTTACAATCAACACAGTATAAAAGCAAGGAAAAATTTGGTTTCGAAAGAATGGTTATCGAGCT
This sequence comes from Sepiola atlantica, assembly GCA_963556195.1. Classification (NCBI taxonomy): domain Eukaryota; kingdom Metazoa; phylum Mollusca; class Cephalopoda; order Sepiida; family Sepiolidae; genus Sepiola; species Sepiola atlantica. The sequence continues at coordinate 81,553,826 of OY744540.1, forward strand.
TGGGACCCTAACTCCGAACCTTAACATTCAAAGAAGAGACAGACCATGCGACACTTTAGCCAATTATTCAACGAGAAGTCGCTGAAGGCTCAGTAATCTATTCCGACGAATGGAGAGGTTATGATAATTTAAACAAACTCAAATTTCGTAATTTTCCCATAAGGGTAGAAAGTGACTAACTTGGCTTTACTTTCGTCAGGCTCGTAACTCTCGCTTTCCTTACTTTGTCCTTTAGTCCTCACATTTCATGAGTGATGTTTCTGACAAAGGGGGAAGAATTGCTGTTTTTGGGGTCGGAATCTATTCACATAACATTTATCGTTGGCTACTTTTTGATCTTGAAGTAGTATTTTTTTTTTAGCTCCTTACATAAAGTGGCTTCACGCCTTGTCTGGAGCGATTTCCATAAAAAGAAAAAATTAGCAAGAAAATTTCGTTGATCTCAACATCGGAGTATATATACACGAATTGAAAGATCATGGCTTGATGCAAAGATTCGTATATCGAAAAAAACCAACATTTTTTTCTTTCTTGGAGATATTAAGCTAAAGCGGCACCAAAAAAAAAACTATAATAAATGATAAAACAAGTTTAGCAATGAAAATGCAATATCAAATCAAACTTAAGTCTCACTCAGACTTGGATACATGGAATCATCTAATTATTTACTTCTTCTTCCTCCTCCTCCTCCTCCTCCTCCTCCTCCTCCTTCATTGATGTAATTCAATCTGGGAGTTTAAACATTTTTTTTTTTACGTGAATTCACCCAAATTAAGGCACAGAGGGCTACTGTGAATTAGGGGACAGATTTACAGGGAGATGATTGTTCACATTGCATTTAAATTTCTCCTCAATCCAGTCTGGGCGTTTTACGATAGAAACTCCCCATCAAACTAGATTTTTTTGATTTTTTCACAATAAAGGTCACCGCTTATCAAGGCCCAAAGGCCACTCGAGAATAAAGGTTAAAGAGTTTGACTGGTGGACAGTGAGACAACATCATGATCACCAACACGATAGTTGTAGCAGGGCAGAAATTGATTATTTACGGAGACGGTTCAACAACAACTTGTTTACATTGGACTTGAAGACGACCATATTGTAGTCGGCTGGGAAGCAGGTTCGCGGCACTGTGTTCCACATATGGGCAGTTCTAGGAACGAAACTCTGTCCATGGAAGTTTCGTTTCGTCTCGAGCATGCAAAGTGAGAAAGAGAAATCATTGACAGTGGTAGTAGCTAGGCGGGTTCTAGTTGTGAATGTTTTACAAGGGGGGACCATAGATTTGAGCTCAGTCGAGCACCTGCCATGAAAATAACGGTAGAGCCAAGTAATTAGGGTTAGTGTCTGAGAGCGTAGTAAGCTCACTGAAAGTGGGAGACCCCTGGTTCTCAGTGGCATATAAAACCTGCTTCTTAACAAGCCAGATTTCTTTTTTAGCACTTTGTTTGCTAGTGAAAACTGGTTGAAGTGTTATGCAAGGAAAAAACCGTTAAAATCATTGCTAACACTTAATATCGTTTACCTATCAGTGATGAACATGCTCGTCTAACGAGATGTCAGTTATCATCTACGTGTGTGCATGTGTTGCTTATATCTACTTTTATATGGTATTGATTTACATGTTTCTTTGAAGTAGAACCAAAAATATAAAACACCTTTGACATTTTGTGCTTTTATCTTGTTCTTATACTAATAGCACATACAAGAGTCGATACTTCCTTCGCATAAACTGTCGGTCTACCAAAGTGAATCCTCCTTTTCTGTGCTAAAAGGGTTCTGACTCAAACTTTAACCCACAAATCAACGGAAGAGGCATTCGTCCATTTAGCATAGAATCTGAATTATGACATCCCTTATGATTTTATAGATCTTATTTTATCGTCTCAGACTGGCATGACGTATTGACCACTATTGACCTTAGCAGGAGCTACATACCAAAAAAGGCTGTAAAGTTTCTCAAATGGTTAGGCATGCCGTTGCTACTCATAGTTATGTGTCATGGGAACAGTATATCTGTCGAGGACGCCACGTTACATCAGACGTGAGAGAAACACTTGTCTTTCTTTCGTTGGTGAATTCTCCTATCATTTCTTGAAGCGTTTTCTTCCGCAGGTTTCTTCACAAATAAAGACTCGAAAACACAAGAGAGATTTTTCATTACTTTACTCTATCACTCTATTTTTTTATGTATCGTAGGTGCCCGGCCGGTGGTAGTGAGCACAGATGACATCCTTGTGACTTGGGGACAATCATTGCGCTCTCGTTTTTCGATTTCATGATCACAATTGTTTTTGTTTTTATTAATTCCTTCTCTAAACCACACATGACAAATCTTTACTTTTTAATTCAATCAACAACTCACAATATGGTAAAATGCATTCAGACTTAAATTCCAAAAGCACATTCAGAACAACATTCCAATTTTAACCTATATTTTATCAATCCACTTATTATCCCTATCATCATTTTCTTATGCAACGAGACTGATCTAGAGGAGTTGGCATAGGCGGTGGTGATACTAATTCTAATGAAAAGTGTGCTAGGTTAAGTCGATTAAGTTAATTTATTGAGGAATGCGGTGGTGGAATTCAAATATGTTGACAATATTGTGAGTATCGGTCGATTTGAAAACCTAATAAAAGTTATTTGTGGGTTAATTAAGTTATGCACAAAAACTAAGAATAAGATACTAGCAAGGGAATTAATAAAATGCGAGAGTGAATTTTGTGACTGGATAGCAAACCTCCTCAGCGCTTGTTCCCGCTATACATGAAATAGAAGAGTATTGATTTACTTCTCTCCAGGAGTTAGGCACAAGGCCAGTTTTTATCTTACTTCCACAAGTAAGATGTGACCCAAGGTCGGGTCGGGAAAGTGGGGTTTAAAAATTGCCTGGGCAGCCCCGTCGGCATTCCCTGGTAGGGGCGCCTCAGGCAGTAAGCGATAAACTTACTCCTCCCCAAAGAGGGGAGGCGAAGCCTGGGAAGGAGGACCTCCCAGAACTGCACAGGACAGACCCATTGACAGGCGTAAATCAAGCCCCGAAGGCCAAGACAATACAAGTTTATGGGGTGCAGTATCCATCGGAACAGACACTACACTTTGATCTTAGCCAAAAGGCATGAAATAGAAGAGTATGAGAAACTTTATAACATCAAATGCGATGTCTTGAAGTGCCAACCAGCTGGCAAGGGAAACAGGTTTCCATAAATACTAGGAAAATTCCATAAGTGTTTGTTTTTAGTCTCATGTAATAAAAGCGGCTATGTTACACTACTTGCACCAGGGTAATCTCGTTGAATGGATATAAAAATGACAACTAAGAGAAAACCTCATAATATTTCTGCAGAGGAGTAGATAAGTTTTAAATGGTGAATTCGAAAAGCACATTCAGAACAACATTCCAGTGTTAACCTATATTTTATTAATCCACTTTTGTAACAAAAATCCCTCTCATCGTAATAGTAATGGCTTACAACCAGTTATAACTACCATTATTTATCATCATTTTCTCTGCCTTCACTCGGGTAATCTAATTACAGAAGGTGGGGCATAGGATGTAAAGATCTCTATTTTGAATAGATATAAAAATGAAAACTCTTAATATCTCTACAG
>OY744540.1:81562443-81662443 GCA_963556195.1 Sepiola atlantica
ATATATATATATATACACTCTCTCTCTCTCTCTCTATATATATATATATATATATATATATATACACTATATATATATACACTATATATATATATATATATATATACACTATATATATATATATATATATATATACACTATATATATATATATATATATATATATATATATATATATACACACACACTATATGTCTTATCTTTATTTCTATTATTTATTTATATTTTGATATCTTCTTATTCAAGCTTGAGCTGATGTCTAGTTGTTTGTGATCCTTTGTCTATCTGCGTTTGGAAAAGATTACCGAAATATTTGAGATACAGGAAACAGAGGAATCAGATCTTTGCAGCATGGAAATGCGGTTTCTGTTCAAGAACTTTGAAGTTGATCCAAGAATATATGCCACAAGAATTAATACTTGCCAGATTAGATCTTTCTTCTACGAGAAGAAAATATTTTTGCTTTCTCTTTTGATATGAGGAAGTTGAGGGTTCAATATCAGACAAAGGTAGCTATGTTCATGATTACAGACACGCACTTCAGATGTTTCCCCTCACAACTTTCCTACATCCGATGGTGAACCTATTTACTTGCCTCCCCACGAGAGCAGAGTTATAGGAGTTCATCTTTGTATCAAATGTAAGATCAACACCTCACAATAATTTGTAACAAAAGAATTGTCAATTGAAAGGACAACAAAGCCTTCTATAAATAATAAATGATATATTTATTTGAGTGACATACACCATTGGGTGTAGCTTGTTGAAAGTTAAAACGGCGTCTCAGCAAAGGAAGTAATCAAGAAATGTCGGTCACCGAAAGTATTTTCTTCAGCAGTATATTTTCCAGTGAAGATAGCTGTGTTCAGCATCAAGTTGACAGGGCGAAAGAGAGAGAGAGGGGGGGGGGAGAAAATGGCTTTCTGTGTTGGTGCCTGGAAGCTCTCTTTGACTGCTGTGCAATTCTTCCCCAAAGGTCCGGAAGTAGTCCCCGAAAGAGCCGGTTAAAACCAATACGTTCAATATATAAACATTCAATGAATTAAAACATTACAATTGTTCCAAGAATTGGAACATCAAGTCCAGTATGGCGTACGATCGTTTTCAAAACAGTTTGGAAATAGCTAATTTTATTTTATTTTATAAATTAATAAAGCTAATCCAAAACGTCTCTTCATCAGATCCCTTAGCAACACGTCTTTCAGAACATCAGAGAAAAAAAAACTTTTTGTAGAGAAACATCCACTGAGAGAAAGAGTGACCGGTTGATATGTTAGTAGCATAGGAGGGGGAAAACACAATGGTACCTATAAACCAAACCAGCGGTACATACAAAAGAAATAACACAATACTTTCCATATATATATATATATATATTAGATATATATACACATATAAATATAATCTCTGATTAATTCGACACCTTCACAAAAGATCACCTATTAATTCGGCACATTCACAAAAGATCACCTATTAATTCGGCACATTCACAAAAGATTGGTCACCCCTATACAAAACAGAGCAAAAGAAGAGGAAGTATAAGTCAGTCGAACCTTTGTTTGAAAGAAAACCTGCCATTGGCTAATGAAAACATTAACCCGTGGGAGGAAATAACCATGAACATGATTGGTAAGGTAGCTTGACTAAACTCTATGAGTTTATGTATACAAACACTTGGTAACACAAATTCCATGCATTTTAGCTTGACGATTCACTACGGGATGAAACGCAGAAGCCTCTGTGTAGCTTAATTGCCATAAGTATATCTTCATAACTTAATATATATAGTCATAAGATAGTGGAACCACTTATGTGCGTGTGTATGTGTGTTTCGCGCTTCTACGTGACACTTTTTTTTATCATTGAGCGATTATTTAGATAAAAAATGCAATATCAAAAATATCTTTTCAAAAATCCTTTTTTTTATAAAAAATTAATTACGAAATTAAATCCACCAAAATGCATTTCGGTTATTAGTAAACAAGAAGTCATTTTAATCTTCGAAATGTGAAAGGAACTTATAAGTGTTTAATATGACTTAGAGAAAATCGTTTTAACTGGCCTTGAAATTTTTAGCAAATCTTTATGTAATAAAAGATTGAAAGTTTTGGAATCTATTTCTTTATAATAATTTTATAAATAGATATTTTAAAAAAAACTTAAGAATTACTTATAGTTTTATAACAATTTGGTTCAATTAATAATTTAATGGGAAAATAATACCATGGCAATAATGATTCAACTTTCAAAATCCTATTTTTAAATAAGAAATTAATTTGGTAAATAAACATAAATCAAACTACATAACTAAAAAAAAAGTGAAACAAACAAAATGACTCCCCAGCAACGTCGGGTAGGGACAGTTAGTAGATGATTTTCTGTGTGAGCAGAACCATAGAAAAATCTCGACAGACAAAAATAAAACTCAGGCAGGATGCGAAGTTGTGACTAAAAATAGAGCCCGCTTTAAGTCAGTGTCGTCTTACTCATTTGAATACTGGAAATCTTTTAGTAAATGGAGATTAAAAAAGGGACCTAAGTATTCAGCCTTCCCGAAGGTTTCATGTTTTTGTTTACCCGATCCCCCTCATGTTGTATCCACAGCATTTACAATGATTTAAATTATTAAAGTAAATAATCAATTGTAAACCCTAAAATATATTTTTAGATTAAACTTTTATAAAGCAACATTTACTTTACAATTTAGAGTCGGAGTTGAAATCCATTAACCTTTTTTTTTTGATTGATGATCACAACTCAGCAAGGCCCAGGGGTCACTCGAGGATAAAGGTCGATAGCTCCCACCACGAAAGGATTGGAAACAATGGGTGCAATGGGCAGAAGAAGATTAATTAAGAGGAACTGATTATCCAAGAGGACGGCTCAACAAGTATTTGTTTACATTAGACTTGATGACGACCTTGCTGTGGTCTGTTAGGAAGCAGCCCTTTGGGATCTTGTGTTGGAGATGGGATGTTTTAGGAAAGAAACTTTGTTCACGGAAGTTCGGTTTTGGTTTTCAGTACAGAGAGAGAGAAAAATGAAAGTTGTTTGCTATGGTTGTAGCTAGGTGTGTTCGTGTTCTTGCTGTGAATGTTTTAGAGAGGGGACCAGAGATTGGAGCTCAGTTGAGCGCCTCTCATGAACAACATAACGATACAGTAGAAAGAGGCTAGCAACATCTCTTCTCAATTCAGATAGAAGTCTTGGTACTTTCTCAGATTAGGACCCGAGCTAACTTTGACCCCAATCCTGACCATGACCCCAACTTACCTCCACGTTGACCCTAACCCTAACCATTGGGTCAAAGTTAGCTCGGGTCCTAATCTGAGAAAGCACCGAAATCTTAATTCATAATTGTATTCTTAGTATTGCCTGTACTGAAGATTGAATCTTCAACCCCCAGAAGACTGTCACTTCCTTTCATACTAATGGTTTACCACTTAACAAGGCCAAAAGCCACTCGTGGATTAGGGTTAATGAGATTTTCAATTGGATGATAGAACAGTACTATAAAAGGACTGCGAACTATGATAAATTCACAGGATGACCTGACAGATATTTGTTGATAGTGAACTTGAAAACGACCATGTTGTAGTTTGTAGAGGAACATTTCCACGGTAACGTGTTCCACAGATGAGAAGTTATTGGAAAGAAACTCTGTTCATGGAAGTTCTCTTTGAATTTAGGTACACAGCAGAAGACATAACTAATTACAACTTAACACTTTTATCTGTTGTGCCAAGGATGTATTTGTTGTTAAAATGTCTAAATAGTGGTCAGCTCTTTTTTTTTTGAGAATATTTATCTTGTAGACATTGGACTTTCCAGTTTCTTTTAGACATGAAGGTTAAAAAGAAAATCACAAATATTGTATTTTATTATATAGTCTATGAGAAATACTATTAATAACGTCACCATTCAAAGAGCAACTTATTGGTCTAGACTGCAGTGTAGCAAAATAGCTTTTTAAGCAGAGTGGAAGAGTTGCGGCGTGGTTGGGCGCACTTAAATGCCACCAAAGGGAAACATTTAAATCTTAATAACATTATTCACACAGAAGTAGAAGTTTTTATGAATAGGTAAAATTCGAACGAACGATCGGATTGTTGTCTCTTGAGTATAATTAGTTTTTGCTCAAAACACAGCGTATACACACACAACGACACCCGCGAGATGACTGTCACTTCTTGACAGAAAAAGCCATCTCATCAATTTGTTGCTAAAATGTATATATATATATATATATATATATATATATATAAAACGTTCTTCTATAACTTACAATATATTATGTCAAAATACATTTCATGAAGAAAAATATTATTAGTAAGAAATCATATATATATATATATATATATATATATATAGTAAGTAGTAAGTTATGAAAATATATTTGTGCCATAAATATATTTTCATAACTTACTACCTAGCTCTACTCACGTATTGAGCACTGTTGAAGTAAATACTGAAAATTGATACACAAAAAAATTATATCCCCTTTTATGTGGATAAATGAAATAATAATAATTTTATATATATATATATATATATATATATATATATATATATATTATCAGGATGGCGGGACACTTATAAAAGTGGAGGGGGCTCTCCTAAAAAGTGAGGGGGCCCGGTTAAACACATGCATATATAACTTCATTATTGATGACCGTAAAGTGGGGGGGGGGAGTCAAAAAGTGTGGGGGGGGGGGGCTTGCGCCTCCCCTCCCCTCCCCCGGTGCCGCCGTCTACGTATATATATACATATATACATGCAAACATTGTTAAAAATAACAGAATTCGTCTGTTTAATTATACCTTTTTTATTTTTTAAAACTTTTCTGATGGTCTTTTTTGTATTAGAATAATAAAAAAAATAATAAATGTTCCATAGGTTTCACGAACGTTTTCGATTCTTCGTCGAATCATCCTCAGGCGTCAAAAGCAAATGAACAAAAAAGCTGGAGAAAGAACAGAATTTTTTAAAAGACGGTGGAGAAACGCGAAGAGAACATTTTCGCATTGTTCCAGGAAGTTGTCGATGACGATTTAAATTCAGCAACGCTGGATGGCATCACAGAACAACATCGCATTACGTTAAGCATTTTAAAATGTTACCACTGGTTTCATATGTGATGATGTTAATTTTAGGTTGTTGTGTTTTTATGAAGATAGCTTCCAGATTTTAATACAAAAAAGACCATCAGAAAAATGGTAAAAATTTAAAAAGGTATAATTAAACAGACGAATTCTGTTATTTTTAACAATGTTTGCATAAATGAGGAAATGCTGCCTAAATACACACACACACAATATATATATATATATATATATATATATATATATGATTATTTTTATTTATACATACACGTACATAATCTGCGACACTGGCATGTCGATGTTATCGATCAACAGCTGTTAGAAGCTGAGATCTCATCAGGAAGAATACAAATTTAGTCCTTCCCTTAGGTGATATTTGGAAAGAATACTTTCAGGAGATTCTTTCCAAATATGACCTAAGGGAAGAACTAGATTTTTATTCTTCCTGATAAGATCTCAACTTCTAACAGTGGTTCATCAATAAGGAAGTGGAAGGAAGCATTTCAATCGGGTACTGTTGGCGAAGGGGTGTTAGCGTTTTATTCGGCTTGGAAGTTTAGATGTCGTCTGCTTATTCATCTCGCTTCGGGGCTTTCCGGCATTTAACGTTAACCGCCGGAAAGTACCAGCGCCGAGGGACTTTTAGCTTTTAGCGTGTGTCCTAATCTAACAAAGAACCGAACATCCTTATCGCTTTTATAAATATGTTATGCAGCGTGTATTTGATGTGTGAATTTACTATTTATTGCGTTGGTTGGTTGGTTGGTTTATGTCACATCAACCCTTTTCGGATTATTTAATGCCAAATCCGGTCATTTTGGTAAAAGTTTTTATGTTTCATGTTCTTTGTATATTCAAATATGTATTCATGGTGTTTGGTTCGATTCTTTTGTAAAGGAAAATTGTTGTTTTTGTTTTTGCAGAACATGATTGAGTTTTGCAAAAGGGGAGGAAAAAAGTGGAAAAAGATATAAATAATAACATCAATGTTTTGTTTAAGGCATAACAGCCATCTAGGGGTTATTTAATGCCGACTAATGTTGTCAGATGAAGCCCCAAGGTAGGCCAAAATATTTATTGGGGCAATAAAAAGAAATTACGACTAATAAATCATTGGTGTTTGTTTAAAATCAAATACTAAGTCTTCATGTAAGAAAATGTGAAGGATTATTACATATGTGAGCATCCGTAGAGTTTTCTCTTTCCGATCTTTCTCCCGATCTTTCTCCTCCCCTTTCTGTCTATTTGTTTATCCATCTGTTTACTTATTGAGACTTTCGAACCTCGGTACATGAAATGTATCGATCGATTTCGAATAACTTGATAATCTACCTTTTGTGTGTGCAAAAGCAAGGATGAAATGACCCGTCATCCACATGGCAGCTGAGGGAGAAATTTGATGATTCTCTTGTTTGTATCTTTTTTTGTATATTGTTTGACTTTTACTATCAGCAACAAAAATCTTACAAGTATTTAACTTTAATCAGCATGAAATATGCGAAATGTGAGGGAATACAAACTAGAGTAGCCGTTCCATCAGAAATGACATAAACCGATCAAACTTTGAAAAAATAGCGGCAACATTTTTATATCACAAAAACGTTTACATTCAGGCATCACCAGTTTCTTCTCTGATAATCGCTAGTTACACTACCATCTCTCTCTCTCTCGCTTTCTCTTTGTTTCTCTTTCCATCTCTATGGAAAGAAGAAGAGAGATAGAAAGAGATAGATAGATAGATAGAGATAGATAGATATGGAGACGGAGTTGGAGAGAGAGAGAGAGAGATGGAGAGAGACACGGAGAGAGAGAGATGGAGAGAGAGAATGATAGAGAGAGAGAGAGAAGAAGAATGATGAAGACAGAGAGAGTAATGGAAAGAGAGGGAGAGAGTGATGGAAAGAGAGAGAGAGAGTAATGAAAAGAGAGATAGAGAGTGATGAAAAGAGAGAGAGAGAGTGATGAAAAGAGAGAGAGAGAGTGATGGAAATAGAGAAAGAGAGTGATGAGAAGAGGGAGTGATGGAAAGAGAGAGAGAGAGAGAGAGAGAGAGAGTGATGAAAATAGAGAGAGAGAGTGATGGAAAGAGAGAGAGAGAGAGAGTAATGGAAAGAGAGGGAGAGAGTGATGGAAAAAGAGAGAGAGAGTAATGAAAAGAGAGATAGAGAGTGATGAAAAGAGAGAGAGAGAGTGATGGAAATAGAGAAAGAGAGTGATGAGAAGAGGGAGTGATGGAAAGAGAGAGAGAGAGTGATGAAAAGAGAGAGAGAGAGAGAGAGAGATAGAGAGTGATGGAAAGAGAGAGAGAGTGATGAGAAGAGATAGAGAGTGATGGAAATAGAGAAAGAGAGTGATGAGAAGAGGGAGTGATGGAAAGAGAGAGAGAGTGATGAGAAGAGATAGAGAGTGATGGAAATAGAGAGAGAGAGAGAGTGATGAGAAAAGGGAGTGGTGGAAAGAGAGAGAGAGAGAGTAATAGAGTGAATGAGTTATGTTTACGAGCTATTTTGTCTTTCCTTTCTGTCACGTGTGATTCTGATGACACTGATGTATTCTTATTTCGATAGATTCTTGTAGACATTCTAATCAAATTTGGATGCACAGAATTATATAAACAAGACAGCTAACCGCAAACACTTACGCAAAGAATGTAGAGAAATACACTTCAAACAAACGTATACTGATTCACCCTATATTTCAAAATTCTCAATAACAGTTTTATTGATCTAATATCTCTCTCTCTCTCTCACACACACTATATATATATATCTATCTATCTATATATATATATATATATAGATATATCTATCTATATCTCTCTCTATATAAATATATATCTATATCTCTCTCTCTTTATATATATATCTATATACATATATATCTACATATATATTTACATCTCTCTCTCTCTATATATATATATATATATCTATAGTAAGCAATGAAAATATATATGGCAATCAAGCTACACAGAGGCTCCCGTGTTTCATCCCCGGGGGGAATCGTCAGGCTAAATGCATTTAGCCTGACGATTCCCCCCGGGGATGAAACACGGGAGCCTCTGTGTAGCTTGATTGCCATATATATTTTCATTGCTTACTACCTAGCTCTACTTACGTATCGAGCACTGTTGAAGTAAATACTGAAAGCTGACACATAAAAATTATATCTCCTTATAATATTTTACGTGGATACATGAAGTACTAATATATATCTATATATATATATTTATATCTATATATATATACATATATATATATCTATATATATCTATATAAATATATATCTATATCTCTCTCTCTTTATATATATATCTATATACATATATATCTACATATATATCTACATCTATATATATCTATATATATATCTATATCTATATATATATATACATATATATATATATATATATACATATCTATATATCTCTTGTCGAGCATCTAACACTTGCAATGTCCGCCATTTATATGCATCACTAAATAAAATGCAGCATCACGTCTGTGAGAGAGGGTGCAGAGAAAAAGAAAGGGTGAAGCCAACCAAATTACAGATAATCTGCATTTTTACACTAATAATTATAAATTAACTGAACCCGCATAAAAATAACGTGGATCAATTCAAATATATTTTCCAAAATGATGTCACTTAAATAGTTTTACTTTCAAATCAGGTCATACCATCCCTTGCCAGTTAGTTTTTGAAAACATAACCCTCCACCATTTATACGCAACATTGTACAAAAATATCTTTATGTAATAATTTAATTTTACCATCTTGGCTGGTGCATCATCTACTAGTCTCTCCCTCTTAGACAAGGTCCAAAAAAGAGCTGCCAACTTAATAGGTCCCTAACTGTCAACCAAGCTCCAGCCCCTGTCCCATCGCTGCAATGTTGCATCCTTGGGCTTGTTTTACAAATACTTCAATGGATTATGCTCTGATGAACTGACTACTCTGGTTCCCCCTCAACGTAAATACACTAGACCAACTCGTCAATCAGCTAAATCCCATCCATTCAGTGTGGAGGTCCCCAGATGCGGGAGAGCCTTCTAATCCAATAGCTTCTTTCCTCGTGCTGGCGGCTTCTGGAACTCCCTCCCTGCTCTCTGTTTCCCCGACTGTACTGACATGCAGAGGTTTAAAACTAATGTAAACAGGCATCTCGCTACACTGCTCCAAAACTAGGATGACACCCAACACCTACATCCTAATTCTCAGTAACTCCTTGCGTCTACAGTGGCGGCCTGCCTTGTTTGGGGTGAATATGTTAAAAAAACATAAATAAATAAAATAATGATTGTTTAAATACATCTGTAATTCGTAAATGTTCGAAATTGTTTGTTTGTTTGTTTGTTTTATGGCATATCAACCTTTTTCAGGTTATTTAATGGTGAATCAATTGTATTTTTTAAAAGTTCTTTGCAAAAAAACTTTTTTCTTTTTTTTTTCTTTCTTTTTATTTTTTACAGCATATCATTTTTCCCAGTTAATTTAATACCAAATCAAGCGTGATTTATATGTCTTATTTTTTTATATAGATCAACAGCTTTTAAAAAGTGCATTATTGTCTCTACTTTATTTTTCTAAGTATTTATTCATGGTGTTTGGTTGAGTGAAAGGGTGGAAATGAGACGGAGGGGAGGGAAAGGGGGAGGGAAGGAAATTGTTGTTTTTTGTTTTGGATTTTGCAGAACATGATTGACTTTTGCAAAGAAAAACAACAAACAATAAAACATCAATGTTTGGTGCATTTTGAGTCAGGAAGTCAATAACTTAAGACAGGTACCACTACTCCGGGCCAAAGTGGACCTGGGAGCAATGGCAACTAAGGGGCAAATCCACGTTCCTCACAGCTCCCAAGTGGAGGTCTCATCACTGGATGTCTTTTAAGGTCATACCAATGACCTCGAAATTGTTAACGTCATAACAAAAAACAGGTGAAGTAATTTGGCTCTCAAGACACCTTGTGTTGCCATTAAGACGTTGATTTACTCTCCCATTTTCCAGATAATGCGTGGTGGGCACATTGGTACACGCCTCAACTACTGAGTTAAATATGACTTTCGTATAAGGGTTAGAACCGTGTGACCGACAGGGATTGTCTCCTCCCATACTGATGATTGCAGGTTTCGTATGAAACACATGTGTATATGGGTTAATTTGAAAAATATTATTTATAGATAATTATTGTGCTCCGATGAATTTGCTGCTCTAGTGCCACCTTGATGTAAAGACACTAGATCAACCCGACAATCAGCTACGTCCATGGCCATCCCTACTACAGGCCAGGCAATCGTGCAACTGGGGTCTTTTACTGGGGGCCATGTGAACTTTCTTAAATATTCGATATAGAAGTTGCAAACTATATCATCAACTGGTGCGGATCCTTTTTTTCTTTTTAACCACAATATACAAGTAATCATCTTTTGATATAAGTACAAAATCTCTAAAAAAAAAATCCAACATTGAAATAAAAATTCTTCATCGAAATATGCATTTGCCTTTGTTTATTCAAAATTACCTGTCTCTTAATTTATAGGAATTTGCCAATTGTCAAATTTATCAATTAGCTCATTGTGGTTCTTATTATTTGGTATGTAAAACACATAAAAACATCAAACTAATCTCACAGAGGAATTTTACCTTTGTTTGCAACTTCTATATCGAATATTTAAGAAAATTCACATGGCCCCCAGTAAAAGACCCCAGTTGCACGATTGCCTGGCCTGTAGTAGGGATGGCCATGGCTACGTCCCATCCGTTCATTGTGGAGGTCCCCTAATGCCGAGATCCTTCTACTCCAATAGCGTCTTTTCTTGTGTTGCCGGCCTCTGGAACTCCCTGCTCCCTGTTTCCCCGACTGTACCGACATGCAGAAATTTAAAACTAATGTGAACAGACATCTCGCTGCACAGCTCATAACTTAAGATGACCCCCAAAACTTACACTTATATATATATATATATATATATATAGTAAATAAGAATGTTTTGTAAATAGTTATACAGTTTTTTCAAATCTAATCTATGTTGCATAAACTACCAATAAATAAATATAAAATATCTTTTTACTTTAACAATCACTTGAAGACACTCTACGTATACACTATTGTAACATTTATCCAATTCAACCAAATAGGTTATAGGTCATCTAGTAATGTCTGCAGATATGTTGTGTGAAGGCATAAAATATAAAATTATTGAAATATCAAAACATGTTGTACAACATGAGAATGTCCATCGTTATATAATTACGTGGAATTATGATCTGTTGTTTATTTAAAAATCAAAGGGCTTTACCTTCTTAACATCAAACGGCCACAAGAAAAATGTTAGCTTCACTCACCTGTAAAATAAAAATAAAGTCACATTAAAAACACATTCATTTTTTCAATTCCAAAAAGGCATCACATTCAAACGAAACGCGTGTAAAGGCATCCCATTAAAATTAAAAAGTAAAATCATCCCATTAAAATTAAAAACTAAAATCATCTCATTAAAATTAGCAAGTAAAATCATTCCATTAAAATTAACAAGTAAAATCATCCCATTAAAATTAAAAACTAAAATCATCTCATTAAAATTAGCAAGTAAAATCATTCCATTAAAATTAAAAAGTAAAATCATCCCATTAAAATTAAAAACTAAAATCATCTCATTAAAATTAGCAAGTAAAATCATCCCATTAAAATAAAACACTAAAATCATTTCATCAAAATTAAAAACTAAAATCATCCTCTTAAAATTAAAAACTAAAAATCATCCCATTAAAATTAAAAAGTAAAATCATCCCATTAAAATTAAGTAAAATTATCTGATTAAAATTAAAAACTAAAATCATCCCATTAAAATTAAAAACTAAAATCATCCCATTAAATTAAAAACTAAAATCATCCCATTAAAATTAAAAACTAAAATCATCCCAATAAAATTAAAAACTAAAATCATCTTATTAAACTTAGAAACTAAAATTATGCCATTAAACTTAATAACTACAATCATCCCATTAAAATTAAAAAGTATCTTTTTACTTTTATTTTTGTTTCGCCTTAAAACAACAAAAGATAAATAAATAAAAATCGTCCTTTTTTAAATATGATTTTAAAAGTTAAATGTAATTATATAAGTATCGTTTGATCAGTAAATTAACCAACTTGTTATAAAAATATAAACTATATTTTGTCAAGGTAATGTTTTAATTTTTATTTATAAAATTATTGGATGTCAAGAGCTTCCGAACATTTAAAAAAATAAGGATTTACAAAGAATTATAAAAGCAGAAACGAGTTTCTATCCGGCAGTTTAAATGCCTCCAAATTCTTTAAAATTTTCGAAGAGTCACGAAGTAACTTTTTTTTCCAACTATTAATAAAAGATTAAAATGGATGAATTGTTTACGGGATACCGAAATGCATTCTAGTGGATTTGATTTCGTAAGTTTTTTTTTAAATAGGATTTTTTAAAACGTTCGTTTTAGTAGTTTATGCTATCAGTTTTTATTTTAATAAATAATTTTAAAAAAATATACAAGTCACATAGAGGTGAAACACACATAGACAGACGATAATTTGTCTCAATTTTATAAGTTGAAAGATTATATTTGTAGATCAAGCTACGTAACGCGTCTACATGGCTCAACATGTAATGCTAGTAGATATTTGAAATAATGGCTAGAGTTTAGAATTTGAAGTAATAAAAATCTTCTACGAAATTTATGTTTTAGTACAGGAAATCACTAAAATGTTGCGATGGAATTTTTAAAAGTTCATCACAAAGAACAAAAATCAAATTCTTTGTTAAAACACCAAGAATCAGGATAACAAGGCTACATTAAACATTAAAGTACCGTCATGAGACTTTTGGTAATTGGATAGTGAGGAATACAGCTATAAAATGTGGCCTCATTGAATTTATTACCTGAAGATTCGATTTCCTCACCTCTTTGGAGAGAAGAGAGATTTTTAATCTTCCGCACCATGATTGAATCAAGTCATCAAATCAAATGATTTATTCCATATTTTCAAACACATTTCTTTTTTGTTCAACATTAATTTGGAAAGTGGAAGCTAGTCAGAATGCGTTTTCTTTTGTTGGTCAAAATTGGAATTAAAATATAGTTTGTTAAAAGGAGTGAAATAGAGAAGGGGAGGAAAGAAAGGCGAGAAAAGAAAAGAGAAAGACAAAATAGAGGTGAAAGAAAAAATAGAGGTGAAAGAAAAAAGAGAGAAAGGAAAAAGAGAGAAAAAAGAAAAAAGAGAAAAAGAAAACAGAAAAAAAGAAAACAGATAGGAAAAGAGAACAGAAAGGAAAAGAGAACAGAAAGGAAAAGAGAACAGATAGGGAAAGGAAAAGGGAAAGGAAAATGAAAAGGAAAAGACAAGGGGAAAGAAAAAAGGGAAAGGAAATGGATGGAAAATAAGGAAAATAACAAGGAAAGGAAAATAACAAGGAAAGGAAAATAACAAGGAAAGGAAATAAACAAAGAAAAGATAATAGAAAAACAATGATTTTAAGAAAGAAAGAAAAGAACAAAGAAAACAATAGTAAAATCATTATTTGCTTTCACGAATAAACGTCTGCATTCTTTTTGAGGAGATTGCTTCATTTTGCTTTGGAAATTGATTCTCATAAGAATCTATCTAAACTATATAAAATAATTTTCCGTTTTCATCCACCACTATACAGAGATGTAGGGGAGGGTGCCACTCCTTTCCCAGAAATACACCACTTACACTTGATCCTCACCTTATAATGCTGAGTGTTTTGCAAGGGGGCATCAAGTAACATTTTTGAATCTTTAGTATGACTCGACCTAGAATTGAACCCCGGTCTCCCAGACCATTATCGAATACAAACCATTATGCCAAATGGACCAGCCGAGGTGACGGTGGTTAAGGGGAGATGCAGAGTAGAGTAAAAAGTAGACCTTGGGTTAATTTCGGCAGCCTCGTAACTCTCGCTTCCCTTGATAAGCAGTGACTCGATTGTTGAAAAAAAAAAAAAGCTATAGCGTCTGGTGATGGGGCTCATTCCCCTCCCATAATTTATGAAATGGAGCCCTGATGAAGTGGACCCCAAATATCAAATAGAAATGCAAATTAAAAAAAAAAACATACACAAGCAACATTTAGTTTCCAATATTTTTATTTTTATTCATAATTATTCTATTTAGAACTAAAAGTGCATTTCAATAAGTCTATTTACTTGCGTCCACGCAAGGGCAAAATGTTTTTGTTTTCTTCGTCAAGACTTAGACATTGCCGGATGACGTACCTTGAGTTTACTTTCTCTGCCGCCTCCTAACTCTCGCTTCCCTTATTTTGTCCTTTAGTCCTCACATTCCATGAGCGATGTTTCTGACAACGGGGAAAGAATTGCCGTTTTCTGGGTCGGAATCTATCCATCTAACACTTATCATTTGCTAGTTTTTGACCTTGAAGTATTTATTTATTTTAGTTAGCTCCTTACATCAAGTGGCTTCATGCCTTGTCTGGAGCGATCTCCATAAAAATAAAAACATGGCGTTGCCTCGGATGATAGCTAAGGAGATGCACCTGAAGATACAAGTGGTTTCTCGGGGCTCGTTCCTACAAGTTGCTATCATTCGTCTAAGTTCCCATAGTAATTCATACACGTGTGCCAGTTGACACGGTTAAGATTCGGATAAAAATTGTTGTTTGGGATAAATACAATTTAGGCGCGCAGTGTGAATATAATTGTATTGGCGCGTGACAAATAAAAAATAACGCCCACGCAAATTCCGGCGTGGCCTTATATATTAAATCAACTCAAAACGAGCGGACGTAGTAGGGAGCACACCACGTGATATTTCTGTCCAATGGGATTTTCTCTAAAGACATTTTTCTAAACTTTTCTCCTTAAGCTCGCTGGAGCCTATCCAAATAGTATTTAAGCACACACAAACATCAAACCCTCTCTCTCAATTGACTCTTCATTCGGAGGTTACACGCGTCTTACTATCACTCTTCCATTTCATCTTTCGCGCGCTTCATACAATTTCACAGGCGAACATTACCTATTGCCTCTCTTAACATTTTATAACATATGAGCATTTCAACAAAACAAAAGACATTCTCCTTTTTACTTTCCCTGAAACTAAAGAAAGGACTTCTGAACTCATTACAAAAAGAAATATGTTCTATTTGTTAATGGTTTATTTCAGTGAATAAACTTCCGTTGGTTTTGCATGTAAGTCTTCTTATTATTATTTTTATTTTTATTTATGGAGGAAGTTATCACCAAAAAAAGGCGTGACGACCACCACACACGTATACAGACAACTTTGCTTTATATCATAGATATGAACAAATAAATAAAAAACTAAAAAACTAAGAAGAAATGCTGTTTTCTGGGTCGGAATCTATCCATTTAACATTTATCGTTCGCTAGTTTTTGACCTTGAAGTGGTAATTTTGTTTAGCTCCATAAAGCAAGTAGCTTTATGCTTTGTCTGGAGCGATTTCTATAAAAAAAAATTAAAAAACGGGCTGAAGACCTGGGTGTGACAAGTTTGAATACAATCAGTTCCGTAGTATCACTTTATTTAGAAATGCTAGCAACCATTATGCGCTAACCTCCTGCAAGAATGCCAACAATAGAATAAAGTCAGTCAACGAAGTTAGACCATGTTGCTTCATACGAATTTATTTTTTTTACCCAGCATTAAATAACAAAAAAAAAAACAGTTGATATACCATGAAACAAAAGAGAACCAACTTATTTGTATATAAAAGGAACCGAAATTCTAAATGTTTATGACTATTAGAGTATTTATGCTAAAAATTGGAACATTTAAGAAAATTAAAAAAATAAGGCACTTTTTCTCATGGTGATGTGTTCCTAAAGAAGCAGAAACAGTTTTTACACCGGATTTGAATGATAAAGAAAGGAAATAATAATAATAATATTATTATTATTTCTGAATACTATTTTCTGTTCTCTTGTAAACAAAGAAAAAAGACTAAATGTTTGCAATTCAAGAAGAAAAAAAGTAGCAAACCAAAAGTAAGAAAAAAAAAAAAATTTCTGTTTTCCGCAAGAGGTGAGAAAAATTACATTTGTTTTTCATTGTGCCGAGTTAAACGCAATATCTTATCTCTGAATGCAAGTTTCCATTACCATGTGAGGCGAGGAGGGAATTGGGTTCAATATAAAAAAAATGGTTCTGTTCTTTGAATACGTGTGAACATTCATGTTTTCATTTTCGTTTAGGAACACAAATGAACCACAATACTTGACTCAGTTCAATTTAATGCAAGCCAAAAATTATTTTCTCATCAACATCCTTTCGTGCATGTTTTTATTTCTGCAGTAATTCTACGTACTTGATCCAACTTGTTCTTGAACCATGTGTCTTTAAGTTGAGCTGACTTCCGAAAAGGCCCGTAAACATTAATAATGGTGGAAAAACGTATCCCTCGATACCCCTGACTCTTACAAGAACAACAGTGTGGACCAACACTATGCATGAAATCAAAAGCGTTAAAATAATTTTCGAATTGCGTATGTACACAAAGTAAACATATGCCGGCCATTTAAAAAAATTTCTTTTCAGTAATAATGAATTAAAATGGCCGACTTAATTTTCATGTCGTTTGAAAAACGTTTGGGTACTGATATCGATCCTGACCCAGTTTTCGTGAGGTTCGACTCGGAAGCGTTCGGCTGTCCTACACAAACGCCCGAGAGTTGACGAGCCGATTTGTACCAGACGACAATTTTGATACGGTGTTGCGTCCTATGATAATAATGTTTTGCTTGTTTTATTTTTTTTATTGTTAGGGTTAGGGTTTAGGATTAGGGTTAAAAATATTTATTTGATAACAGTAATTTCGCTCTGTTTTGCTTGTTTTATTTGTTTTGTTGTTTAAAAGATTTCTTGCAAATATAACTAAAAATTATAGGACGCAACAACGTATCAAAATAACAAAAAATATTTATTTGATAACAGTAACTTCGCTATGTTTTGCTTGTTTTGTTTTTGTTGTTGTTTCTTTTAGAAAAATTCTTGAAAATATAACTTACAATCATAGGACGCAGCACCGTATAAAAATTGTCGTCTGGCACCATTCGGCTCGTCAACACTCGGGCGTTTACGTAGGACAGCCGAACACTTCCGAGTCGAACCTCACGAAAACTGGGTCAGGATCGATATCAGTACCAAAGTTTGATAAGATCAAAACGTGTCAGGCACGTGTTTTCCTTCATTTTATCTGCATGATATATATTATTATACTAAATGTGAGTCAATCAACATTAGTTATCAAGACCTGAACTCTATAATTTGACACAGAAAATATGCGAAAATACTGTGATTGAGCTATGTTTGACAAATATTCTATTTTAATTGTTCTAATTAGCTGTAGTTTATAATTAACTGAACAATTCACCCATCTTTCTCTCGCCCCTCTCCGTTCTTGTTGATTCAATCACTTATATTTCTTAATATCTCTGTGAGCATTCAGAGAAAAGAGTTTGTTTTAAGTATCAGCATCTAATTTTATGTGCCTGTACACGCCACAAACACGTATGTAAATTAGATGGTAAAATAATTAGTTTCTTTATTTCTATATACCGATAATAATAATAAGGATTATGAAGAAGTAAAAAGACTTATTTATGATAATTTCTTAACAGATATCTAACAGGTTATGCATTTTTGAATTAAATCAAAGTAGACTAAATGGTGGTAGTGGTCGTGAACTTTTGGGTTATAAGTACGTCCAACATATACATATATATATATATATAGATAGATATATATACTAGCGGAACCCGTCGCCCGGCGTTGCACAGGAGAAAATACTACCTATTGCATGACGTCGAATGGAAAAAAACGGCCTAGAGTTACCGTGTTGGAGAATGTTTTGAATTAAAAAAAGAAAAGAAAAATGTGGCCGCATAGAATGGAATCCAACGCTGAAACAGTCGATCCTGAAACCTGCCTTCTTAACCACTGCGCCACAGTTTCGACTTAAAAATACACGTGAAAATAAGTCAACTGATAGGTAGAATGAGAAAGAACGTAATCTGATAATCGCGGAAAAATCATCGGAGTGAACGGGAGCGGTTATTAAGTCTTTGCGTATTGCTTTATATTATTTAAATTAATACCAGGCAAATAATAAATAAGGACGGACTGTTTTGTGAAAAGTAAACTGTGTTTATTAGTTTCCGGTGTCGATGAGTGTAGTGACAGTACATAATTGTTAGGTAGAAAAGTTTTTGCTACCACCTATATGGAGTTGTTTTTTTGGAGAGTCGTGGATGGCGGGCCAAATGTAATATTTAGTGTTAGCTGGGAAAAAAGAATAACAAATGTACTAAAACACGCTCAAGTGAATAAGTGTAATGTAATGGTGAGTTTAGTAGCCTGTGATGCATGTGGTTATTTTCCTATTCTCCAAGAAGGTACAGGGGGAAAATCGTCTCTATTTTATATATTAGATATATATATATATATATATATATATATATATATATATATATATATATATATATATATATATATAACTTCTTTGTAATATAGTAGGAAAAATCCCAGCAGAGTGCTCGATTAATTAAGAATTAAAGTTAAAAATTAAGAGCATAATATTTATTTATTTTGGTGCAGAAAAATTAGTACAACATTCGTACCGTCGGTTTCAAGCTCGGAAAGTCTTAGCTATCCGGCTCTTTTCAGCTTCTGTTGTCATCTCTGGATGGCTTAGACTTTCCGAGCTTGAAACCGACGGTACGAATGATGAACTAATTTTTCTGTACCCAAAATAAATAAATATATATATTGCAACTAAGGTCATGGATACGTTTTACAAGTGAATAGCTAAATAGATAATTTACTGTTGATTCATTATTTAATTGATTTGTGAAATTAATTTCTATTTAATAATTTAAGTAATTACTGAACTTTTGCAGGACCTTTAATTTATATAACTCTAAAATGATATACTTTTAATAATATGTTTTATTTTATTATATTTATATGAAATATTTACATGCGAATATATGACGGAATATTAAATAACTTATTGTTGTACATAATTATATATTCATACAAAAAATGTTACCCTATGTATTCGAAGGGAAACAATTACATTCTGAACTGTCATGACAACGCTTATGTAAATTATAAGTCCAGTTATATATATATATATATATATATATATATATATATATATATATATATATATATATATATATATATATATGTTTATAACTCTGGTGAGGCTTGTTATACCGGGCGAAATTATTGGAAAAAAGGTCAAAATGAAAAAAAAATTTTTTGAATTTTAATTAAAAAAATATCTGCATGTAACACATGGTTTTGTGAAAGCATTTTGCCTCTTTTTTTAAAGTTTTAAATTCTAAATATGCTTAAAAAGATGAACGTTCACAAATATATATATATATATATATATATATATATATATATAGTAATTTATGAAAATATATTTATGTAAATTAAGCATTTTAACCTGAAGATCTACCAGGAATGAAACGCGGGAACATCTTTGTAGCTTAATTGTCATAAATATATTTTCATAACGTTCTACCTAGCCATACTCACGTATTGAGCACTGTTGAAGTAAATACTGAAAATTGATACATAAAAAATTATATCTCCTTATAAAATTTTATGTGGATGCATGAAATTTATATATATATATATATATATAGAGAGAGAGAGAGAGAGAGAGGGAGAGAGAGAGAGAGATAAATAAAAGAAGAGGGATAACTATGTACGAATGACAAATCTATTTCAACTTTGATTGTTCAATGCAAGGTGTACTCGGTAAAAATATGTTTATTTTTCTTTCCTTAAGCCAAGGCTTTTCAAAGATTAAAATCTTATCATCAGAGGAATTACATAGATGGATAAGTTGACAGTGGAAAAGCGAAAATTTAAAATTTGAAAAAATATGAAGTAATGGAGAGTAAGAGTGTGCGTGTAAAAAATATGGAGTCTGTCCAGTTGGTGAATGTCCGTTGATAAGGTGTCCGGTGAAAGGAGATTTAAAGATGGAAAAAAGGGGCTTCGTGAAGGCAGCGTTGAAAATGTTCAAAAATTAAGTAAATCCAATAGAAAAATGTTTAGTTCAATCGTAGATGGAACGCACTTATTCTGGATGTAATTTTGAGAAATAGGGTCATTTTAAAATACTTCCGTGGACCGAGAATGAAAGAAGTTTTTCAGAAGTTTAGGTTGATTTACACTTTTGTTTTCAAATCAACTCGGGACAAGTCAAGATATTGGAGGCTTAATGAGATAAAAGCTGACAGCAAATCGAAGATTCCCAGCTTTAAACATCATTTGGGAAAACGTAATCAGAAATCTCTTTTCTCAAATAAAAAAAAAACAGATTTTCTTTTCCACATTTGTTGGAAAAATTGTGCGATTTTGATAATACAGCCGGCTTAATGGAAAAGTCCATTAATCTTCTTTCCGGGCTCTCTCCTCGTTAGTACATTTTGACCAACCACAATAATGGATGAATTGTACAGGTGTCCATGTTATTTCATCAGCTGAATAAAAACCTATTTAATGGTAATATCTTCTCCAGATTAAACACAACACAACGTGTGTCATTTTATTCGATAAAACGTATCAATTTACATAAGCATTTCGTTTGTTCTTAAAAACCTTTTATACAAGACGTTTTGCTAATATAATTATTTAATTCGAAAAAATAAATTATATTCATAGATTATGAGAAGAGACATTCGGCGTGAAAATACCCCTTATAAGAAAACGAATACAAAAACATGTAGTACAGCAATTCGTTATCTAGATAATAAAAGTGAACGTATGTGTGTCCAGCTGCTTCAATAAGCACGCGTACAAATTTAATTTTTATGAGCAAAGGAGAGGATGCTTAATCTTAATCATAACTGATAATAATAACGTAAGGAAAAAATAATCACGTATGCAAATTTATTTTTTATGGACAAAGAAGAGGATGCTTAATCTAAATCATAACTAATAATAATAATAATAATAATAATAATAATGTAACGAAAGAATAATCACGTATGCAAATTTAATTTTCATGAGCAAAGAAGAGAATGCTTAATCTTAATCATAACTGATAATAATAATATAAAGAAAGAACAATCACGTATGCACATTTCATTTTTATGAGCAAAGGAGAGGATGCTTAATCTTAATCATAACTGATAATAATAATGTAAGGAAAGAACAATCACGTATGCAAATTTCATTTTTATGAGTAAAGAAGAGAATGCTTAATCTTAATCATAACTGATAATAATAATGTAAGGAAAGAACAATCACGTATGCAAATTTAATTTTTATGAGCAAAGAAGAGAATGCTTAATTTTAATCATAACTGATAATAATAATGTAAGGAAAGAATAATCACGTATGCAAATTTCATTTTTATGAGCAAAGAAGAGGATCCTTAATCTTAATCATAACTGATAATAATAATGTAAGGAAAGAACAATCACGTATGCAAATTTCATTTTTATGAGCAAAGGAGAGGATGCTTAATCTTAATCATAACTGATAATAATAATGTAAGGAAAGAACAATCACGTATGCAAATTTCATTTTTATGAGTAAAGAAGAGAATGCTTAATCTTAATCATAACTGATAATAATAATGTAAGGAAAGAACAATCACGTATGCAAATTTCATTTTTATGAGCAAAGGAGAGAATGCTTAATCTTAATCATAACTGATAATAATAATGTAAGGAAAGAACAATCACGTATGCAAATTTAATTTTTATGAGCAAAGAAGAGAATGCTTAATTTTAATCATAACTGGTAATAATAATCTAAGGAAAGAATAATCACGTATGCAAATTTCATTTTTATGAGCAAAGAAGAGGATCCTTAATCTTAATCATAACTGATAATAATAATGTAAGGAAAGAACAATCACGTATGCAAATTTCATTTTTATGAGTAAAGAAGAGAATGCTTAATCTTAATCATAACTGATAATAATAATGTAAGGAAAGAACAATCACGTATGCAAATTTCATTTTTATGAGCAAAGGAGAGAATGCTTAATCTTAATCATAACTGATAATAATAATGTAAGGAAAGAACAATCATGTATGCAAATTTAATTTTTATGAGCAAAGAAGAGAATGCTTAATTTTAATCATAACTGGTAATAATAATCTAAGGAAAGAATAATCACGTATGCAAATTTCATTTTTATGAGCAAAGAAGAGGATCCTTAATCTTAATCATAACTGATAATAATAATGTAAGGAAAGAACAATCACGTATGCAAATTTCATTTTTATGAGTAAAGAAGAGAATGCTTAATCTTAATCATAACTGATAATAATAATGTAAGGAAAGAACAATCACGTATGCAAATTTCATTTTTATGAGTAAAGAAGAGAATGCTTAATCTTAATCATAACTGATAATAATAATGTAAAGAAAGAACAATCACATATGCAAATTTCATTTTTATGAGCAAAGGAGAGGATGCTTAATCTTAATCATAACTTATATTAATAAGGTAAGGAAATAATAATCACGTATGCAAATTTCATTTTTATGAGCAAAGAAGAGAATGCTTAATCTTAATAACTGATAATATAAAAAGGAAATAATTTCATTCACTTTTAATAGACAAAAAAATATTCCCCTTTTCTTAATATTTGTGTTACTAAAATAGGAATTAATCTACGGGCACACAGATGTTTTATTTACAGATTCAAGAGAGAGTGGATTAGTTTGTTTTTTTTTAGTTTTTTTTAAGTAAAACTTATCTCACAAATTTATTTTATAAAACTTTACTCGTGCATTTGTACGTTTCGCAGGGGGGGGTTATAAGTTTTGTTTTATCTCGCTTAACGGTTTTGGTTTTTACAGAAAGATTTACCTCTGTTTGAAAAGAGTAGAAAGTCAATTGTTTTTGATAACAAAAATTACTACTCGCCCAGGCAACGCCAGGTAACCCTACTAGTTTTCAAAATAAAAAAAAAAGCCCAAAGTTAAAAACATGCTTTGCTTCATTATCTTATAAAAGATTTCATCGGAAATTCCTGAAAATAAATCGGAATAATAATTACCATCATTGGATTGTTCATAAAACCCTAACCCCAGGAAAGTTAAATTTTGTTACAGGGTTTCGTTATAAATAAAATAAGCTTTCTTTTTGTATCTGGTGCGAACACAGACCCCGCATAATATTTGTAACACTTTAAGACCCCCCTTCAGCATAAAGAGACAATACGTACCCCCTCCCCCCGATCATGCAACGTAATACAAATTTAATAGTACCATTTGAATTTCTCACTAATTTAACTCAAGGTATTGTTTACAATTGCATCGCCGGAAAGACGGACAGACAGGGAGGGAGAGGCACCATATTTATATATAGATTATATTTCGGTATGTCTATTTTTTTAAAGAATATGGCAACAATATCAAAGTATTGGAAATTGTAATTTTATCAAAAGTTAGGAATTAAATATTTGGTCTGTGCATTTAGGCAAACCAGAAGAGTATCTGACTCAAAGTCAGCAGCAAATGGTCTTCGGTCAGATTTAGTTCCTGATATTAAACTTCATCCGTAATATAACTTCCAGCACAAGTTTCAGTTTCCCAAATCTATTTATTAAATTTTTAGGTGAAAATACAGAATAGTTAACAAATCCCCCACCTTCGCATGTTAAGAATGGCTTTCTAAATAATAACGTTATTATTTCAGCACGGTACGTAAACTGCAGAAGATTATTTAGAAAGCCATTCTAACATGGGGGTGCTTTGTAAACTATTCTATACTTTCATCTAACAATTTAATAAATAAATTAATTTATAAAAATTAGTACAAAACTTGGCAAACCAGAAGAGTAAGCGAGCCTAAACAGAAAGTTTTTCATATCAGGAACTAAATCTGATTTAACACCATTTGCTGCTGACTTTTAGTCAGGTACTCTTCTGGTTTGGCGTCCATTTACTATCTCATATGTCGACTTTCAGGACTTGGCCAACCATGTAATTCCAAAATCGACTTATGCTAATGTAATCTATATACAGGGTTAGTCATAAGTCTAATCTATATACGGGTTAGTCATGTATCATGGATATGTATCATGGATATGTATATGGATATGTATCATGGATATGTATCATGTATCAAAGATATGTATCATAAATATGTATCATTTATATGTATCATGTATCATGGATATATATCATGTATCATGGATATATATCATGTATCATAGATATGTATCATGTATCATGGATATGTATCATGTATCATGGATAAGTATCATGTATATGTATCATAGATATGTATCATGGATATGTATCATGTATCATGGATATGTATCATGTATCATGGATATGTATCATGGATATGTATCATGTATCATGGATATGTATCATGTATCATGGATATGTATCATGCATCATGGATATGTATCATAGATATGTATCATGTATATGCATCATAGATATGTATCATGTATCATGGATATGTATAATGTATCATGGATTTGTATCATGTATCATGGATATGTATCATGTATCATGGATATTCTTCATCATTTTCAATCCCCTCATGATATTCTTCATCATTTTCAATCCCCTCATGATATTCTTCATCATTTTCAATCCTCTCATGATATTCTTCATCATTTTCAATCACACCGCCGAATTCTGACACTCTCTCCTCTCAACAGATACTACACTATCTCCATTCCTCTCGAAAAGGAGGAGGTAATGCCTAGGAGGGTGATATCATGACAACAGAACGGGCGTAGGGATGAAGGAATCTTAATTAAGAAAAGAAGGTAGAAAGGGTGCGAGTGAGAGAGGGAAAAAAGGGTTTTAGTGTGAGTTATTTTCTTCCCTACACTCTTTTCCTCTGGTGCCATTTCCTGTTAAAATCGTGACTTGGCATTATTTCTCAAATTATACATGATAGCATTGTTTTTTCTCAAATTAGTACTAAACAACGTTGAAAGTCGAGGAAAAAGCCCCCCCCCCCCCACTGGAGAAAAGAGCTCAGTCGACCCCCAAAGAGTCAATTATTTTCCGGTTTTAAGATATTACACATCCCTGGGCTGGCCGGTCAGAATGATGTCACCCGTGTGACCGTTTGTTGGGTACTTTCGGAGGAGAAGCTTTACATACATACATACATACATACATACAGACAACTGGGATTTATATAATAGATTCTTTTTTTGACATTATTATTTTTTGATTTTGATTCTTAACGGTCCCAACCACGTGACTTTCCAAATTAAAATTTTTAATTTCTTTTCTTTTTTTCTCCATTTCATTTTTTCCAAATATGATCTAAGGTTAATATCGGATTCTAACTCTGCCTGATGAGATCTGAGTTTATAATAGCTGTTGCTCGATAACATCGACATGCCAGTGTCGCAGATTTTTCACATGTCTGTGTAAATAAAAAAAATAATCATATATAAAAGTTCTATTTGATATTGAGCACTTTTTATAAACCCCGTTGAAATTCTTTGGATTACTGC
Organism: Sepiola atlantica; assembly: GCA_963556195.1. NCBI lineage: Eukaryota > Metazoa > Mollusca > Cephalopoda > Sepiida > Sepiolidae > Sepiola > Sepiola atlantica. Next base: position 81,588,062 of record OY744540.1, read on the forward strand.
CCTGTGGATGTTTTACCTGGATTATTATATATATATATATATATATATATATATATATATATATATATATATATATATATGAAATTAAAAATGGAAAAGCGGAAGACCTTTTCGCTCAACGTTTCGCCCAAATTTCACGTGGGCTTTGTCAAGAGCGGACGAAGAATACAAAAATGACAAAAGACGAGAAAGTCTGTAAATTATGGGGAATATATATAGTGGTTGGGTTCATGTTGAGATGAAGGGTATGCAAAAAAAAAAAAAAAAAAAAAAAAAAGAGATGAATATATATATATATATATGCACATAAATGTGATCGAAACATATATATAACACATATACATACATATATATCAAATATACATAGAAGTAGCATTGGAAAAGAAGAGGAGAAAATAAAGCCCACATGAAAATAAAGCCCACATGAAATTTGGGCGAAACGTTGAGCGAAAAGGTCTTCCGCTTTTCCATTTTTAATTTCATACCGTCGGATTATTTTTATCCTTTCATATACTCATATATATATATATATATATATCTTTATAGTAAGTCCGCAGTGATAATATCCACCCCAATTTTGCAGCATAATAACAGACTTTTACCAAGTTAATGTTAACGTTGTAATATTGAGACTTTTGGTTTTTGGCAATATGCAGTTTAGAACCCTGAAGTAAGCATTTACCAAATCTTGTGTCAAACTTGTGTTAGGTAAAGCTGATGAAACCCAAATAGGCGTTTCTTTTCAGTTAACTAAAAAATGTTTGGCAAAGGCTCTGAGTCTGTGACAGTTAATGAAAGTTCATGATCTTAGCTCTTCGACATTGAAGTCGCGACAGTTCCTGTTCGTCTTTTCTTTTGTCGTGACACCTGACAACGTGATTACTCAAATTATCTGCGCCACTAGAAAACCTCTCTAATTACCGAAGATCCTCGGATGCCTCGTTTGGTTCTTTTACCAATAGATGGCATGCATTCGAAAACAGTGACGTTTTTGTTTATCTATTTATGTGCCTTAGCTGTCAGCATCATTTCAGTCAAATGTTGTAATGCGGTGAAAGTAGATACAAGATGAAGGAAACGAGATTGGTGCGTAACAGGAGGAGATAGAGACGCGAAAAACAACAGAAAACGAGCTCAGGTGTTTTGGGGATGCGTCCATTTGATCTGTGTATTTAGTGAGGAAAATTCTATTCCAGACTTTAGTGTTACAGATGGATGAAAATGCTATTAAAACTCTGCATATTCGTCAATCAAGTTTTAACTTAGGCATCGCAAATTGCTGAAAATGATGTTATAAACTTAGGCATCGCCGATTGACGAAAGTACTGTTCTAAACTTAGGCATCGCAGATTGCCGAAAATGCTGTTTCAAACTTAGGCATCGCAGATTGCCGAAAATGCTGTTTCAAACTTAGGCATCGTAGATTGACGAAAATGCTGTTTCAAACTTAGGCATCGCAGATTGACGAAAATGCTGTTTTAAACTTAGGCATCGCAGATTGCCGAAAATGCTGTTTCAAACTTAGGCATCGCAGATTGCCGAAAATGCTGTTTCAAACTTAGGCATCGCAGATTGCCGAAAATGCTGTTTCAAACTTAGGCATCGCAGATTGCCGAAAATGCTGTTTCAAACTTAGGCATCGTAGATTGCCGAAAATGCTGTTTCAAACTTAGGCATCGTAGATTGACGAAAATGCCGTTTCAAACGTAGGCATCGAAGATTGACGAAAATGCCGTTTAAAACTAATAGCATCGTAGATTGACGAAAATGCCGTTTCAAACTTAGGCATCGAAGATTGACAGAAATTCCGTTTCAAACGTAAGCATCGCAGATTGACGAAAATGCCGTTTCAAAATAATGGCATCGCAGATTGATGGAAATGCTGTTTCAAACTTAGGTATTGCAGATTGACGAAAATGCATTTTTCAACTTAGGCATTGCAGATTGACGAAAATGCCGTTTTCAACTTAGGCATTGGAGATTGACAAAAATGCTATTTTAAACTTAGGCATGACAGATTGATGAAAATGTCATTTAAAACCGAATGTTGATGGAGTGACAAAAATGCTATTTCAAACTTAAACGTTACAGCCCAATGAAAAAGCTATTTGAAACTTAAGCATTAGACTGATTAAGAAAGAGCCTTTTATAGGCGTTCTTAGATGCCTCTTACGCGTGCATGATTAACAAAGGAAATGCATGACAGACTGACAGACAAATCCTCTCAGCGTAATGCATGCTATGGCAAAAAAACATGAACTGATTCAGACAGAAGGAAGAATGGAATTGGATGAGGGAAAAGAAAGGAGAATGAACCGTGATGAGTAAAAAGAGAATGGAAGGAGGAGAAAATAAAGATAGGCTGGGGTGAAGTCAAAACGAAAATGTAGTAGAAAGAAAAGACAGAAATAAAAGCAACCAAAACTAGAAAAAATGGTGCGTATGAAGAAGGGAGGTAATTATGAGTTTAACTTGGAAGTGTTGAAAGAAAATAGAATTCGGAAATTGAAAAAGAGAAGATCAGGAAAACAAATATTACTTTATGGAAATAATAAGGAAACGAAGTTACAAAAAAATGCTCAAAAGACGAGGATTTCTTTCAGGAAAAGTACGAAATTGATGCACGTAAAAAAAAAAAAATCCTGAAAAAGAAAGCAGACATCTTTTTTAATAATGGGTATGAGAAATATATATTGGATGGAAAACGAAAGTTTTCAGAATGTCTAAATACATTCTCCAAGAGAAATACAGTAAAAGTATAACAATGTTCCGAAACTTTGCCAACAGGTGCAATGCTGTCAATCAATAGACTACCACCTTTTTTTCTTTTAGGGAAAGAGATTGAAGAATTTTGAAATAAGAAAAACAAAGAAATGTTTTAAACTAGACAATGTCACATCTGCCAATGCAGTACATAAACATTTACATAAATCGGTCCATTTCTCCTTCAACTTTTTTTGCAATTTACAAAGTTATCACAATTGTATAATCAGCAACAACAAAAATTTAACAGCAAACACATACGGGGGACTCATATGCCACAACTATTAAAAACAAGAACGTAAGTCAGTTATGAGACTGACAACGTAAGGATGGGCAAGAATCTTATCTAGGCTTTACTTTTCTATATTGTATGAAGTATTCCCAAAGTTATGCTATTCAAAACGTTGATAACACAAAAAACTATATCTGATCAGGTAAACATTTTGTAAGTTGATTATTGTTATCAAAGATCATCAGATCCAAACCTCAAATTTGGAAAAATCGAAAGTCGAAATTGCATCAGAATTTCGAGCTCGATTGAATTTTTCAATGTCAGTCATATAATATGCGGGACTTCATTGACTAAAATATGGGCCAAGTAGTGAGTCTCTACGATGAACAGAACTGAAGTTTACTACTAAAAATGTGTCTTCCATTATACAGGATAGATGATACATATCCATGATACTTGATACATGTCCATTATACATAATACATATCCATGATACATATACATGATGCATATCTGTGATACATGATACATATCTATGATACATACCCATGATACGTTATACATATCCATGATACATGATATATATCTATGATACAGATACACATCCATGATACATACCCATGATACGTGATACATATGCATGATACATGATACATATCTATGATCCATGATACATATACATGATACATATCCATGATACATGATTCATATTCATGATACTTGATACATATCCATGATACATATCCATTATACATATCAATGATACTTATCCATGATACATATCCATTATACATTATACATTTCCATGATACATATTCATAATACATGATACATATCCATGATACATATTCATGATACGTGATACAAATCGATGATACATATCCATGATACATGATACATATCCATGATACATGATACATATCCATGATACATTATACATATCCCAGATACATATCCCTGATACATATCCATGATACACATACATGATACATATCTCTGATACATGATACATATCCATCATACATATCTATGATGCATGATACATATACATAGTACATGATACATAACCATGTTACACGATACATATCCATGATACATGATACATATACATGATACATATTACATTATACATATCATGATACGTGATACACATCTATTATACATATCCATGATACATATCCATGATACATGATACATATCCATGATAGTTGATACATGATACATGTTCATGATACATGCTACATATCCATGATACATATCAATGATACATGATACATATCCATGATACATAATACATATCCATGATACATATCCATCATACATAATACATATCCATGATACATATGTGTGATACATGATACATATCCATGATACATATCCATGATACATGATACATATCTATGATACATATGTGTGATACATGATACATATCCATGATACATTTATGGTACATATTCATGATACATGATACATATCCATGATACATGATACATATCCATGATACATGACACATATCCATGATACATGACCCATATCCATGACCCATATCCATGATACATGTTACATATACATGTTACATATACATGATACATGATACATATACATGATACATATACATGATACATATAGATAATACATGATACATGATACATATACATGATACATATCCATGATATCTATCCATTTTCTCAACGTTAATCAGTAGTAATTTGGAAATTATCCAATGTATTTATGTAATAACTTTATAAAAATGCTGACTCACTAAACATGTCTCATAATCCCTTGCCGGACGTACCCCGTCTTGCCCTAAATTGTGTCCGGTTGTATCAGGTCATCCCATAACTTCTGTCTGGATGCATCAATAACATCATAGGAAGGCTACTTTAAGAGTGTGTAGTGAAACAAGGGTTGCTCAATCAAATCCGCACCTGACAACCGGTAAGAGTGACGTCAGTAGTGCCCAGGAGGCCTACTTGATTTTCAAAGAAATGTAGGTGCTTCTTAAGTATAACGGTCCCTAGAAATATTGGTGCTTCTAAAGTATAACGGTCCCACAGCAATTTTACTGCTTCTAAAGTATAATGGTCCCCAGGAATGTTTATGCTTCTAAAGTATAACGGTCCCCAGGAACGTTGATGCTTCTAAAGTATAACGGTCCCTAGAAATGTTGTTGCTTATAAAGTATAATGGTCTCCCATGAATTTTAGTGCTTCTAAAGTATAACGGTCCCTTCACATGTTGGTGCTTCTAAAGTATAACGGTCACCAAAAATACTGTTGCTTTTAAAGTATAACGGTCCCTCCCCAGAATTGTTGATGTTTCTGGCTGGAGATAGGTACATATACAGTATGTGCACCCTTGCAGAGATAGGTAAGTATATAGTATGCGCACCAGGGTGGCGATAGGTACGAATATAATATGTGCACCGGACCGTCGATAGGTATATACATAGTATGTGCACTGGGGTGGCAATAGGTACGTATATAGTAGTGCATATGGGTGGCGATAGGTACGTATTTAGCATTCACACCGGGGTGGCGATAGGTACGCATTTAGCATTCGCATCGGGGTGGCGATATGTACATATTTAGTATTCGCACTGAGGCAGCAATATGTACATATGTAGTATGCACACTGGGTCGTCGATAGGTACGTATATAGCATGTGCACATGGGCGGCAATAAGTACGTATACAGCATGTGCACCGGGCCGGTGATAGGTATGTATTTAGCATGCGCTCCGGGGCGGCGATCGGTACGTATACAGCATGCACACCGGGGTGGTGAAAGGTACGTATTCAGCATTTGCACCGGGTCGGCGATAGGTATGTATTTAGCATTTGCACTGGGTCGGCGATAGGTATGTATTTAGCATTTGCACTGGGTCGGCGATAGGTATGTATTTAGTATTCGCACCGGGGCGGCGATAGATACGTATTTAGCATTCGCACCGGGGCGGCATTAGGTACGTATTTAGCATTCAGGGGCGGCGATAGGTACGTATATAGCATGTGCACATGGGCGGCGAAAAGTATGTATATAGCATGTGCACCGGGCCGGTGATAGGTATGTATTAAGCATGCGCTTCAGGGTGGCGATCAGTACGTATACAGGTACGTATATATAACGGGCACCGGGGTGGCGAAAGGTACGTATTTAGCGTTCGCATCGGGGCAGCGATAGGTACGTATTCAGCATCTGCACCAGAGCGGCGACATGTACATATTTAGTATTTGCATTGGGGCAGCGATAGGTTCTTATGCAGTATGCACACCGGAGCGGCAATAGGTATGTATTTAGCATTCGCACAGGGGCGGCGATAGGTATGTATTTAGCATTTGCACCGAGGCGGCGATAAGTACGTATTTAGCATTCGTACCGGGGCGGCGATAGGTACTTATATTGTATCTGCACCCAGGGCGGCAACAGGTACTTATATAGTATCTGCACCGGGGTTGCGATAGATATGTATATATTATGTGCACTGGGGCGGTGATAGGTACGTATATAGTATGCGCACCCGGGTGGTGATAGATACGTATATAGTATGAACACCGGGGCAGAGATAAGTACCTATATAGAAGGCGCAGACAGGGGTGGTACTTTTTATAGAAATAAGTCATACTATTGCCCTTGGAAACGTAGGATGAAATGGAGGGGAAGTAACAGCTTTCGCAAAAGGCGAAATTAAAAAGTAGCTGTGAAATGGGGCGACCAGGGAAGAGAAAAGTAGAAAGATAAAGAGACGGCTATAGAGAAAGAGAGAGAAATAGAAGTTTTAATATAAAGATGTTACACACGCGATTTTTCTTCGATTATATGTTTTTATGACCCCGAGCAACGCCGGGTAGCCCCGCTAGTATAAATATAAAATAAAAAGAGAGAGAAATAATAAAAAGGTAGATAGATGAATAAAAAGATAGATAGATAGATAGATAAATAGATAGATAGATAAATAGATAGAGATAAAATGAAATAAAATAAAATGGTACGGGATGAAATAAAATCATTTAGGATAGAGACAGAAGCAAATCACTCTTATCTGCTTGGTGAATAGTAGTAATTCTACTATTTATAGTTAAAAATTCCTCTTTATTTACTAACTGGTTTCCAGTGGCCTGCGGGTAAGATCTTCGACTGCGAATTAGTGGCGATTTGTGTTCGAGGTTCGCGCCCGCCGACCGTTGGGAATTAGTTCCTAGACTGAAGATTGCGTTAGCATGAAACATCGATGTCTCTAGGTATATTTTAAATATTTAATATTTATAAAAATATTATTGTATATATATATATATATATATATATATATTTATTTCGGTACAGAAAAATTAGTACAACATTCGTACCGTCGGTTTCAAGCACAGAAGGACTTAGCCATCCGGCTTTCTTCAGCTTCTGTTGTCATTATATATATATATATATATATATATATATATATTGATAGATAACTATTCATCCATAGATACAGTTCTATTCACATATTCCAGTGCAAGTTTAATTATATAAACAGCCATGTATCTTGTTCTGTTGAAAGAAAAAAAAGAAGAAAAAAAGCGACACATATGTCCACGTAAGTTGAGAAAAGAGAAAAAAAATCATTTTTCTTTTTTTTGCTTAGGCAGTTTCTCTAATTGAATTTCTTAATTAAATAATTGAAATCAAAATCAATGCGAAATCTTGCTGCGCTTTTGTTGTGGGCTTCACCGTAATATTGTCCTTTCCATCCCTCTCCTCACCCCATGTCCGCGCGCTTTGTACCACGTAGATTGCTGCTGCCTCTTCCTGCAGAGTTTCGTGCTCACGAAATTACAACATTAGTGTATAACTAATGGATATTTCATGTATATCCATCGAGACAAAATATAATTTGGAATATATTTTCTTCTGTGAATGCAAATTGCAAAGACAGACTGAATTTGGCACAAGGTCAGATGGGATTCGAATTCTCCATAATTTTTTTGACAATGTCTAGATTAAAAATGAATGACGTTTTCCAGGTAGAAATTATAAAACCCGACGATTCTTTTTCAGTGTCTGAAATAAAATGTTTTTCAAAAATATATAAAGAATGACTTGAATCGACGATATGAATCGAAATTTCACCCGATGCCCATTGTTTTAGACGGTCTTATCCCACGGCACATTTGAACTTACTATTAAATTTTCAATACAATATGATACAATAAAAAAAATAGTACACCATTCTATCACCATATCAATTTTATTCATACTAATGTGTCACCAGTTACCAAGGCCAAAAGCCATTCGAAGATAAAGGTTAATAAGATTGTCACTTGGAAGATGGTAGTTTTGTTTTACGGCATATCAACCCTTTTTGGGTTATTTAATGCCGAATCTGGTCATTATAGTAAAAGTTTTTATGCTTCAAGTTCTTTATATCTTCAAATGTTTAATCATCGTTTTTGGTTTGGTAGTTTTGTTTTACGGCATATCAACCCTTTTTGGGTTATTTAATGCCGAATCTGGTCATTATAGTAAAAGTTTTTATGCTTCAAGTTCTTTATATCTTCAAATGTTTAATCATCGTTTTTGGTTTGGTAGTTTTGTTTTACGGCATATCAACCCTTTTTGGGTTATTTAATGCCGAATCTGGTCATTATAGTAAAAGATTTATGCTTCAAGTTCTAAAAATAAAATAAAAAAGGGGAGGGAGAAAGGGAGAGGGGCTGTTGTTTTTGTTTTTGGTTTTGTAGAACATAATTAAGTTTTACAAAAAAAAAAAAAGAAGAAAAACAAAAAACGTCAATGTAGGTGAATTTCGTCTCAGGGAGCCACAGGGCAGCCTGATCTGGTATCACCAGCACTTGGAAGATGAACATTAGTATAAGAGGCTTTAAAATGATGAAGAGAATGGTCAACATTTGATTACTTAAGAGAACGACTCGACAAGTATCTGTTGACATTCGACTTGAAGATGACCATGTTGTAGTCAGTAGGGAAGCAGTCCCGTGACATATCTTTTCGTTCAGATCAGAGTGTAGTATCTGTTCCGATGAATGCTGCGCTTTGTAGACAGGTATTGTCTTGGCCTTCGGGCCTTGATTCCGCTGGTCTGAGGTACTGTCCTGTGCAGTTCTAATGGGTCCACCCTCCCAGGCTTTACCTTCTCACCCTTTGAGAAAGGGGTTAATTTATTTCTAATCGCCTGAGGCGCCCCTAGACCAACCCGACAATCAGCTACGTCCCATCCATTCACTGTGGAGGTCCCCAGATGCCGGAGAGCCTTCTACTCCAATGGCTTCTTTCCTCGTGCTGCCGGCCTCTGGAACTCTCGCCATGCTCCCTGTTTCCCTGACTGTACCGACATGCAGAAATTTAAGACTAATGTAAACAGTCATCTTGCTGCACAGCTCCCAACTTAGGATGACCCTAAGGACTTCCACCCTAATTCTCAGTAACCCCTTACGCACACAGTGGCGGCCTGCATTATTTGGGGTGAACTATGTTAAAAAAAAATTAAATAAATAAATAAATAAATAATAAAAAAAACAAATTAAAATTTGAAGTTTATCCAAGTATTACGTTTTTAGTATGATATTTGTTTCTGTTTGTTTGGAATCAGTTTCTGGATTTTGTGTTGTTTTTTTTTACATCACTACAAGATGGAGAGCTGTGTTTATTTAATAGTTAAGATCAGTACAGCATTTTAATTGTTGCGACAGATGAATATCTTTTTGCACAAATATGTTGCTGAAAATTTAATAACAATTTTCATTGCTTTTTTAATCGAGTGATGGGTATTCATTTTTATAGAGATCTAAAATCGAGGTCTTGATAAACATTACTGCAATTTAGCTTTGGGATTGCAAACTTGACTGATACGGCTTTGTTTTTCATTCATGCTTCAATTGATCTATAAAAATTGAAATGTCCTATCAAAAACTTTTCACAGATCACCGGTTGGCAACCAATGATTTAGAGAAGATCCGGTACAGGCCAACCAGATCAAACGGCAAATGCTTGAAGACTTCTTACAAAAACAAACAATCTTGCATGTATATTAAACAGTAATAATAAAACGCACTATTTGTATTGCTCACGCTACCTCTTACTCTATGTTGAGTCAACCACCCACTAATAGTTCTTAATGCCCCTGTGAGCATTTAGGGAAAGAAGGACTCTCTTTTTTCAGCGTTGTCATCTAATTTATATACGTGTATTTATTCAGACCATAAACACGCATGTAAATTAGATAGCAAAAATCTCTTTAGTTCTATATCTATATAAGAATACACTGTTCGTATGTACGTTATCATCTTTCACACATAATCAATGTCTATATAAGAATATACTGAGGCATTTTATGTTCGTCCGTACATTATCACCTTTCACACATATTACTCACTCTTACTAACAAGTTTGTCTCCATATGTTCAGATTTACTTGCCTTCCCATAGGTTTAGAGTTAGACAAAATGTCGGTTTTTAATGTAGGGGAAAATCTTTCTCCCCAAAATGGAGCAGTCTGGATCAGGAAAAAAAAAATACTCATTCTAAAAGGATTTCGCCTTCATTGACTGAGGACAGTAAAGATAAAGTGTAGTATGAGAACAGATACTACATTTTGCTCTGAGCAAAAAGGGTCCCAGTTATGATATGTATGTTTAAGGTTTGTGGCTGGACATGAGAGCCAAAAAAAATCAGTTAGAAAAAGGATGAGAACCATTGATTTAGATACATATCAAAGGATATCAACGGATCAATTGTCTAGAAGTGCTATATTATTATTCATATGCAAAGGATATCAAAGGATCAATTCTCTAGAAGTGCTATATTATTATTCATATGCAAAGGATATCAACGGATCAATTGTCTAGAAGTGCCATATTATTATTCATATGAAAAGGATATCAAAGGATCAATTGTCTAGATGTGCTATATTATTATTCATATGCAAAGGATATCAAAGGATCAATTGTCTAGAAGTGCTATATTATTATTCATATGCAAAGGATATCAACGGATCAATTCTCTAGAAGTGGCATATTATTATTCATATGCAAAGGATATCAACGGATCAATTCTCTAGAAGTGGCATATTATTATTCATATGCAAAGGATATCAAAGGATCAATTCTCTAGAAGTGCTATATTATTATTCATATGAAAAGGATATCAAAGGATCAATTGTCTAGAAGTGCTATATTATTATTCATATGCAAAGGATATCAAAGGATCAATTCTCTAGAAGTGCTATATTATTATTCATATGCAAAGGATATCAAAGGATCAATTCTCTAGAAGTGCTATATTATTATTCATATGCAAAGGATATCAAAGGATCAATTCTCTAGAAGTGCTATATTATTATTCATATGCAAAGGATATCAAAGGATCAATTCTCTAGAAGTGCTATATTATTATTCATATGCAAAGGATATCAAAGGATCAATTCTCTAGAAGTGCTATATTATTATTCATATGCAAAGGATATCAAAGGATCAATTCTCTAGAAGTGCTATATTATTATTCATATGCAAATGATATCAAAGGATCAATTCTCTAGAAGTGCTATATTATTATTCATATGAAAAGGATATCAAAGGATCAATTGTCTAGAAGTGCTATATTATTATTCATATGCAAAGGATATCAAAGGATCAATTCTCTAGAAGTGCTATATTATTATTCATATGCAAAGTGTCTCAAAGGATATCAAAGGATCAATCGTCTAGAAGTGCTATATTATTATTCATATGCAAAGTGTCTCAAAGGATATCAAAGGATCAATCGTCTAGAAGTGCTATAATATTATTCATATGCCAAGTATATCAAAGGATATCAAAGGATCAATTCTCTAGAAGTGCTATATTATTATTCATATTCAAAGGATATCAAAGGATCAATTCTCTAGAAGTGCTATATTATTATTCATATGCAAAGGATATCAAATGATATCAAAGGATCAATTCTCTAGAAGTGCTGTATTACTATTCATATGCAAAGGACATCAAAGGATCAATTCTCTAGAAGTGCTATATTACTATTCATATGCAAACTTCTTAATGAACACTATGGCATCAGTTTGTAGTTTAGAGAATCTTTCAGGGGTTATCTTTCTATATAAGTAGTTTTTAAAAGACAATTAAGATATTTGCTTCTTAAATCCTACTTATGGTTCTTTGATTATTGTGCATGTATTTTGTTTCCTTAATAAACAATAGCATGCACGATGCGTGTATGTGGGGGGGGGGGTGCTGTTTGGTCCCTTAATGTTTCAAATCTCAATTTATAGTATAATGTCACTGCTAATTGTAAAATAAGATCCACAATTAGTGTCTCGATTCCCTAATCAATCAGCTTTCTAATGAGTCAGATTCGAAAGTTGGCATAGACTTCTTTTTCTTTGTCAGACGAAGCTAAATGGTCTGAACACGTGATGAAGGCAATGAGTGATTACAGAAGACATAACTCATCAAGAATTCACTTCAGTTACTGTGTCTAATGTTTATCAACTTATTTCAAGCAACGAAGCAAATACAATCAATATGGTAATCTATTGAACTATTAGTATCGGTTTGGGTTTCATATAACATATTGCCACGAAAGTTCTGTCCGTTTTTCTAAAGAGAATATCTACTAAGATTTAAAGGTGTGTAACTTCTGATTATCGGGTTGGTCGAGTGTATTTACATCGAGGGGGGGGGGGCACCAGAGCAGCAAGTTCATCGGAGCACATTCCATTGAAGTATTTTTAAAACAAGCACAAGGATGCAAGACTGCGGCGATTGGACAGGGGCTGGAGCTTGGTGGATATAGTGAGGGACCTATTAGATTAGCGACTCTTTTTTGGACCTTGTCTAAAAGGAAGAGAGAGACTAGTGGATGGTGCACTAGCCCAGATATGAGAACAACACTCCATGCATAGGCGGGTGGTTGCTTTGTAGAGACATAGGATACTGTCAGGTGTGTGTGAGAAGTTTTCTAGCACGGTAGTGGGAGCCCACTTTCTTTGATGAGTTAATAAACTTGTAAACTATGCAAATTTTATCTATTTCATCAATTCATCATTCGTATATAAATGCTCTATCCACTATATTGAGCTTCACTTTATCTCGATAGTTTCTAATATAAATTTTGTTTTTATATTATCTATTTATATATATATATATATATATATATATATATACGAGGCCTGTCTAAAACGTATGCGACCTTTAGCCAGAAAAAAAATATTTCAAATACGTGACGGGGGTGAGACCCTAATCCCCTTGCACACACTTAGCCCACCGATCCATCCACTGCCGGAAACACTTCTAGAAGTCTTTTGAAATGGTGTTCATCTCTGTCGTCGCGTCCCGCATTATCTCTTTTTTTCTGCACCCTCTCAACAACAGCTGCACTCCGAGCAGTTTGGGGCCAACCAGAACGCTGGTCACTCTCCGTTGATGTGCGGCCATTTTTGAATCGGTTGAGTCACTCCTTAATTTGTGTTATACCCGACAAAAAACGCCACTCATGAAATCGTTAATACAATTCGCACTTTTTCTGCAATCTAACCATATTTGGTAGAAATAAACTTTATTCTATTCCTGACTTGTCCACTAAGTTTCAGTCATGAATATCCAACAGTCTTTGTTTTATTCTTGTTCAATGATAGACACACCTGGATATGACATCTAAAATATGTAATAACTCTTACACGCTCCTTTCTTGGTACTGCCCTCATTTTGACTGTGATGGTTTTCTTCAGTTAGAGAATATTCTGTGAATTTTTTTTTTAGACTATGACATTTTTCTGGCTAAAAAGCCTCTGATCATACGTGAACGCTCAACTGAGAAGTCAATCAATAAAGCCTGTGTTATATATTTTTTTAATCCGTCCTATATGATTGCTTCACCATAAACTGCTCGTCACATATGCAACTTTTCAGAAAGGCGCTACTGTCTATAGAGACAGAGAAAGGCAAGTCATTGTGAATAGATTTCAAAATTCATATAAGAACATCTTTTCGAGCACATCTTTCAAACTAAATCTCTCTCAATACAAGGTGAGACCCCATCCAACAAAAAAATGGCACCCATGGAATCTTTAATTAAATGCATAACTAGGACCTAAGTCTTTAGGGCGTACAATCAAGGAGTTGAGCGTTGGTATTACCAGACAACTGCACACTACTTAATCCAGACATATTTTTTTACAAATAAACTTTAGTCTATACCTGGCTGTTCATCAATGTTAATTTGTACCAAAAATGACTTGATTCAATAGCGTGCAGAGGTCTGATGATACCATGGACGAACTCCTTGATTGTATGCCCCAAATACTTAAGTCCTTGTACTGAAAAATATCATGAGAAAGGAAGATAGTTTTAATATCATTGAATGCCTACCCCCAATTTAGACGCCCAGGGCTACCGCCCTGTCGCCCTTTCCTCCTCTGGCTGGTTGCAGAAAGGATTGTGGATTTTATTTACAATTCTATGTGTGGCATTTTTGGGGGAGAAGAGGGGGGAGGACCCTATATAAACATGAAACGTTATATTTTTGTAGACAAAAATTAAACATACAAAATATTAATTTTACTATCAAACGAGATTTAATAGTGCCAGGTAAAATGCATATAAAATGTTGATATGCCGTAAAATAAAGTAACCAAACAATTCTTTGATATTCATTTTAGATTTAGAAATTAAAAAGAGTCATAGGATCATTTCGCAGAGCATTTTATTTGGTCAATTTTATGACCATTAAAAATGGGGTGTATTTATTTTTATCGACCCCCAATGGAAAATATTCCTGGATTTATATGGCATGAAAATTGACACACTGAAAATCGATTTTTAAAAGTCACCAAAGGCATGGCAACATGTAAAAGAGACGTTGAAAAATAAGATGAAGAAGAAAAGGAAAAGAAAAAAGATGAAGATGAAGAAAATGAAAATAATGGATACGAAGATGCTGCAGAAAAAGATGAAGAAAATAAAAATGAAGAAAATAAAGATGAGGAAATGGGTGATCCTTAAGCAGATAAAAAAAGAAGAAAACCATGGTTTCTAATTCTGGTTAATCGGAAACATGAAGGTGTCAGCTGGGATGGAATCAAAGAGCCCCACCCTCTCCATTTTGCAGAAAGTGTTCAATGTCAACGAGTGTAAGAAAAAATAACCAGAGAAATGTGATAGAATATAATGTTACATTGTGTAGATGAACATATATTCAAACATAATGCCAAGTTGGAAGCCTAAAATTACAGTCAAACATTAAAGCTAGGCGAAAATGTGACCCGTTGGATCGCCAATTGAGTTTGGGTTAGATTGTTTGAATCAGAAAAAAGTGAGTTTGCCAAGCCAGTCAAATATAAGAAATAAAATAAAACAAAATGCAAAATAAGTCTTTCTGTTCGCTATATCTCCCTCTCTTTCTCGCTTTATCTTTCTTTTTGTCTCCAGCTTTAGGTTAAATAGTATTAAGACTTGTAGTGATATTCCCTCTTGTTTATAACGGGTTTTTTCAATCTTCTGTTGTTTAGTTTGTTTTGATATATTTTACTGTTAATACGCAGAGAGAGGGATAGAGTGAGAGAGAGATGGAAGCGAAAGTGATAGATAGAGTGGAAGAGTCAAACGACCTGCAGTGAGAAAGGGTGAAAGTTATAGACAGAAACTTAGTAAGAAATGGATGATTTGTTGAGTAAATTGCAAATTATGACTAATCAATTAAAACAATTAAATTTGGATTTATTTTCAAACAGAACTCAATCCCAAAACCGAGGAATATTTTAACATGTATTTTGTGTGATAAAATTATATTGGAAAAATCCTTAGGGAAACAAACGTTGATTAAATCTAGCTTAGTATAATAATAGACATCCGGTTTTCTCAAGAAAAAATATATTTACTAGCAATCGTACCCATCATTGATGAGGTCGCAAATCTATTGATCTAAATCATTGTGAGAGGAAGGGATGTGGGGCAAGTAACTCGAAATTGTCCGGGAGTATGAATTTCATTGTATTTTGTTCTAATCAGCGTTGCCCGGGAGCAATAAATGTAAGATTACAGTATTACATTTGCTCTTTGGACTATTGTCGTCAGCAACATCATTTATATTAAAATTATTGCTCCCGGACAACGCCGATTAAAACAAAATACAATGAAATTCATACTCCCAGAGAATTCCATGTTTCTTGCCAACCCTCATGCTCTCACAATAATTTGATTCCATCCCAGCTGACACCTTTAACTTTCTGCTGATTTCATGCCATGCATTCCAGAATGTCGCACAATAAAATGGGTTCATGGCAACGTCTGTTTTATAAGAAAGGTGTTGTGGAGAACTAAAGTAATCATACCTCACCCTACTATATTCCAGAAGTCTGTGATATACTCAGTTAAAACAACGCATATTTTGATATTGTTTGTGTTATTTTTTGTCAGTTTGTAGATCTTTCCATATTAACCCACTGATGTTCAGAAGGATATTATACTTTCTACTTTACTTTTTTTTCAAACCATTCTTTAATACTGATTGTGCTGTAAACTGTTTCTCTTGCAAAGGCTAAACGAATGAATTCAGCATGCACCCATTTTATTGTGCAACATTCTGGAATGCATCGCATAAAATCAGCAGAAAGTTAACGCTTCCAAGCCCAAAAGTAACCCGGCGAAAGTTTCCACGTATATGGCTCCATCGCAATATTTCAGGTTCGCTTGGAAATTAAATAATAAAAACAACATATTATCCAAATATTTAAGGCTGTGTCAAACCATAGCATGCCAAAATCCCTGTTCGCCATAGCAAATGCTTTAGAGTCACTCAGTCAGAAAATTACTTCTTTCATAATCTATACAGATATACAAGAACTTTATTCCCCTCTCCCATATATATGTAGCAATACTGAACGCGAGATATGTTAAATGATGTAGAAAAGGAACTTCCTATTAGATATCACATGATATAAGACTTTCCCTCTTCCATATATATGTAGCAATACTGAACGCGAGATATGTTAAATGATGTAGAAAAGGAACTTCCTATTAAATATCACATGATATAAGACTTCCCCTCTTGGATATATATGTCGCAATACTGAACGCGAGATATGTTAAATGACGTAGAAAAGAAACTTCCTATTAGATATTACATGATATAAGACTTTCCCTCTCCCATATATATGTAGCAATAACATGATATAAGACTTTCCCGCTCCCAGTATTAACATGATTAGGGTTTATAAAACCGAATATTTGGATTTTTTTTTAAAATGATTTAATAAATATTTTATTTATTTGACAAAATCTCGTGTCAAGTTGTCTAGTGTCTCAATTTTCAAAGGTTATCATTTCAACGGCGTTTCAAACTGCAGTAACCGCCATCTCATCATCATAAAATCGAATATTAAATATTCTAACTTTATAAAAACATTTGTGTCATAAGAATGACTAGCTGCAGGAAATAAGTGCATGTTTTATTCCCATTTGTATCATAGATCATGGGAAATTATGTTTGAAAACTCACGAACTGTACAAGTAAAGCTAACCTTAATTGTTTAGGCTAAATTACTTTTTAAGATCTACGTTTCAGTAATTTACTCAGCCATTTAAGTAATGTTTACGTAATGGCGTACATATCCTGGCTTCTATCTAAAAAGCTTATTGATTTTTAGTTCAGACATTTAAGTAGAAACATCGGTGAAATACAAAAAGTAAAACAACACTCAACTCTTCTTTCGAATAATGCAGTCTTTAAAAGAGTGCAGCACTTATCAAAAAAGAAAACACTGAACCATAGCTTATCATAAAATGCGCTTCAGGAAATCTTTGACATAGACTGATAGGATTGTTGCGTTTTATCAAAAGAAATCTCATTTGGTTAAAACATTGTATGTTATGTACCCTCACTATGGGGTTATGGATGCTGTGTGCTTCTCGGGGGCAAGGGTTGCAGATATTTTATCCTGTCTGGATTCTTCTTTGTTTTTTTATCAGAGAGGTAACTGGAACTCAGGAAGAAGCAATGTACCAATATTTAGGTGAGAGTATGTAAACAAAGTTAAAAATGGAAAACTCCAGATAAGCTTAGGTAAGCAAGAAGATAAAATTTTCAATTAGAAGCAAAAATAGAGTTGGGTTATGTATCAGGATATTGCATCATAAAAGGAAGTCGGTAGTGACACGTTGCGGATATGCTGATGAGATCTTTATCTTTTTCTAGAAAGTTTGTTTGTTGGTGTTTAACGACCTTTTAACCATAATAAGGTCATCTCAGGTCAAGCTTTTTTTTTTTTTAATTTAGATCGTTTTTACAATGTTTCTTGTTTGGAAAGTTGTTTTTAGCGTGCAGGGTTTGACTATTCATAATGTGTGATTGATTTTGTTTGATTTTTAGATTTTCGTATACTTTTGGGGGATATTATTTGGGTCATTCTTTTGAAGAGTTTTTCAAATTGTTTACTTGCTGAGAATATAATTAACATCTCTGTTCACGTGAATTGGTATTTGTTTCTTGTCACATGTTGTTTTGTTGATACTGGATTTTTATTTTTATTTCTTATTTTAAAAAAATACGTTTGTACAAATTAGTTTCTTTAAGAAACCCTATTATTTGAGAAGAAGCTGTGTTTTCAAATGATGTTTTTATGTTTGATACTTTTCTAGAAAGAGATATGGGAGAGACGGTGCGAGGGGAAGAGGAGAGACGGTGCGAGGGGCAGAGGAGAGCCAGGGTTAGGGGAAGAGGAGAGACGGTGCTAGGGGAAGAGGAGAGACGGTGCGAGAGGCAGAATGGATCCGCAGAAAGGAGCAGAAGAGATGGGATAAGGGGCAAAAAGAGAGACGGGGCGAGGGGCAGAAAGAAAGACGAGGCGAGGGGCAGAAAGAGAGACGGGGCGAGGGGCAAAAAGAGAGACGGGGCGAGGGGCAGAAAGAGAGACGGGGCGAGGGGCAGAAAGAGAGACGGGGCGAGGGGCAGAAAGAGAGACAAAGCGAGGGGCAGAAAGAGAGACGGGGCGAGGGGCAGAAAGGGAGACAAAACGAGGGGCAGAAAGAGAGACGGGGCGAGGGGCAGAAAGAGAGACGGGGCGAGGGGCAGAAAGAGAGACGGTGCAAGGGGCAGAGGAGAGACGGTGCGAGGGGCAGAAGGGATCTGCAAAGATGAGCAGAAGAGAGACGGGACGAGGGGCAGAAAGAGAGACAGGGCGAGCGGCAGAAAGAGAGACAGGGCGAGGGGCAGAAAGAGAGACGGGGCGAGGGGCAGAAAGAGAGACAGCGCGAAGGGCAGAAAGAGAGACAGGGCGAGGGGCAGAAAGAGAGACAGGGCGAGGGGCAGAAAGAGAGACGGGGCGAGGGGCAGAAAGAGAGACGGGGCGAGGGGCAGAAAGAGAGACGGGGCGAGGGGCAGAAAGAGAGACAGGGCGAGGTGCAGAAAGAGAGACGGGGCGAGGGGCAGAAAGAGAGACGGTGCAAGGGGCAGAGGAGAGACGGTGCGAGGGGCAGAAGGGATCTGCAAAGATGAGCAGAAGAGAGACGGGACGAGGGGCAGAAAGAGAGACAGGGCGAGCGGCAGAAAGAGAGACAGGGCGAGGGGCAGAAAGAGAGACAGGGCAAGGGGCAGAAAGAGAGACAGGACGAGGGGCAGAAAGAGAGACGGGGCGAGGTGCAGAAAGAGAGACGGGGCGAGAGGCAGAAAGAGAGACTAGGCGAGGGGCAGAAAGAGAGACGGGGCGAGGGGCAGAAAGAAAGACGGGGCGAGGGGCAGAAAGAGAGACGGGGCGAGGGACAGAAAGAGAGACGGGGCGAGGGGCAGAAAGAGAGACGGGGCGAGGGGCAGAAAGAGAGACGGGGCGAGGGGCAGAAAGAGAGACAGGGCGAGGTGCAGAAAGGGAGACAAGGCGAGGGGCAGAAAGAGAGACAGGGCGAGGGGCAGAAAGAGAGACGGGGCGAGGGGCAGAAAGAGAGACGGGGCGAGGGGCAGAAAGAGAGACGGGGCGAGGGGCAGAAAGAGAGACAGGGCGAGGTGCAGAAAGAGAGACGGGGCGAGGGGCAGAAAGAGAGACGGTGCAAGGGGCAGAGGAGAGACGGTGCGAGGGGCAGAAGGGATCTGCAAAGATGAGCAGAAGAGAGACGGGACGAGGGGCAGAAAGAGAGACAGGGCGAGCGGCAGAAAGAGAGACAGGGCGAGGGGCAGAAAGAGAGACAGGGCAAGGGGCAGAAAGAGAGACAGGGCGAGGGGCAGAAAGAGAGACGGGGCGAGGGGCAGAAAGAGAGACAGCGCGAAGGGCAGAAAGAGAGACAGGGCGAGGGGCAGAAAGAGAGACGGGGCGGGGGGGGGGGGGGGAGAAAGAGAGACAGGGCGAGCGGCAGAAAGGGAGACAAAGCGAGGGGCAGAAAGAGAGACGGGGCGAGGGGCAGAAAGAGAGACGGGGCGAGGGGCAGAAAGAGAGACGGTGCAAGGGGCAGAGGAGAGACGGTGCGAGGGGCAGAAGGGATCCGCAGAGAGGAGCAGAAGAGAGACGGGGCGAGGGACAGAAAGAGAGACAGGGCGAGGGCAGAAAGAGAGACGGGGCGAGGGGCAGAAAGAGAGACAGGGCGAGGGGCAGAAAGGGAGACAAAGCGAGGGGCAGAAAGAGAGACGGGGCAAGGGGCAGAAAGGGAGACAAAGCGAGGGGCAGAAAGTAAGACGGGGCGAGGGGCAGAAAGAGAGACGGGGCGAGGGGCAGAAAGAGAGACGGCGCGAGGGGCAGAAAGAGAGATGGGGCGAGGGGCAGAAAGAGAGACGGGGCGAGGGACAGAAAGAGAGACGGGGCGAGGGGCACAAAGGGAGACGGGGCGAGGGGCAGAAAGGGAGACGGGGCGAGGGGCAGAAAGGGAGACGGGGCGAGGGGCAGAAAGGGAGACGGGGCGAGGGGCAGAAAGAGAGACGGGGCGAGGGGCAGAAAGAGAGACGGGGCGAGGGGCAGAAAGAGAGACAGGGCGAGGGGCAGAAAGAGAGACAGGGCGAGGGGCAGAAAGAGAGACAGGCGAGGGGCAGAAAGGGAGACGGGGCGAGGGGCAGAAAGAGAGACAGGGCGAGAGGCAGAAAGAGAGACTAGGCGAGGGGCAGAAAGAGAGACGGGGCGAGGGGCAGAAAGAGAGACGGGGCGAGGGGAAGAAAGAGAGACGGGGCGAGGGGCAGAAAGAGAGACAGGGCGAGGTGCAGAAAGAGAGACGGGGCGAGGGGCAGAAAGAAAGACGGGGCGAGGTGCAGAAAGAGAGACGGGGCGAGGTGCAGAAAGAGAGACGGGGCGAGGTGCAGAAAGAGAGACAGGGCGAGGTGCAGAAAGAGAGACGGGGAGAGGGGCAGAAAGAGAGACGGGGCGAGGGGCAGAAAGAGAGACAGGGCGAGGGGCAGAAAGAGAGACGGGGCGAGGGGCAGAAAGAGAGACGGGGCGAGGGGCAGAAAGAGAGACGGGGCGAGGGGCAGAAAGAGAGACAGGGCGAGGTGCAGAAAGAGAGACGGGGCGAGGGGCAGAAAGAGAGACGGGGCGAGGGGCAGAAAGAGAGACAGGGCGAGGGGCAGAAAGAGAGACGGGGCGAGGGGCAGAAAGAGAGACGGGGCGAGGGGCAGAAAGAGAGACGAGGCGAGGGGCAGAAAGAGAGACAGGGCGAGGTGCAGAAAGAGAGACGGGGCGAGAGGCAGAAAGAGAGACTAGGCGAGGGGCAGAAAGAGAGACGGGGCGAGGGGCAGAAAGAAAGACGGGGCGAGGGGCAGAAAGAGAGACGGGGCGAGGGACAGAAAGAGAGACAGGGCGAGGGGCAGAAAGAGAGACGGGGCGAGGGGCAGAAAGAGAGACGGGGCGAGGGGCAGAAAGAGAGACGGGGCGAGGGGCAGAAAGAGAGACAGGGCGAGGTGCAGAAAGGGAGACAAGGCAAGGGGCAGAAAGAGAGACGGGGCGAGCTGCAGAAGGGATCCGCAGAGAGGAGCAGAAGGGATCTGCAGAGAGGAGCAGAAGCGAGACGGGGCGAGGGGCACGGAGAGAGACGAGGCGAGGGGCAGAGGAGGATAACAAACAGCCAATTCTGCCATTCTTATTAGACATACAGAGTAGTAGGTTTCAGTTACCGGTATTCGTATATGAATAAAGTATTTTTTTATTTCATGTTTATTCTTTGGAAAATGTTGTGGCTTTACAAAGTCGGAAAAAATGCGAGAATCTGACTTTAGAAATTTTCCAGACATTCTATTTGATTGTGAAGGAGACCTGAGGTGATTCTGTGTCAGACTCAGACGAAGTGAGAATGATTTATATCTTTGGAAGATGAAGGCAATTCCGTTTCCAATGCTTCAAAATGATACAAAGTCCATTGTTGATCTTTTAGTGACAATCATGTGCTTCCATACTTTCTTTTGTAACCATTCTCCAAGTGTGAAAACCAATACCAGTGATGAAATGATTCACCATAGATTTTTATCTATTTATTTTTTCATCTATTCATATCTTATTTGGTAAAATGTGAGATTATATTCAAGGTGTTAAAGGAAGGGAGGTCCACTTACTGTGCGGATAATGAAGTCATAAAGTTTGAGATCCATTCGGTTCACTCTCGTAGTAAAGGTATGAACCCCTAATACTCCCTAGCTATGGGTTAAATAGTGTTACTAACTGTTATGTAATTATATTACAGGAAGCAAAAGAATGGCTCCACCAGGGATGTGGTGTCAGTACTCCATATGCTAGAGTCTGACTAAAATTTAAAAAAAGCAGTAATAGCAGTAATATGTCGTTGGACAGTATAGCGAGATGCGAGCAGAAAAGGAGATAATGCGGACAACCTGGCATGAGCATACTTCCTCCTACAAGTAAACCCTGACCAAATATTCAAAATAACATAGTATTCCAAGCCAAAATAAGATCCCCTTCATCCGCCGTCGCGTTTCGCATTATTTTTTTTTCGCACCCTCTCAACAACAGCTGCACTCCAAGCAGTTTGGGGCCTGCCAGAACGCCGGTCACTCTCAGCTGATGTGCGGCCATTTTTGAATCCGTTGAACTATTCCTTAACCTGTGTTACACCCATCTCATCTTCTCCAAACACCTGCTGAATCTAACGCGACGGCGGAGATGAAGACCATTCGAAAAGAAGACTTCCAGAGGTGTTTCCGGCAGTGGATGGATCGGTGGGCTAAGTGTGTGCAAGCACAAGGGACCTACTTTGAAGGGGATAAGGGTCCCAACCCCGTCACATATTTGAAATATTTTTTCTGGCCTAAGGTTGCATACGTTTTAGACAGGCCTCGTATATATATATATATATATATATATATATATATATATAGTGTTAAATCCTACTGGGTGCTTCATAGTTGGATGACTACGGTCCTTGAGATGAGTATGTAAATTCCACAGTCGTCTGCTCAGAGGGATTTGTATGATCTTTGTTAGACTTTTTTCTATGTGGTGTAGCGTAATGGTTCAGGTGGCAAAGTACTTGGCTTGTATGCAAGTGACTTCGGTTTCGAATCCTGAGTTTGGATGTGTCCTACTAATTAGCCCAAAAGAAGGCGAAACTCGAGTCTAGGGCTTTCAGTCAGTGGCTTTCATATTTTGTGTAAGCTGCGGCATTGTGTCTGATTGTGGAAATAATTGTATAGTATCTCACATTAAAACTAATTCATATATATATATATATATATATATATATATATATATATAAAATAAAAATAAATATATATATATATATATATATATATATATATATATAGTGTGTAACTAGGATATGAGAGAGCTGTCTGGACCTGAGAATAAGTCTCTTATATCCGGGTCTATTTTGTTTATGTAAGTATGGAAACACCACATATAACACTTTTTACACACAGAACACTAGTTTATTTAACAGTTATAGACATTAAAAAAACACAGACAAATATACTTTTCAATCAGTTTTCACAAATAATTCAGTCAAAAATTACTTTTTCTTAAAAAAGGCAGTCATTTTTGATTGTACAGAAATCTCTTTGTTAATATCATGAACACTTTCATACAGTCCGTAAATCATTTTATATGCGCCATCAGGATTAGGGCTTTTTGTTTCAATGTAGGCTGTTAGAGTTTCAAGCGCATTCAATGCAGCCAGAGAATTTGGTTCTGGTTTGTCACTTACAGAAACTTCAGAACTTAGGTTCATTTGCATGTAAGATTTGAGATCGTCTTCTTTCTTGAGAATTTTTGCTGCTGTTGAATAACCGATTCCGTACTTTTTGGCCGCAGCGGCCACTTTGAGCTTCTTCACTTTGATATCGTCGATGAACTCCAACTGTTCAGAGTTTTTCGTTGAGACGCCGACATCACTAAGCACATGTAGTTGTTGATGTCGTTGCTTGATGAGTCGAGCATCGCTGTTGTTGTTGTTGTTGCTGTGATGAGTGCGGCAGGTCCGCTGGTGAGCGGGTGTCTGGTAGTGTCAAGTGGCCAAGTGCTGCTGCCTGTTGTCGCGCCTAGCTATTTATGGGCAGAGTGGCGGTCGGAAATAGGACCTATTTCTTCTCGTCCCCTGTAGGCAATTTGGTCATACACTGACCAATCAGTTTACAGGGCGTATGAATTTCAAGTTGTCCCTTCACGGACTATTTCAAATGGTGACCCAACGTGAAAGGAACACAGACCTTTTTTAAAAAAAAATTGCACGAAATTGAGTTGAACAAAAACACCTTCGAAGTATTTCATCAGCGAAAGAGTTTAAAACTGAAAACAATGTCAACTTTTGAAAAGAAAGAAAACACGTTTTAAAACTGAAAACAGCGACGACCGTAAAAACTCTGCCGTTCGAAAAGAGAAAAAAAACGAAAGAAAGAAAACACGTTTTCGAACTTTCCAAATACATTTTGTTTCTCCTTTTTTTAACACGAAAAGAAAAAACAGAAGAAAAAGAAAACTACTGAAACCCATTTTTTCGCTTAGAAAAAAAGTGAAATAAACTTTCTCTTTTAAAAATATTTTTCTTTCCTTCACAGAAGGAATTCCTGAAAGAGAAAAACTGGAGAACACTACTTTATATTACATAAAAAAGAAAGAAAAAACTTTTACATTTAAATTATTTTTCAGCCATTTTTAGCCTATCGGATTTTGAGGCGCCAATTTATTTTCCTTGATATGGCTATAGTGAGTAAGACTCACCAATGAGATGAGAAAATTTAGCAACGTCTTTTGACTGATTTACGACATTGTCACTCAAAACGAACTCTCTTATATTGGGGAGGACGGGACCGCAGAAGAAGTATCTTATAGCCGGGTTTCTCTTATATCCGGGTTCCTTATATCCGGGTCTAATTTATAGGCATTAACACAGGCTGTAATTTGGGACCAGAGACAATTTCTCTTATATTTGGGTTGCTCTTATATCCGGGTTACACTGTATATATAAATTGAATAAATATTTACAATTTAACAGTTACCTATTAATTGTCGTTTATTTCACTGGATTTTTTATTATAATTTTCGCTTTATTATCATTTTATTATGACCCAAATTTAAGTTGTCAAAAAGAAAAACAATTTTAGTATTGCTTTATCAGTAGTTTGTTGTGGATCTTATTAAATCATTTTGTTTTTGCATTAGTGAATTCAATCATTCACCTCAACATGCAACAGTAAATATTTGTGACCATATTTAATACTACTACTGCGTCGAGTTTGAATGTATTACGTCCCTTTAAATTAGCAGGCTTATGTGTATAGGTCAAACTATGAAAAAAAATGAGTTAAAATTAAGGACTAAGGTCTAGAAGAAGGAAAAAGAAGGTCTCAACCTATATGGAAGGATTTTCGGCTCTACAGGGTCCTTTTGATAATTTCTTAGTTATTTTGAGAGAGTGTTCCTTGATTTCCGAAGAGCTTATTCGAGGAGCCTTTTTGATGTGCATCCGAGTTTTTTCTAGAGATTTGACTTTTTTTTTCGAGAATTAATATGGTATCACATCCATATCGCGACTGACGTTTGTGATATTTATGTGTAGACTTTTTTAACATAGATTTTTACCTGGATTTTGTGTGGTTATCATCTGGCAATTGTCTCGGACGGGGATGTTTGATTTGTTCAAGTACACTCTGAATATACCCTCAGAAATATGTGTAAGATTTCTATTGTTTCGAAATTGGCATTGAAATCATAGTATGATATAACTCTAATCTGTAATTTTATTTATTATTAACTTGATTCCAATTTTTGAAATTACTTTTTAATGGTTTAAATATTTTATACTGAGCTTCATTCTGCTTTTGATTCTCATAAAAATCGATGTTAACTATATAAATAATTGTTTTTTTATATTATCATATATATATATAATGGTAGTTTGCTTGAAGCATTCCTGGGAATATTAGTAATATATTAAGAAGGCTGAAGGCAATGCAGAGTGCCGGGTAGGTTGTAAGCTGGAAGGAACAAAAATAATAAATCGAAGTGCGGGACTTACTATTTATTTTTCTTTATAATCTTACATTTTGGTGAATTCTTCACACAGGCGGACTTTTCCTTTGGCGTCTATTCTTGAAAAAGGGACGATTTTCCAGAAATATTAAATCATTCTTAATCGTCACCCGGACAACACACACAGCCGACACCACACTTGCTGTTATGTAAGATTTTAAAGAAAAATAAATAGTAAGTCGATTTGTTATTTTTGTTCCTTCCAGCTTACAACCTATCCGGCACTCTGCATGACCCTCAGCCTTCTTAACATATTACTATAAAGACACACCTGTATATGTTAAGATCTACTTTTTCATTTTTATCAGGTATAAAAAATCGTCTTGTTGCCTCATCGACTGTCACGACTTCACAGCAGATAATGTTAGCAGTCGATTAGAATGTTTATAATTTTCACAAAAAAAACAAAAAAACTATTAAAGTTCTGTGAGTGTCTGCTTTTTACATTTAATTTGTACTCTACAGACGAAAGCTTACATTAATCACCATTTCCCAGTGATCGTTGCTAACGCACACAAACACTGAAAACCAGCAAAAGATACCGTAATGTTCATTGCTTGATTTATCACGTAATTTGATGCATAACATTTCGTCACGGATCGTTCATCTACTTAACTGTGAAAACCACACTGATGGAGCGAACGTTGACTGACCCCACGATATTATTTTAAAACTCTTTAATCTCTCTCTTTTATATACATTATATATATATATATATATATATATACATATATACACACACACATATATGTATATACACACATATATATATACACACACATATATATACACACACACATATATATATATACACACACATATATATACACACACACATATATATATATATATACACACATATATATACACACACATATATATATATATATATACATATATACACACACACATATATATATACATATATACACACACACACACACATATATATATACACACATATATATATATATATACACACACACATATATATATATATATACACACACACATATATATATATACACACACACACATACATACATACATACATACATATATATATATATATATATATATATATATATATATGAATAGATGAAAGGATAAAATAATCCGACGGTTTGAAACTAAAATGGAATAAGCGGAAGACCTAAAAAGTTCAACGTTTCGCCCAAATGGGTTTTGTCAAGAGCGAACGAAAAAATGCAAAAAATGATACATATATATATATATATATATATATATAGTAATCCAGTTAAAGTAAACATCCACAGGATAGAAAACGAAAGAATTTCAACCGGGCTTATAAAAAGTACTCAATATCAAATAGAGCTTTTATATATATATATATGATTATTTTTATTTATACAAAATCTGCGACACTGGCATGTCGATGATATCGATCCTCAGCTGTTAGTAACAGATCTCATCAGGTTGAATTAAAATCTAATCCTTACCTCAGATCATATTTGCAAGAATTAAATAGGGGGAGAAAAAGAAGAGAAAAGAAAAAGAAAATCTTTAATTTGGAAAGTCACGTGGTCAGACTTGAGACCGTTGAAAATCAAATATAATATAATACAGAATAAAATCAAATATACTCATTGAGCACAGGGGAAAGAAAGGATATATATATTATATATATATATATATATACATATATTTGTAGCCCATAGTAAACCCTCTAGATGGGCACTGTAAGTGTAGTATTAACACAGCATGACGTCGCTAGCTATAAATGCATCGTTCCTTTTATTAAGTTGAACGTTCTTATGACGTCAAGCTGCCGAAATAAGTGTTAAAATTATCACTGTTTATTGCGCTATCCAGCGGTGGCCGAGTGGTTCTAGGTGTCGGGATTTGAATATAAAATACTCGTAGTCCGGGGTTTCGAATCACGTGACCAGTAGTGAATAGTTATATCTCTATGCTGATGAGTCCCGATTAAAAAAAAAAGGACGAAACGTATAAGTACATAGATAATAAACAATATGTATATATATATATCATACTAGTTAATTCATAAAACATTTTATTTACCAACAATTGTTTTTGCCCATTTTCTAGATATAAGATTAATAGGGTTAAGATGAAAATTCATATACACTAAATGTACAAAAGCAAGGAAATTCCCAAATTTTTACACTTTTATTGTCATTAAGGGTATGACTACATATCAACCAAACCATTTCATTATCACATCACTACAGTATAAATATCTATGCATGAGTGGATGAAGTGTGTGAGGTGCGCTGTAGAAAAATTCCTACCAGTAAAATACATAGCCCTGTTGTGCTCGCATACCCATAATGACAATAAAAGTGTAAAAATTTGGGAATTTCCTTGCTTTTGTACATTTAGTGTATATGAATTTTCATCTTAACCCTATTAAGGGCATATGATTTCAGTATACTGGCATTTATCATGGAATGTCACTACTTTTGTAAAGGCTATGCCTCAATACAATGGTCATTTTAAAGGTTTTTCAGAATTTTCTGGAAAACTAAGGTATATGGTAAACTGAAATTAAAATGCCATCAACTAGACCCTAGAACCTCTATCTCTGCCAAAAATCAGCTGAATCCATCAGATAGTTGATGAGATACAGGGTGGCACATACGTACATACGTACACACAGATAACATGATTTCATGATTGAACTTTCTGGATCTCTGGGTTGCCTTGACTAATGATGCTGAAATTATACACACTTATAGAACCTATCAAATAAAAATTTTGTGCAAAGTTTTAACTAATTTAGTTTATTGGTTTTTGAGTTATGATTGATCAAAGAAATGAGATTTCCAGCATAGGCCATTTTTGAAGTTTATTATGGGATAGAGCGCTCTCACGCCTCACTTCATATATATATGGATAGATAGATACAGTATATGTAATATAAAAAAAAATTATTTGATATAGTCTAGATCGATTTTTATGAGAATCAATGTTAAAATCCTAAGATGGGATTTGTGCAGCAAGATGTTTGTTCACATTACATTAAAATTTATGCATGGTTGTACAGTCGGGTGCACTGGGCAAGAAGGCAATACCAAAGGCAAGCAGGTCGAGAGAATAAGCTATTAGAGTAGAATGTTTTCCGGCATCTGGAGACCTCTACAGTGAAGGGGTGGGATTTTGCTGATTGTCAAGTTATCAAGGGGTATTTACGTTAAGGGGGCACAAGTGCAGCACGTTCGTCAGAGCACATTCCATTGAAGTATTTGTAAAACAAGCACAGGGATGGGACAGAGGCGGGAGCTTGGTAGACAGTATGAGACCTGTTAGATTATACACTCTTTTTTTTTAAACCCTGTCTAAAAGGAAGAGACTAGTGATTGGAGCACCATCCCATATGTGGCAACAATACTTCACGCATGGGCGAATGGTGGCTTTGTAGAGATATAGGAGGTGAAAGGAGTTTTCTAGCCAGATAGAAGGAGCCCACCTTCTTTGCAGTATTTTCTATGTGATTGTTCCAATTGATGTTATCTGCGAATGATAGGCCAAGGATTTTGAATGGTGCACTATCAGGTAGGGTGCTATCAGCCATGCCAGTCGGTGGTTAAAAAGGTTTCTATAATTCTTATAGTTAATGGTAAGTGTTGTGTTTATTACTGACATGGAAATGGTGGTGCCGTAACTTTTAATTCACTAAGCTGTAGTTGTTTTCTTTGATGACTAGCTTGAAGAAAAGAAAGTCAAAAGAAGGACAAGGCTCGATTGGGTTTATATAAACTAGAACGAATACCCGTCCCAGGACAGATAACATTCATTCATTCATGGTTAAGTTGTATAATACTGTGAAGTTATTTATTTATATTCTTTAATAGTTATATATTCTTAAGCTTTAAAACAAATTAATTATGTAAATTTGAAAGACGCGTGGTGTTTGGGGAAGCTTTGGAATCGGTATATAAAGCAGCTGATAAGTGGATATCGTGAGTGGATATTTGCGAATATTAATTTTTTAGAAGCTTTAAAACAAATTAATTATCTAAATTTGAAAGACGTGTGATGTTTGGGAAAGTTTTGGAATGGTTATATATAGGACCTGATAAGTAGATATAAAAAGAGAGCGATCAAAACTAATAATATAGTTTCGGTTTCAAGTAGATATAAAAAGAGAGCGATCAAAACTAATAATATAGTTTAGGTTTCAAGTAGATATAAAAAGAGAGCGATCAAAATTAATAATATAGTTTCGGTTTCAAGTAGATATAAAAAGAGAGCGATCAAAATTAATAATATAGTTTCGGTTTCAAGTAGATATAAAAAGAGAGCGATCAAAACTAATAATATAGTTTAGGTTTCAAGTAGATATAAAAACAGAGCGATCAAAACGAATAATATAGTTTCGGTTTCAAGTAGATATAAAAAGAGAGCGATCAAAACGAATAATATAGTTTCGGTTTCAAGTAGATATAAAAAGAGAGCGATCAAAACGAATAATATAGTTTAGGTTTCAAGTAGATATAAAAAGAGAGCGATCAAAATTAATAATATAGTTTCGGTTTCAAGTAGATATAAAAAGAGAGCGATCAAAACTAATAATATAGTTTAGGTTTCAAGTAGATATAAAAAGAGAGCGATCAAAATTAATAATATAGTTTCGGTTTCAAGTAGATATAAAAAGAGAGCGATCAAAACTAATAATATAGTTTAGGTTTCAAGTAGATATAAAAAGAGAGCGATCAAAACGAATAATATAGTTTCGGTTTCAAGTAGATATAAAAAGAGAGCGATCAAAACGAATAATATAGTTTCGGTTTCAAGTAGATATAAAAAGAGAGCGATCAAAACGAATAATATAGTTTAGGTTTCAAGTAGATATAAAAAGAGAGCGATCAAAATTAATAATATAGTTTCGGCTTCAAGTCGATATAAAAAGAGAGCGATCAAAATTAATAATATAGTTTAGGTTTCAAGTAGATATAAAAAGAGAGTGATCAAACTAATGATATAGCTTCG
The DNA here is from genome assembly GCA_963556195.1 of Sepiola atlantica. Taxonomy (NCBI): domain Eukaryota; kingdom Metazoa; phylum Mollusca; class Cephalopoda; order Sepiida; family Sepiolidae; genus Sepiola; species Sepiola atlantica. The sequence goes on from OY744540.1 coordinate 81,619,454, forward strand.
GTTTCAAGTAGATATAAAAAGAGAGCGATCAAAACTAATGATTCGGTTTCAAGTAGATATAAAAAGAGAGCGATCAAAACTAATAATATAGTTTCGGTTTCAAGTAGATATAAAAACAGAGCGATCAAAACTAATAATATAGTTTCGGTTTCAAGTAGATATAAAAACAGAGCGATCAAAACTAATGATTCGGTTTAAAGTAGATATAAAAAGAGAGCGATCAAAACGAATAATATAACTTCGGTTTAAAGTAGATATAAAAAGAGAGCGATCAAAACGAATAATATAGTTTCGGTTTCAAGTAGATATAAAAAGAGAGCGATCAAAACGAATAATATAACTTCGGTTTAAAGTAGATATAAAAAGAGAGCGATCAAAACTAATGATATAGTTTCGGTTTCAAGTAGATATAAAAAGAGAGCGATCAAAACTAATAATATAGTTTTGGCTTTAAGTAGATATAAAAAGAGAGCGATCAAAACGAATAATATAGTTTCGGTTTCAAGTAGATATAAAAAGAGAGCGATCAAAACTAATGATATAGTTTCGGCTTCAAGTAGATATAAAAAGAGAGCGATCAAAACTAATAATATAGTTTCGGTTTGAAGTAGATATAAAAAGAGAGCGATCAAAACTAATAATATAGTTTCGGCGTCAGAAAGATAGACAGACAGACAGATACATGATCTCCATTATATATATTTATATATTATTTTGACATCAACAAATTCGTTAAATTTATTGTACAAAACCTGTACTTGCAAATAAAATATTGACAGTAAAATTTGTTAATTTTTTTCTATCACATAAGATTTTTGAAATTGCAATAATAGCAATACTCTATCACTTTATACATAGTATAGATATAAACAGTTTTAGAATAAATTTAAGAAACTAATTTTAAAATATTTTATGTTTTATGATTTGCATATAATCTCAAGACGCACTTTATATATAAGCCAATTCTTCATACACGATTTAATCTTCATTGTAAATTGTAATATTTTTGTTGGATTAAATACTATTTTAGTCACTTAAATTATTTTAAACTGTTTTTGGTACTTATATAGATCTGCCGATCCAGTAATGAGTTATGGCAACAGTCGAAATGCAACCTCACAAAATTAAAAATAAATAAAATTAAAAACAAACAAAAAACAATTCCGCCTCAATGATGGGGAGTAACAGTTAGCAGTGAATGAGAATGGAATATTTACAAAAGTTTGATATAGTTTCACATCTCTGGTGTGTGTGTGTAGGAGGGGCGGGGTAGTAACTTAGAACCAAGATATTTTCAAACTATAATCCGAGAACCGAAAAAAGAGTTGGTTTAAGGTGGCCATGAAGTGTTTGTATGTATATCAGTCAATTATCCAAGTTACTACATTCGGTTGTCCTTTTCCTTCTACCAAACTGCTGTCTATATGGGAATTTCTCAACCCTTTGATGTCAAGTCAAAAAGAGTGATTTTCTCTTGCTTTTTAAATATTGGTAAAAATTCAAGGCTATTCATATTAAAAATACTTTCACACATTTGTTTGGATATGTTAACTTTGCCGAATGTAGACAAAACAAGACAATATTTAAACCAATCCAGAGTTTGTCTTGTGACCAACAGATTATCTGATATATAAAATTAAGTCAGTCGGATTTTCCAATTTAGACCTAAATCGATGTTTTATTCTGCTTAGCCAATATTTTTTTATCTGTCTTCCATCATATTCTTTGCAACAAATTAATCCATTTCGATTGTTATTTAAAACAAAATATTATTCCTGTTCGGAATGCTGTTAAAATGGGGGCATTTCTTTACTATTCCTTTACATACCAGCCGATGCTTACGTCATTAATAAACAAAAAACAACAATTTTCTACATTTGCTTATCTAGGGTAAACTTCATGTAAAACATTTACATTTGTTTAAAATTTTTAACTTTTTGTTGGTAAAATATTTTTTTATTCGTCTACTTAATTAAAATGTTGTTTCTTTGCATTGATACAAGCGACAGTATAATCATAAAAATGTCGGACGATACTTGCTTGCTCACTATACAGCCAAAGTTAAAAACAATGTCCCGATTTTCTCCTATATGCGATTTTTCAGTTTTCGTTTTACTAACAAACCACCTGGTCACACAACTTTCCTAAAGCGATCAAGAATGCAGTTACGTCATACAATTTCTAGCATTTTCCATTAAAAAAGCATTTGACAAGCTTGCAGTAATATATTCAACCACGGAATGTTTTTAAAAACCAAGAACTTCTTCAGAGATGTTTTATTCTTACAGTAGATTGCTAGATTTTTGCATTAAAATTTTCTTTGTTCGCCTTTAAACAGAAACAGTACCAAGTGCAAGGGAGATAACTCCGTGTCATGACAAATATAATGGCTAAATTATAACACTTTTTCCACTTTTATTTTAAATTTGCAACATTTAATTTATTTACATCAATTACTTTTGAGCTTTACTCACGCCAATATATCTCCACCATGGCAACGCAACTAATGTCAAATTTGAATAAATCTCAAAATGATTAGCAAAATAAATTTAACAAACGCTCTATTACAAAATAAAAATATTAATATGGGGTTCAGGGGAGATAGCAGAAGTTTCTTAGGCCAGTCACTTTTTCCAGGCAACGCCAAGATGGGTCGGCTAGTTTCCCACATAAAATTATCCTGGGAAGATTTGATTTCACTTCAATATTAAAACTTGCGACTACAAGAACTTATAAATATAAAATACACTTCACTTACAAGCAAGTTACCTTTCTTTATCTTGTTATATTCTTTCAAAATTATGTATATATTTCTATGTTTATAAACTGGTTACTTTTTAATGGTTCATTAGTCTTACCAATTCTTCACACAAATTGACTTTCACCATTACAGTCTGATACATAAATAGGGACAGATAGTTTTAGTCAGTAAATTGGTCAGCTGATCGCTTCGGTTTATCAATTTTACAGCATATTAAGTCTTTATGGGTTATTTCATATCAACACAATACCCATTTGAAACGATTCACTGAATCTGCAATTTTACTCATAGCTAGAAGGAAGTCATTCAAATCCATCTGATAACTTACAGATAATGCCTTACAGCAAACTGATAACGCATGTCCACATATGTTTTCCCAATAATTCAAAATGGCTGACAGGAAGTAGCTCATATTTATCGTTTAAAACAAAGGGAGTAAACTGTGTTAAGACTTGAGCTGTTCACACTATTTCCAACGATATTAATATTTAAGCGAATGCGTAAAAATCAGACTGAATTTTAACTTGGTTTATCAACTCTATAGTCTGTGTATCCCTATGGCTAGGACGAAGAGAGGAAATAATAACAATCTATTAATGGAGTTCAACCTTTTCGTTCATATATACTTTAATGAAATAAAATACAGGCAAAAATATTCTTTAGTTCTGGGATTGAGTTATGTTTATATTAGAGAAATAATGACTTTCTTTTCAGTTAATTTATATAGTGTCTTCATACACACCGTAAAGACGTATGTAAATTAGATAGCAAAATAATAAGACTTTACTTCTATAGTCCATGATAAATGCCAGTATACTGAAATCATATGCCCTTAATAGGGTTAAGATGAAAATTCATATACACTAAATGTACAAAAGCAAGGAAATTCCCAAATTTTTACACTTTTATTTTCATTAAGGGTATGCGAGCACAACAGGGCTATGTATTTTACTGGTAGGAATTTTTCTTCAGCGAACCTCACACACTTCATCAACTCGTGCATAGATATTTATACTGTAGTGATGTGATAATGAAATGGTTTGGTTGATATGTAGTCATACCCTGGCAATAAAAGTGTAAAAATTTGGGAATTTCCTTGATTTTGTACATTTAGTGTATATGAATTTTCATCTTAACCCTATTAAGGGCATATGATTTCAGTATACTGGCATTTATCATGGAATGTCACTACTTTTGTAAAGGCTATGCCTCAAGACAATGGTCATTTTTAAGGTTTTTTGGAATTTTCTGGAAAACTAAGGTATATGGTAAACTGAAATTAAAATGCCATCAACTAGACCCTAGAACCTCTATCTCTTCCAAAAATCAGCTGAATCCATCAAATAGTTGATGAGATACAGGGTGGCACACACGTACGTACGTACGTACACACGGATAACACAAAATCACTCCTGATCTTTCTGGATCCGTGGGTTGCCTTGACTAATGATGCTGAAATTCTACACACTTATAGAACCTATCAAATAAAAAATTTGTGCAAAGTTTTAACTAATTTGGTTTATTGGTTTTTGAGTTTTGACTGATCAAAGAAATGAGATTTCTAGCATAGGTCGTTTTTGAAGTCTATTAAGGGATAGAGTGCTATCGCGCCTCCCTTGATTATCCATTAGCACGTATGTAAATTAGATAGCAAAATAATAAGACTTTACTTCTATATTATCCATAAGCATGAGATAGAAATAAAGAAACTTATTATTATTTAGTTATCCAAGAAGAACTTCTAAACTACTACAGTTTATGAATTGTTTAATGAAATTAAAGTGGGACAACTATTGATGATTGTGACCCAACTGGTAATGGTTAGTCTAATATTATTTATAGCAGACTTTGTAGTGATATTCGACTGAGGTCAGCCATCTTTTAAATTATCGCCAACAGTTTTTAGCAATAAGAATTGATTTCTGTGAAAGACCACACGTCTTTTATATTTCCTTTTATCATTTCACATATGTCCTCAAAAAACTATTCTTAACTTTGTTACGTCATCGTCGGTTATCTTCTGTAGGAAAGACGTAGTAGGGAGGAGAAGAGGACATCGCCCACTAGATTTCGAAATCGGTTTTGTACTTTGTCAAGGCAGGAAAAGATGCTCTGAGCAGCACCTCCCTAGATGTGGCAACAGTATCTCCCCATCTTAGGACGTATTTGGCTCTTATAGAAGATTGCGTCAGGAGTAAGATACCTTCTGCAGCGGTAGAATGGTCGAACCATTTTTCCAGCGACCTTGGCAACGGATTTAATGTAAATCTTGTTACCGATAGTGTTAGGATTTTTACCCATTCAAATATGGGAAAAAAGAAAAAGGCTTGCAGAACAACTGACATGGTCAGAGTGATGGCACAAAACAACGATTTGGTTATAACAAGATTTTATGTAACTTAAAGAAATAAGAAATGAAGGATGAGAAGAAGATAGTCTGTTGCAAAAAAAAAAGTGTTGTATTTTGTACACTTAGCTTTTAAATTTCGTACTGGTAACAGTTCTTAATGTTCCATGTGAACTCAGAATGTGACCCATTGGGATTTTAAAGGCTTCCAATATGAGAAGTCATGGTCGGCCACGTGCGCCAGCGACTCACAGGATCACATGCCAGAAAGGTCGCACAAAGCATGGAGGGGAAAATAAAGACCGAAATTTTGTAAAATGCATTCATGTCGGGGTGCGACAGATGTGCTAAATAGCAGCCTGTGATTAATTGTTTTTCATCCGATTACATGGCACGTAAAAAAAATGGTTCTTCCGTTATGATAATTTCCAATAACAGCAAGGAGAAGGAAAGATAATTGTTTATATCATGACACCATCCATATTTTTTAACGATAAGAATAAGTTTCTGTTGGAGACAACACAAATCTTTATTTCCTTTTAGAAATTCACAAATGTCCTCAAAAGGCAGTTCTTAACCTTTATATCTCATCAGCGGAGATCTTCATAATAGGTTTGCTGTCAGGCGAAGCAAAAGTCGGTGACTTCAGTTTCATCTGTTGATTTGCTATTCCGCGATGTTTTAGTTCTGGCCGCGAAACATTGTATCCACGTTTCAACAAAATCTGACTCCTCCAATCACGAAAATGATTCTATTGTTGACACCATATTGTTACCTTATTCGGTATGTCTACTTGTAGTAGTCGCTTATAGCAGCGTCTTAGTCGTATGCTATGTGCAATTCCGGCTTGTTTGACTCGTTCGTCAAATGTCTTAATTAATTCGCTGTTCAGGTACCTCGTTATAATACATCTTCCTATTCAAGAAGCTTCTTATTTCCAATAACTACAGGCTTGTGGAACTCTCTTCCTGCTGACTGTTTTCCTCCTGCTTAATATTTTCAATACTAAGTTCAATAGGCATCTATAAACTTTCATTTTAGTTGCATGCACTCAATAGTCATCTTTTACCCTCGTTTTTATTTCAAGATTACATAAATTCTTGAACATATCTAGTCATTTTTTTAATCTGAAGTTTCATTAATATTGAAAAAATGCCCCAACTTTTCTGCGAAACATCAACACTTTTGCACTGACCATTAGTTGGCGATCACTGGTCTATTTTAACATATTATTGTTGTTTGCTAAATATAGTCCATTAACAGTCTGACAGTGGCCTAGCTTCTGTTGGGCCGAGGTATGGTGCTAGGAGATCCACCCATCCAGACTTTACTTTGAGAAAGGGTTATCTTATTGGTAATCGCCTGAGGCTCCCTATTGGGGAATGCTGACAGAGCTGCTCAGGCATTTTTTGTAGGTCATTGTGCACTTTCCCTGGTGCACTGGTTTTCAAAATCTCACCTGGCCTTGTGTCTTTAAAAAAATTTTTTTTTTTAACATAGTTCACCCCAAACTAGGTAGGCCACCACTGTAGACGTAAGGGGCTACTGGGAAGAAAGAAAAGGGGAGAAAGTTGGGGAGGGGGGGGTCAACCTAAACTGGGATCTGCGCAGAGGAGGTAAATGAACATATACAAGTTTCATTAATATTGAAAAAATGCCCCAACTTTTCTGCGAAACATCAAAACTTTTGCACTGACCATTTTAATATATTATTGTTGTTTGCTAAATTTTTGGATAACTGTATATAGTCCATTGACAGTCTGACAGTGGCCTAGCTTCTGTTGGGCCGAGGTATGGTGCTAGGGGATCCACCCTCCCAGACTTTACTTACTTTCTTTGAGAAAGGGGTATCTTATTGGTAATCGCCTGGGGCTCCCTATTGGGGAATGCCGACAGGGCTGCTCAGGACCTTGAACGTATACACGTTTTGTTACTCGTCATTTTTGAATCCGAAGTTTCATTAAAATTGAAATAATATCCCAACTTTTCTGTGGGCTATCAGAGAATTTTCACGGACCACCAATGGTTTGTGGACCACCAGTTGGCGACCACTGGTCTATTTCATATATTGTTGTTGTCTGCTAAATTTTTGTGCACCTGTATCTAGCTCTTTAACAAGCAGTGAACTCACCGAAGAAGATTGAATCCAGTAGATGCGAAGAAGTTGGAAAACTTAATCAGAGGAATGAATATTCATAACTACGAGAATTCATTCAGACACAGGTGCACATCTGCGCATGAGATGTTGATGAATTTGCGAGTTATGACTGCGTAAGTTCACCTTCTATCAACATGGCAGACATTTTGAAATGTTTATATCTTACTCTGATTGAAGGGATTTGATTAAAAAATGTATGATAACTGTAATATATTGAGATTCTTGGAAAACATACAAAGAAAAATAACAGAACTAATATAAAGTGTAAAAGATTTACAAAGAAAGATTGGAAAAATTAAAATCATAAGAGCAAAGCGTAGTATCTGTTCAATCAAGAGAGCCCCTTTTTTGAGTATTGATTTACTCCTCTCCAGGAGTTAGGCACGAGGTCAGTTTTTATCTTACTCCCACAAGTAAGATGTGACCCACGGTCGGGTCGGGAAAGTGGGGTTTAAAAATTGCCTGGGCAGCCCCGTCGACATTCCCCGGTAGGGGCGCCTCAGGCAGTAAGCAATAAACTTACTCCTTCCCAAAGAGGGGACGCAAAGCCTGGGAAGGTGGACCTCCCAAAACTGCACAGGACAGACCCATTGACCGGCGTAAATCAAGACCCGAAGGCCAAGACAACACCAGTATGGGGTGCAGTATCCATCGGAACAGATACTACAATTTGATCTTAGCCAAAAGGCCAACACCTCTACAAGATCTCTATCTTAATAAAGTAGGTATGCTTATATTTTTATATATTTGTATGTACAGAATTCACTCCTAAACGACCTTATGTATAACTCTGCCCTCGTGGGAAGGCCAGTGAATAGGGGCAATGGCATTTCTAACTTGGGTGGACATTTTTGCAATATTTGATTTTCTATCAAGATGGCAGACCTTTTGAAATAGTTATATTTTATTCAGATTGAAGGGATTTGATTAAAAACAATAATGTAATGTAATGGGAGGGGACAGTGGTTAAGTGGTTCACGACACATACTAACAACCTGGGTGTGCCAAGTTCGAATCCAGTTCGTTCCACACAAACACTTTCACTTAGGATGTTGGCAACCTTCACGTGGTCCCTCCTGTAAGTACCTGATGTCTTTCTAGAAAGAATTTAACATCTGATTCTTACTAGACGGATGAATGAATTGCGTTTATTGGAAGACATACACAGAAAAATGACAAATGTGAAACGAGTAAAAAAATCTGCAATGAAAGATGAGTAACGTAGTTGATTCTAATTTTTCCAAAAAGAATTAAAAGTGACCTCATTCTAAATTTTTGAATAATTAAATGCCATTTCTAACTATGATGGACATTTTTGTAATATTTCTCTTCAATCTGAAAAGTTATTGTTAAAATAGATTTCAAAAACTCTTGAATCTTTTCGCTAATAGAGACATATTTTGGGAACAAGTCGGTACATCAGATTAAGATGGAATTAGATAAATTCAGAAATAATGGTATAAAAACACAATGAGTACGGCATTTGTTAGAATTTTCAGATTTAATATTTAGTCGAAATCGATCTGAATATCGATATTGTATTTTATTCACCTCCTCTCCAGGAGGTTAGACACAAAGACGTCATCGCTAGGATAAGCGCATTCTCGCCTACAAAAAAATGCCTGTCAGTATTTCCATGTGAGGGCGCCTCAGTCGATTAGCAATAAACTAACCCCTTCTAGTGTTCCTAATCTTTCGGCTGGCAATTATTTCCGTTTTATTAACCCTTAAATCAAATCGCTTTTGGCCTTGATAAGTTGTGACCCAATAGTAACAGAAAAAGAAATCTCTAACAGCCACTTCTTAGTTATTCAGCCTAGTCTTAATCCAAATTACATGTAACACTAGCATAGTCAGTCACACACTAACAAATTGGTGCATCGGTTACGAAAGGTTGGCGACCCCTAATTAAACTGATAATTAACCCTAACCCCTAATTTAACTGATAATTAACCCTAACCCCTAATTTAACTGATAATTAACCCTAACCCCTAATTAAACTGATAATTAACCCTAACCCCTAATTAAACTGATAATTAACCCTAACCCCTAATTTAACTGATAATTAACCCTAACCCCTAATTTAACTGATAATTAACCCTAACCCCTAATTAAACTGATAATTAACCCTAACCCCTAATTTAACTGATAATTAACCCTAACCCCTAATTAAACTGATAATTAACCCTAACCCCTAATTTAACTGATAATTAACCCTAACCCCTAATTTAACTGATAATTAACCCTAACCTCTAATTTAACTGATACTAGAAAAAATCATGTTTTCCCAATCTATTGTAGAGAACTGACATCCCTTTTCCTTATACAATGAACTATTCCAATAAGCATATTAACGACCACACTGTAAGCCTCAAAAGGTAAGACTGTGGTACAAGTACAGCTAGACCGTTCCCCATATACATTACAAGCCAGTTACCCAACTTGAAACTAACCATAGCATTGTTCACACACAGTAATAAACCATTTTATATTTGAATGTTGGCCGTTCGAGTTGTTAAATACCTTTGGATAACATTACAAAACCATCTCTCAACTCAGTTTCACGAATGGAAAGGGGGATTGTAAAGTGAACTGACGACTACTTCCTGCCTTTTGGATTGGATAAGTCACATGATTACACTCAGCCAATGAGGACGTGTGAAGCTAAGTTCACTTTTTAACAGGGCAAGTACTGCATTACTTTAATGAGCTTGTATTACTGACACCCCCTTAATTATACAATGAACTATTCTGAAAAGCATATCAGCGACGAAAATGCTAGTCTCCATAAGTTAAATGCAGTACCAGTACAGCCGGACCGTTCCCCATATGCATTACAAGCCAGTTACGCAACTTGTAACTACCTGTTGAATTGTTCACTTACGGTAATAAGCCTTTATCTTTATACGTTGACCGTTCGAGATTTTATTAAAAATCTTTGGATAACATTACAAAACTCAACTATATATCCATTTGCCCTAACTATGTTTTGCTCTTACTAATGAGTCACCACATATCAAGGCCAAAAACCACTCGAGGATAAGGGTTAATGAGATAGACAGTTGAATTATAAGAGGATTGAAAATCTTCATATGCCACCAACTGAAAACAGCCAATCAAGAAAACAGCAATTTTTCCCCCTTTGTCAGAAAGATTGCCCATAGAATGTGTTTTATTTCCAAATTATTCATTTCTTTCTTTCTCTTCCACTTTTTAAAATGTTCGCTTTGCTTTTATGTTTCTTTGTAAATTCCATTGAATGTTAGAACTACACACATTAAGTCACATGATTAAACTCAGCCAATGAGGGCGTATGAAGAAAAGGTCAACTTTTTAACAGGGCAAATATTGTATTACTTTAATGGGGTTGTATTGTAGAGAAAGTACTGACACCCCCTTCGTTATACAATGAACTATTCTGAAAAGCATATCAATGACGAAAATGCTAGCCTCCATTAGTTAAATGGAGTACCAGTACAGCCCGGCCATTCCCCATATACATTACAAGCTAGTTATCATTTAATACAAAACAATCTCTCAACTCAATTTCATGAATAGGAGGGGGATTGTAAAGTGAACTGACAACTGCTTTCTGTGTTTAAATCATACCATTTTTAGATTGGATGTTGGCAACCTTCACATGTTCCCTCCTGTGAGTACCTCATTCTATCGAAAAAAAAACCCAAACAATACCATTATATCAGAAACAAGCAACTCACTGTTACTTGGCGATTTATACGATTTGTGATAATGAGTCGCACAATCATCATCGTCATGATCGGCACCACCCGAAGATTATCGATGCTGAAATAACGATGAGCCGCAATTCGTTTCTGGTGACCATTACGCTACAACTGTCAGGCAGGTCTACGGGTTTAATGCGGCAGGATTAGCAGTAATTGTGAAAGTCGGGTGTCTTCTTCGTCAAGCTGAACTTAGATTTAGCAAAAACCTATTTATGGAGTTTACGACAAGGATTTGTCTCATTGGCAATGGCGTGTCACAGATTTCCAGCAACAACAACTAATCCCCAATGGCGGCCGGCGATAAAAAAGCATAAACAAGGCTTAAAGATAAATAAATGCCAAGAGGTTTTCGTAGATAATTACAAAGCCAAGAGATAAAGAGAATTCGCAAGTTGCAATTAAGCCAATACGTCAAAGGATTCTCGCCTATAAAAGTTTACAGATAATGTAACTTGCTCTCTTGAACTCAGGAAATGACTATGAAAGAGAAGTTTTAACTTTGTTTTATTTGATTGATGCGGGATGTTATATTGAGGAATCTAACATGGTTTTCTCTCTCTTTATTAAGTTAGGTATGTTTTTATTTGGAGATATATGGATGTACAGGATTCACTCCTAAATTTATTAACCGATCATTATGAATTCTGGAGCACAGCTGCTGAGCGTAAGGAGTCCAAATGTGGGCGGTATTTAATTAAATTTCTTTTTTATGCGAAGGAGGTAAGAAGGGGGGGGGTGGAAGCATTTCATAAAGATTAATACACCTCCGAGTTTTTTGAAATTTTTACAATAGGTATACGACATCAATTAATAAATATTCCCAAAATCTCGGGGTTTTTTTTTTTTTAGTGTTTTAAAGATTTTTTAGAGATATAATATAAGAACAACCTTCCATTTAAAATATTTCAGATTTGTACTGAATTTGATCCATAGTCATAAGCCACCAATTAAACAAGATTCCCTGAATTTCAATTTCTTCTTAAGACCCCTTAAGCTTAAGCCTTAAATTTTAGATATGTTATATAATCAGAATCAGGTAATGGATTTTGATCAACATTAGAATATAGATTCGAGAAATAAGGTTTAGTATCATTGTATCTTTGTTTTAATCTCCATAAGGACATAAAAGTGGTGCAAAACTGTTCTGTCTGCGGAATTAATTTTACCCGTCCTGGGACGAGTATTATTCTAGTACTATATCTATTTGAGGAAATGTTTCCGATTTTTTTTTAGATGAGAGTTGATGATTCGGATTATTTTGATTATTTAAACGACTATTCTCATCTCGCACATATTTCTCACAACGTTTTGGCCGATGTAATCCTAACTAAATGCAATACTACGAATAAAATAAAAATTACTTGCATAAGGCTTTCTAGCAGGCCATGATTGACATTGCGAGAACAATTTACCCCTTGGATTAAATAAAGGATTCAGTTCAAAATTTCCGATAAATTCCAGAGTTCAACCAGATGAACCTGAAATGGATGCCGACGTGGACTAACCCACTTGGAGTGCCAAGTTCAAATACTGTTAGATCCATGGCACCACTTTCGTTATGGATGTTGGCAACCTTCATAGGGTCCCTCCTGTAAGTATCTGATATTAGAAAAAATTGGGAAACGGCAATGCCAAAAAGAGAATCAAGTCGATCAAAGAATCAATACCATGTTGATTCATATGAAGTTACGTTTTATAATATTCTAGTGCTGGTTAGGGTGGGGGTTAGGGTTAGGGTTTATTTTATTGGTTAATACCATTTTTAACCAGAAGAAAGTTTCCGCTTTTGACTGAAGAAAGAGTATATCAGGCGTGTGTATGCAATTTGATGATGTATGGAAGTGAAACTTGGCCAGCGAGGGTTGAGGATATGCGTTGCATGGAGAGAAATGATATAAGAATGATACTTTTCCCACTACTTACTCCATTTAGGCAGTGATCACAAACTAAATTACTGAATATCTCACTAGTGGCTCAGAATGTATTTGGACAGAGCTCAACTAGAACTCGCTACAAAAGTTTGTCAACCAAAAGGAGCAACAATACTTATGATCTAATCACAATGTTCATGAATGATGATCATGTGTTTATTTAAGGCATTATCAGAAGGGATTGATCACTACGTGTCATAGCTCAAGTACTGAGTAAGGTTCCTCGATCAAAGAGAATAATGGGTTGAGCTGAGACAATTTTTGAAACCATATTAATCTTTGTTTAATACAGAAACAACACCTATTGTAAACGATTCATTGTAGACCATTACTTTAACAAAAGTTATTTTACCCAAAGGGAAATTGCAGATTACAAAAGTTATTTTAACCAAAGCTGAAGGGAAATTGCAGATTAATAATTTTCACTGGAGTTATTAATGTATAATCGAACAAAATAGATCTGAGAGAATTTGAACTCAGTATAATCAATCCTTTAAGAAAGAATTACTTAGTTCGGGACAGACGACTGTTAACATGAAACATTTTTAAATAATCACCTAAAAATAAAAATCAGCAGGAGGAATAACTCATTTTAAATTGAAGAATATAATAGAAGTCGTCTACCTTAAGTTTAGAAAAGGTGCAAAAAAACTAAAAATTAGAAACTAAAATGACTTCACTTCATCCGGACATCGCCGGGTAGGTACCTTTAGTGAGATATACACTTTTTATTTTTAATCATTTTGAATAAATCTGTTGTTTCGTTTCTTTGATTGGAGTATTTAGTAATATTTCGGAGGAAACAAAAAAATCGCTCAAGACCCATTTTTAAAGAACCAAAAGATAACCAAGAAAGTTAATCTCGTCTACAATTTCTAATTCCTCTATTTTTATTTGTTAAGTGATAAACAAAACTCAGACATTTAATCCCCAGACTACACAAGTAAATTCATCTCGAATTTCATTTTTATTGCCACTCTTGTATTCCCAGGACAGCTTACAAGTTAACTCCTCCTCTAATTCGACCTAACCCTAACCTACATCAATAATTTCGGCAATATTTACAATTGAGACCAAAAAGTGTTTTCATTTTATTTTTTCATTGAAATCTGGAAGAAATTAATTTCTCATTAAATGTTTACCCCCACCCCCACCTACCTCCCAAAATTTGCCTCCTTGATATTTTCTTAAAAATACTCACTTTTACAAATACATATGCAACTAGACGTACCTGTGACCCGTTGAGTCACAACAACTACCAATTTTTATTCTTTGATTTCATTCGAAAATCCATAAACTGTGACATGTTTTGAGTTATGCAAGACGAATGTCTTAACAAATAAATCTTCACTTCTATCCTTATTATTCTTTATTAGTTTTTTTCCTAGAAGTACAGATACTTATTTTGCCATATATTTTACATATGTGCTTCTGGTGTGTACAGGCACACATATAAATTAGATGACTGTGCTTAGAAACGAGTCATTCTTTCCCTAAATGCCAAAAGGGACAAAGAAATATTATGGAGTGTTGGAAACAATAGAGGCGAGAGAAATACATAAATATCTAAGAGAGGTGGGTGAGTTATTCAGTTAATCATAAATTAGGGCAAATTAGAATTATTTTTTAACATAATTCAACTTCCGTATATATATATTGGAGAAAATCGTTAGTGGAAACAAACGTTTATTAACTCCCATTTAGTATAATAATAGATTTTTTTGCGATGTTTTGACAGTTCGAATCAGCAAAAGGATTGCTCGTCTGCAATTCATGTTTATTTTTCTCTGTCAACTGAACCATTCTTTTTTGGTGCTATCGTCATCTGTATTGTTGCCAGCCCAAAATCAATTCTTCAGCAGAAATGTTCCGACAAACACGAGGTCAGCATGTTTTGATATGCGATGCAAAAACGGGAAAATGCAGAAAGAGAAATGGCCTCACTCGTTAAGTGTGCTAATAATCATTTATAGTGGGTAGTTTACTAATTGTATGCTAATGAGGCAAGCTGTTAACAATATCATAACACCTACTGGAAACTAAGTGATATTAGGGCCTCACTGGACCTTAAACTTACTAATAATTCTTATATTTTGAATTCTTTTCTCCATCTCTCAAGATCTCTGGCTCTTTCGGCTACAACAAGACGTTTTTTTTAGTATAATAAAACCTTTTATAGATTAATTAAAAATTCAATTCTAGATTTTACTTTACGACTGGATTGGTTTGGTTGTTTTGTTTTACGGCATATCAACCCTTTTCAGGTTATTTAATTCAGAATCAGGTCATTTTGGTAAAAGTTTTCATGGTTCAAGATCTTTACATGTTCAAATATTTATTCATGGTGTTTGGTTTGATTGTTTTGTAGAGGAAAATTCTTGTTTGTATTTAGCTTTGCAGAACATGATTGACTTTTGCAAAGGGAAGAGAAAAAACTGATAACATCAATGTTTGGTGCATTCAAAGTCAGGAAGTCGCTATCTTCAGACAGCCTGATCTGGTAGCACGAGACCTTATGCTTGGAAAAGAAGCTTGATGGCGTGTATGCGAGAATTATAAGAGCTGCTTTCAACATTCCCTGGACGCAAGACTTTACAAAAGAGCCACTTGATGAGCACCTTCCTCAGATCCCAGCCGTTATTTGAGAAAGAGAAAAAACAGTTTTGCAGATCATTGTCAGAGGGCTAAGGATGAAATAGTGATATTATTTTGTCGATGCCCAAACAAGGATGTAATTCAGTGGAGGATACTGCACAGAACTAACTGCTGTCAACATCTCTTGGTATCAGCTCTCCATAAAAACCACAACTTTATGAGCATTTTCTTCAGATCTTGGCCTTGATCAGAGAGAGAAGAACAAGATTTATTGGCCACTGTAAGAGGACAAAAGATCAAATCATGTTATTTTGTGGAGATTAAAATAGGTATGTAATTTAATAGAGCAGACCGCACAGAGCTTACATCAGACATTTAGCAGAGGAAGCACAAGAGGTTATGAAAAGAATTGACTTCAAAGAGCAGCAAAAAAAGATTCCGCTGGTGAGTTGGAACGGGCGCGCCGCACATCCGTTTGCATTGAAGTCTTGAGTCCAATTGGATAGAAAGCGGGGGGGGGGGGGTGAACTGTAAATAGTTCAGCAGAAGTACATCCCATGCAAATTATTTTCATTGGATAATAGATCAATCACTCCGTGTTCAAAAATAAGCTTACACAAAAGAAAATAGTTCATCGACATGTAACTGCTACAGGATTAACTCCTATGAACAAAAAAAAATTGCTAAACGATCTAACTACAACGAGGACCATTTTCATATTTATTTGCATATTTTCTTAATAGGTTCAACTAAGGATTTTTTTTCTCTTAAGCTTAAGCTTTTCAAAAAGGATTCTTTTTTCATCAGTTTTCATCACTATTTGAATTAATAAAAGATGAACAATTAGCAGTGTAAGCACAATGCACCTATAAAGACCTATCTGTTGAGCGAGATGGTGTGAGAGAGTTAAGAAGATCTGTGACACTAGCACGATTGGATGATGATGATGATGATGATGATGATGATGATGATGATGATGATCTCTAATTTCCTAAACAGCCAGGTTTTCCAATTCTTTTTGACATATCATCATCATGGTTATCTTCATAATTGCTTCGCAGCCTAAGAAGAAGTGGGTGATTTAATTTATACCTGCCACCGATTTGTTATCCTTCCATTTTAAGGCCTAACGTATGCTATGAAATATAGCAGCGTTTCAATAAAAACAGACTCCTCTAATCGCAAAGATTAATCCTATCTGAGAAACCATATTGTTATTGAGTGGAAAGTTGTCTTACCTGGTATGTTTATAGTAATTTCTTAGTCGCATTCTAAGGAAGCATGCTGTTGGCAATCTCACTGCAACATGAATTAGTTAAAATGTCTTATGTTTTTCGATTTTAATTCAAACGATAAGGTTTCATAAAAACGATTTATTAATGACAACGCAAGAAGTTGGTATTTATATTTGGGCTTTAAAAGAAAAAATTAATTAAAATTTAATAAAATAGAATTTAGCTATTCGTATGATAATAGAACAATGTTGGAGAAAAATAGTCGAGTCTACCGGAAATTAAACTCAAATTTAGCAACGCGTGGGTAGAGAAATTAAATAAATTTCGAGGCACATTTTGGGGTTGCTGAAATTCGCTATATACTACCGGTGGCAGTACAGACACATGTCGAAAAGTAAAAAGATGTTTAAGAAGACAAAGACATTTCATTTATTAATAGTTTATGGTAGACAAAGTATAAAAGACAGATACATTGTTCTAATCTATATATAAAATACGTTAAGACAATTTCATGTTCGTACATACGTTATCACTCTCTACCCCTTTTTTACAAGAATCGCCCAAGATGTAATGCAAAAATAGTAATTTTAAGAATTCAACCTGATGTCGCTATTGTGTCAAATGTGAATATCAAATTAAAATATATTTTCTTTGCCTTAGGATCAAGGTATAGTATATGTTATGTTCAAAGATGGTACAATGATATCGTAGTGTTGGCGTTACTATATGTTACAAACTTGTACAAATGTTTTGAAGATAGACCTTCATAATCAGATACATTCTGAAACTACATTAACCAGCGTACTTAGATAAATATGTTTAATTGTGAACAAGGGTGGTACAATAATATTGTTGGGTCTGCATTCCCACCGGACGTTAGTAGAATAGAAACATTTTGAAGCATGGCAGCAAAATACAACAGATGAAGGATACAATTGTGGAAAGTCCATGGGTCCCGTTAGTAAACAGAAGAATGCATATTTTATTTAAAAGGTAAAAATAAATGGAAATCAAAATCAAAGATTTTCTCATGGTGTCATTTTTGCTCGTTGCATAAGTTACGTTTGCTTAGGACATCTGAAAGGCGAATGAGGAAGAAATCCAGTTTTAGTTCTCGACTACGTGATGATGCGAGTTTCCAACAAGATCTCGTTTTCACAACACGATTGAGGGAGGAGGTCTAATCATTTTGTCACAAGGAGGAAGAACTAGTTAGGAAACAAGTTTCTATCTGAGAGAGAGAGAGAGAGAGAGAGAGAAAGAGAGAGAGAGAGATCCATGATATCGACAGAACAATTCTTATAAGTAAAAGGTATCAATTATGTATTATCAAATATTAATCATGTTAATAAGTAGATTATGTTTGTGGTGCTAGTAAACAGATGAATACATATTTTATTTAAAAGTTAAAAATAAATGGGAAGCAAAAATCAAAGACTTAGATTTTCTCATGGTGTCAGTTTTGTTACGTCTGCTTAGGACATCTGAACGGCTAATATGGACGAAATTCAGTCTTAATTCTTGATCACGTGATGATGCAAGATCTCGTTTTCAAAACACGATTAGGGGCGGGTCTAATCTCTTTGTCACAATGGGAAATAACTAGTTAGGAAACAAGTTTCTATCTAAGAGAGAGAGAGAGAGATAGAGAGAGAGAGGAAGAGATCCCTGGTCCCAGCAGAACCATTCTTATAGTGATTTTTTTTTAATAAGTAAAAGGTATCCATTATGTATTATCAAATAAAGATTTGTTCATGTTAATAGGAAGATTATGTTTTTGTCTTTGGTAAATGTTTCAATCTTCCTCATCGGCACCAAGTAATAAACACGGTTGTTTCTTGCACAGATTTCATAGAGAACTGCCATATTGATTACTGTGGGAAACATGGGGTTTGAAAATCATAAATCTTTCACTGTTGGGAGTTTGCTAATGAGTGCAGTCAGCAGGTTAACAGGAATATTTCAAACCATTCTCTTCAGCTTATTCTAAAATATAATTGGCTTTAAAGATGTTCGTTTTCTCATGACCGCAGTTCATACAATGGGTCACCTTTCAAGAAAAACACTCTTTAAAGATGAAGGATTTCAAACAACGTGATACGAATTAGGAATACTTTTTAAGACTGTTGTTAGAAATCCCTTATGAAGACCTAAACGAAACTAGTACGTATTCCATTCTTTAAAACAAATATTCCGTCATTTTCAGATGAGAAATCTATTAAAATTGATATTAGCAAAAAATAATCCCGGAAGCATTAACAGGCGAGATCGAAGTGAAAGCTAACAGGTTCAATTGAACATATTAAAGAATACTAAAACCCAACACAAGGTTGACGAAATTACAAACATATGCATATATACACATACATATGTGTATATATATCCATAAGTATACACACACATATGTGTGTATATATAAGTATACACACAGTGTGTGTCACACACACATGTGCATATATACACATACATATGTGTGTATATATCCATAAGTATACACACACATGTGTGTTTATATAAGTATACACACATGTGCATACATACACATACATATGTGTGTATATATAAGTATACACACACACATATGCATATATATAAGTATACACACACACATGTGCATATATACACATATATATGTGTGTATATATAAGTATACACACATGTGCATATATACACATACATATGTGTGTATGTATACATAAGTATACACACACACATATATATATACACACATACATATGTGTATATGTATACATAAGTATACACACACACACATATATATATATACACACATACATATGTGTATATGTATATATATATATATATAAGTATACAGACACACCCACACATAAATATATGTGTGTATGTATATAAGTATACACACACACATATACACATACATATACACTTGGCACAGCTATGTAGATGTGTTCATACCAGTCAAGGATATGTCCTCAACGATCAGTTCGACAGAGGGATGTCCGTTGTAGTTTCTTCTGGCTCTGCTATCTCGGGCTGAGATAGGGTTCTGTTCAGTCTCAGGAAGTCCCCCTTCCAGACATTACATTTGTGAAGGGGTTAGTTTATTGTTAATCGCCTGAGGCACGTCTACCGGGGGCTGCCTAAACATTTTTGTAGCTTAGAGATCGCTAATCCTGATGCACTGGATTTTCAAACCCACACCTGACCTTGTGTCTAACCTCCTAAAGAGAAAGTAAATATATATATATATATATATATATATATATATATATATATATATATATATATATATATAACATGGGATCTTCATTGGTGGCTAAGCTTTCTACAGACATGAACTGCATTTGAGAACGTCGCCTAACAGAAATTTTTTACACACGGTCATTCTTGGCAACACTCAATGTGTTCAGAGAATTGAATTTATTTCTCTACTCACGCGTTGCTAATCTTGATATATGAAGATTATTTTATTTTTATTTTTTGAAGCTTTAAAAAATATTGTCTACTTCCGATTGTAGGTCTATTTCCAGCGAAATACATTATATATAATTTAAAACAGAACGGCTATTCTTATGATTTAGCCATTGAATATGCAAATTCGACAATGAAAGATTTGTGACAGATCGACTGATACTAAAATCAAATGTTTCAAGATTTTTCTTTATCAACTTTTAAATTGGTTAACCAAGTCTCAACTTGCATTTTATTTCAAGAATTATTGTAGACAAAATACTTATACTCCTTTTCCTTATACATTGAACTATTTTGAATAACATATTAATGACGACGATTCTAATCTCGAGGAGTGTGATGATAGTATAAGTAGAGCCGTCCCATTTCCCATATACATTACAAGCCAGTAATCTAATCTATTGCATTGTTCACTTACAGCTGGACCGTTGCCCGTATACATTACAAGCTAGTTATCCCACTTTAAACTATCTATTGCATTGTTCACTTACAGTAATAAACCATTGTATATTTGTATGTCAGCCTCGAAGAGTATGATTGTAGTACAAGTACAGCTGGACCGTTGCCCGTATACATTACAAGCCAGTTATCCCACTTTAAACTATCTATTGCATTGTTCACTTAAACTAATAAACGCTTATGTATTCATATGCTGGCAGTTATTATTAAAAACCTTTGGATAACATTACAAACAAAAATTACATATGCTTTTCTGGAACCCTAATACTTAATAAAAAATGTTTTATTTAAAGAAATTATCCAGCCAGACAGCTCTTCCCGAAGAGAAACCATAAAAGTACCAACATCGTGAGGTATATCTGATATCGAAAGTTTCGAATATTTCCTCTCAGACAATTTAAAACAGAGACAACATTTTAAGAGATCCATTTGAATGGCGGTCTCTACTTTAGGATCATAAAATGCATGAGCACAAATTTAGTATGATTGCTTGCATAAATCCAGGAAAGAAGCCGCTCATTATCGGACAGCTAGAATTGGAATTAATTGAATTCTTTTAGAATTTGGGAATCGCAAGAACTTTCCTCATAATCCGTTACCGTTTCCAGAGATTTTATCTGCAGAGAATATCATGTAAACTGCATGCCCCTTTATTTTCAAAATGGAGATAGATACGTCTGTAAATGAAGTACTGCTGTCTCACATGAGAAGACACAGTAGAACATCGACTTTTTAATCAAGTGTGGGGGATAATCTCTTCTGTTCACTACAGTCGCTTTGCCACAGAAGATACATTGCTAGTGTTGGCCTTTTGGCTAAGATCAAAGTGTAGTATCTGTTCCGATGGATACTGCACCCCCATACTGGTGTTGTCTTGTCCTTTGGGTCTTGATTTACGCCGGTCAATGGGTCTGTCCTGTGCAGTTCTGGAAGGTCCACCTTCCCAGGCTTTGCCTCCCCTCTTCGGGGAGGAGTAAGTTTATTGCTTACTGTCTGAGGAGCCTCTACCGGGGAATGCCGACGGGGCTGACCAGGCAATTTTTAAGCCCCACTTTCCCGACCCGACTTTGGGTCACATCTTACTTGTGGGAGTAAGATAAAAAACTGGCCTTGTGCCTAACTCCTGGAGAGGAGTAAATCAATACTCTACCGTTATTTCCATGGAAAATGTTTGACTGAGATTCAATCTCTCGTTCTTCGTTGTAAAACATTCACAACAAGAACTCATCCCGTAACCACAACTGCAAAGAAATTTCCATGAACAGAGTTTTTTTCCAAGAACTTCCCATCAATGGAACACATTATCACGGGATTTCGTCCCTGCGGCTACACTACAATATGGTCATTATCAAATATAATGTTAACAAATACTTGTCACAAACTGTCCTCAAACGTAATCAATTTTTGTTCATTCCATTCATCATTTTCAACCCTCTCATATTATTCTTCATAATTCAACTGACAATCTATATCGCTCATCATGTTTCAGTAATTTTTAACCTTGATCAATGGTTACCCACTAGTATCTAAAAAAAAAGACTTGTCAGAATTTTGTTTGGTTGAACTTTCAATATGCGTTATATAATGACTGTCACGTGATGTGCATTATATAATGACTATCACGTGATGTGCGTTATATAATGACTGTCACGTGATGTGCGTTATATAATGACTGTCACGTGATGTGTGTTATATAATGACTATCACGTGATGTGCGTTATATAATGACTATCACGTGATGTATGTATAAACTTTATCCCCCTCTCTGTCACTATAACCACACGCCTGTGTATGCGCGCGCATGGGTGTGTGTGTGCGTATTTATGTGTGTGTGTGTGTATGTATCGCTCACCTATTCACAAGACTCAAGATTAGACCACACGCATACGGACACACACACGCACGCAGACACAACTTCATTTTTGGAGACGACAAAAAGCAATAAAAAGTATTAAATTTCAAAAGAAATTCTCCGCACCCTAGGAGGCTGGGATGACCGATGGATCATGGATGGGTAACACGCACTTGACCAAGAGAAGCAGGAAAAATGACAAATAAAAAATAAAAATAAAAATCAAAGATACCCACACACCCGCAAACCCACGCATGCGCAAAAACAATAACAAATTCCTCAAATGAAACAACATTTGCTCGAATCGAAAGACATTTCTTCAAATGGATTTTCATATCTGATGAAACCGAGCCACCGCTTGAAACGCGTTATATATAAAATCATAAAATGGTAAAACAACAAAATAATAAATAAATGTTGAAAAAAACAACAAAATAATAAATAAATGTTGAAAAAAACATTCTACAAATGTTGGTAGCCTTACTCCTTTATTCGCTGAGATCACCTAACCCCCAGCTGTCAATCATTCCTAGTTCGTCTAACAACAATTCTCGAATGAGGACCTTTATTATCTAACATATGCAACAAACCTCAAGTAAGTTTGGGTTTAATTCTATCAGAACTTTCTATAAAGTATTTGTTTGCAAGTTTGAGAATGTTTAAATGTTTCGAGCGTAAGTTCAGCAGATCAATGCGAGCACGAGGATCGCATGTCCCTTACCGAAGAAGAAAATCAATGATACAAGGCCTAAAAAAGTCGACTATTCTTTCTAGACAAACCAATAAGAGGTCTTCCGTTACGTGTATATGTTAGCTTCAGTATGTTAAAAAGCCAGAGAATATCTAAACTTGTAATGGTTTTATGCGTAGGCTTCTCGGAGGTTGGGCATCAAGTAACACTTTTTTCGTCCCTATTTCCTGTGTGTGTACATTCTTAAAATACATTTTGTAAAGCAAAACGGTGGAGGTCATTAGTGATGGTACCCTGGTTTCATTACAAATTTCGAGTATTGCAACATCAGATTCGTTCTGTTTTCAAGTCCCCTTAGTATACTTTGCTCTATGAAGTACTTTTGAAAAAAACATTTTTAAATTATACAGGAGTTAAGGTTAGGGTGAGGGTGGGGGTTGAAAAAACATTTTTAAATTATACAGGAGTAAGGGTTAGGGTTAGGGTGGGGGTTGAAAAAACTTTTTAAAATTATACAGGAGTTAAGGTTAGGGTTAGGGTGGGGGTTGAAAAAACATTTTTAAATTATACAGGAGTAAGGGTTAGGGTTAGGGTGGGGGTTGAAAAAACTTTTTAAAATTATACAGGAGTTAAGGTTAGGGTTAGGGTGGGGGTTGAAAAAACATTTTTAAATTATACAGGAGTTAAGGTTAGGGTTAGGGTGGGAGTTGAAAAAAACATTTTTAAATTATACAGGAGTTAAGGTTAGGGTTAGGGTGGGGGTTGAAAAAACATTTTTAAATTATACAGGAGTTAAGGTTAGGGTTAGGGTGGGGGTTGAAAAAAACATTTTTAAATTATACAGGAGTTAAGGTTAGGGTTAGGGTGGGGGTTGAAAAACATTTTTAAATTATACAGGAGTTAAGGTTAGAGTTAGGGTTGAAAAAACATTTTTTAATTATACAGGAGTTAAGGTTAGGGTTAGGGTTGAAAAAACATTTTAAAATTATACAGGAGTCAGCATTTTTTTTTAATATTCATATATTCTCACATCTATATCTAATGCTGAATTAATATATTGTGACACTCTCTAACGAAAATATTCTTGCATTATGTCTGTTTATATATATATATATTAATATTAAACAAAAAGTTACAACAACATCCGGACCAAGGTTTCAGATCCGAGAAAATCGGACCTTCATCAGCGGAGTCGTATAGCTTAATGAGTGAGAACAACCGCCAGGAATTTCAAAATATTGTCCGTTGGAAAGATGGAACACTTTCAGATTTAAAATTGTCACGTGCGTGGAAAATATGTAGTCAGTTATGGAAAGGTTTCAGATCAAAACAACAGCGACGCTGTACATAGAAAAAGCAAGAAATTAAATGGGAATAACATTAACAGTTGGACAGATGAGAAACTAGCAGGTTTAAATATATATATATATATATATATATATATATATATATATATATATATATATATATATGTGTGTGTTTGTGTGTGTGTAAATCGTATGTGACACCAGGGGAGGATATTCAGTATATATAATTAGGAGTAGCGATGAATGGAGAGGAATGCTATGAGAATGATACGATGTAATGTAAATGTAATGTAAATGTGAATCTGAAAGATCTGATGACCTCAGAGGAAGATTAAATCTGGACAGTATAGAGAGATGTAGGCAGTACGGGTGACTTCGATTGTATGGACACGTGGAAAGAACGGATAAGAGTTCTTGGGCAAGCAGATGCAGAACTGTTCAAGTAGCCGAGGCAGGTGAAGGCCAAGAAAAACATGGAAGGAAGTGATAAGAATGGAGTTGAGAGAAAGAGGGATAAATAAAGACCTGGCCAGAGATAGTTTAGTTTGGTTTGGTTGTTTTGTTTTACGGCACATCAACCCTCCTCGGGTTATTTAATGCTGAATCCTGTCATTTTGGTGAAAGTTTTTATGATTCAAGTTCTTTATATGTTCAAGTATTTATTTATGGTGTTTGATTGAGGGGAAGGTGGGAAGTGGAGAAGGGGGAGGGAAATGGAAAAGATATGGAGGGGGAATTTTTTTGTTTTCGATTTTTCAGAACATAATTGAGTTTTGCAAATAGAGAGAAAAAAAAAGAATTAAACATCACTTTTCGGTGCATTTTGGGTCAGGAAGACGATATCTTCAGACATCCTGATCTAGTAGCACCAGGAATGGTAGTTTGGAAGTCAATTTCTAAAAGCCGTCCACCACATGCATGCATGTACAACGGACACTAAATCGAATATGATGATGATGATGAGTAGCGAATTCAAGGTATTATATAAAAATGAGCATTTGATACAAACTAGCAATAAACGATAGTGGTAGAGGGATTAAACAACGCACAGGGAGAAAGGGTGAGAATAATAGACAGAAACCCAGATGACCTGGTGAGTAAATTGCAAATTACAGCTATGTAGAACAATTAAAAAGGATTATTTTTCAAACATAACTCAATCTACAAGTCTCCGAATATATAACATATATTTGTGTAATTAAAATATATACGATAAAAGCTTTAGAGAAACAAACGTTGATTAACTCAGCTTTGATATAAATAAAAGATATACATTTATTTATATTTCTTGTACCGATAAAACGATCGAGTTTCACTTCCAGCTTGAAGCACTTGCCTGTCTAATCCCATGAGATGAAGCTAATTTTGATAAGTTTGAGGTTCATAGTTTATTGTTATGATACAATTATATACAAGCCGCGCGTGCGTGGTCCCCCTCTGTATCTGACTCGATGTGGCAAGTGTAAAATGCAATAAATTTGGGCAATTTGGGGCATTTTTGACCCCCCCCCCTTTGACCCCCTGGGGGCACGAACCAGAATTTTTCTGAGGTCAAGGATGCTCATTTAATATCCAGAACAATTGCCTCTACATTTTGGCCAAGTTTCAGAAAAATTGAATGGATGGATCAAACGTTATGGGAGGAAAGGGTAATTTTTGCCATTTTAGGGGGCTTTTGAGCCCCTGAGGGCGCGAACCAGATTTTTTCCAAGGTCAGCGATACTTATTTTCTATTAGGAACAATTGCCTCCACATTTTGGCCAAGTTTCAGAGAAATTAAATGGATGGATGAAAAGTTATGGGGCAGAAAATGTCATTTTTTATCTTTTGACCCCCTGGGGGGCTAAACAGATTTTTTTTCAAAAATCGGAGAATGTCACTTTCTAACCTGACCAAAGTTACAACTTCATGCAAAATTTCAGAGAAATTCAATTGATGGTTGCGGAGAAAAATCCGTACGGACGGATGGACATGCCTCAAAACATAAGTCCTCCGATCTTATAAATCGGGGGACCAAATAAGGAATCAGGATTTCTCGATATTGAACTAAACAATGTCCAAGTGACGAATAACGGATTTATTATTTATTTATTGAATTATTAATCTGGTACGGTGGCTGAGTGGTTAACGACGTGGACTGAGGACCAGGGTGTGCCAGGTTCGAATCCAGTTCGTTCCACAAAAACACTTTCATCAAAACCCACAGCTGACCTTGTGTCTAACCTCCTGGAGAGGAGGTAAATAAAAATACTTAAGTTTGAAGTTTCAGTCATAGAATACAGTCATGACTCGAGGTAATGTGGTAAAAGAGCAATCGCTCATGGATTCTTCAATATTTAAAAAAAACATTTTTTTAATCTTATAGTTTACTTTTTCACTGAATGGATCAGTGTAATATATTCAAATAAATGAATATTTATTTTTCTTTTAAAAAATAGAAATAAAAAATGTTTATCGTTTAAAGAGATATATATTTTATTGTGATAGAAAATGTTTGCCTATTTTTTTCATCATTTCTTCTTTTGTAATTTCCTGTTGTATGAGTGCTCCCTAATTTTATAGTTAGATTCAATTCTACTTCCATTTTAACAATGCTGTTTGTAATAAAAACACGAAATCTATAGTTTATGTAGATTTAGTTTGCTTACAAAAGCAGATACAAACATAGATAAAAAGCAAAGAAGTAAATATTGTTAGAATAAAATAAGATAACAATAGTATATATATAAAAAAAAATATTAAATAAATATTGGGAAAAAAAAAATTAATTGAACACCGCTCTTGGCTGTTATCCCTACCTCCCCCCTCCGAACAAACAAAACATGTTTTCTTCTTTCTTTTCTCTCTTCTTTGTTCTTCTTTTTCTTTTTATTTTGATATGAATATGTAGCACTTCATCGGTGGGTTCAAATATAAAATATTCAGAAAAAAAAAAAAATTAAATAAGTAATTAAAATCATTAAAAAAAATAATCAGTTATGGTTTTAGTTTTATTACATTTGCTGCGGATATTAATATTTACTGCGTTATAAGCAATATTGCCATCCACACGTTTTTTGAGATTTAAAACACCTACCATTTGACAAGGAGGTCTTCCTCGAAATATATTATTGAACACGGTCACACAGATTACATCAGTGTTGAAGTTTTGCCTTATCAAGTAAGATTTGCTATATATAAAAAAAAAAAATTAAAAAAAGTTTTTAATAAAATATATAATTAAAATCACTTGTTTTTGTCTTACTTCTCAACGCCGACATATTTCCATTTCTTGCATTGTGATAGCCTTCTAATACTCCTCTATATAAACATAGATAAGTATTTATAGTAGAGAGTTCTCATTCAAGGGAGACAATCTCCAACAATCTTCTGCCTTCTGTAATACTTACTAGTCTAAAGATGTTTGGTGCTACTAGCAAAGCCACCACAGTTAAAAGAAAAAAGAAATTTTTATGATGAATCTGTTCGAACAATGTTACATTTTTCTGCATCATTTTTGAAAGAACAAATACTCTATTAAATAAACAATGCTGCTAAGTATTCATAGGTTTTGGTGTGTAATTTGTTTATTCAGAGCAGCCCTCTGCATACAAATGGGTTACCTCATCTACTGCCTGAAGAGAATACAGCTGCAGGCCTTTTCGTCTTCCCGCCTCTTTGTTTTTAGCTTATGGTACCTGGTATTCCCAAGTGGTCATCTATCTAACAAGTTGACCAGTCTAGACGCTGCTTAAACTTGGATAAGAACCAGGTTTTTCAATGTAATATGGCCAGAAGCCATAATAATGTTGACTGTATAATGAAAATGTTGTATACTAGAAAAACAACGTGATCTGTTAGGGCACCCATTATATTCGACTTATATGTTTGAATAAGAAAAAAAAGTTCAGTTGCGAAGCCAGTAAAATATTAAAAAAAAAAAATCCAAAATAATTCTTTTCTTTTCTTATCGCTATCCCTCTCTGTTTATCTACAGCGATGAGTTAAAAAATATTACGTTCTTTCCCCACTCTCCCAAGAAAGTTGGAAATGCCATTATCCCCACTCTCCCAAGAAAGTTGGAAATGCCATTTTCCCCAATTTCCCAAGAAAGTTGGAAATGTCATTTTCCCCACTCTCCCAAGAAAGTTGAAAATGTCATTTTCCCCACTCTCCCAAGAAAGTTGGAAATGTCATTTTCCCCACTCTCCCAAGAAAGTTGGAAATGCCATTTTCCCCACTCTCCCAAGAAAGTTGGAAATGCCATTTTCCCCACTCTCCCAAGAAAGTTGGAAATGCCATTTTCCCCACTTTCCCAAGAAAGTTGGAAATGCCATTATCCCCACTCTCCCAAGAAAGTTGGAAATGCAATTTTCCCTACTCTCCCAAGAAAGTTGGAAATACCATTTTCACCACTCTCCCAAGAAAGTTGGAAATGTCATTTTCCCCACTCTCCCAAGAAAGTTGGAAATGTCATTTTTCCCACTCTCCCAAGAAAGTTGGAAATGTCATTTTTCCCACTCTCCCAAGAAAGTTGGAAATGCCATTTTCCCCACTCTCCCAAGAAAGTTGGAAATGCCATTTTCCCCACTCTCCCAAGGAAGTTGGAAATGTCATTTTCCCCACTTTCCCAAGAAAGTTGGAAATGTCATTTTCCCCACTCTCCCAAGAAAGTTGGAAATGTCATTTTCCCCACTCTCCCAAAAAAGTTGGAAATGCCATTTTCCCCACTCTCCCAAGAAAGTTGGAAATGCCATTTTCCCCACTCTCCCAAGAAAGTTGGAAATGTCATTTCCCCACTCTTCCAAGAAAGTTGGAAATGCCATTATCCCCCCTCTTCCAAGAAAGTTGGAAATGCCATTTTCCCCACTCTCCCAAGAAAGTTGGAAATGTCATTTCCCCACTCTCCCAAGAAAGTTGGAAATGCCATTATTCCCACTCTCCCAAGAAAGTTAGCAATGCCATTTTCCCCAATCTCCCAAGAAAGTTAGAAATTCCATATTTGTCAGTTTCTCATGCTTAAGATTAATATAAGTTAAGATGCGTCTCTTCAAACTATGTCCTTTTTTTCGTAATAAATACATTCCATCAAAAACGTCCTTGTAATTCCCTTGAATTTCACCAGCATTCAACCCCCAAATATCAGCAAACATGCGAATTAATCATTGCTCGCTTTAAGCGAACAAAGTGCGTTTGGTTTTGCAATTGTAATTGTTGGAGACAGAGTTCATCAAATTGACCAATTATGAGCAAAGACCGTTCTTCATTTGTTTCGTGATTTTATTGCTGACCAATTATGAGCAAAGACCGTTCTTCATTTGTTTCTTGATTCTATTGTTGACCACCGAAGTAAATGATTTCCTTATAGTTTTCCTCCATTGTATACAGAGTAGAAAGAAATCTGTTAACAATAAAACTTGAATCTATACTTTTTGAAATGATAATTAAAACAAATGGTTGTCTTATTAGACAACTGTACAATGATCTTGTACAGCAGAACTCAGTCTAGAGTGCAACCGCATGATGGAGACATTAAATTTTTTTAAGTCACTGCGGGTGTTTTTCAGGGTGATACTATAGGTCGCTATGTATTTATAATTTGCCTTGACAACATCCTCAGTATGTCAGCTGACAAGTTAAAAGAAAATGGCTTCACATTGGTACCTACAACAAGCGGAAGGTATCCCGCAGAGAAATTCACAGACGCAGGCTATACTGATGACATTGCAATTTTTGCTGATCCAACTAGACAGGCAGAAGCCCTACTACCCTGTCTTGAAGAAACGGCAAATTGCATTGGGCTTTTTATTAACACAAACAAAACAGAGCATATTCTTCTGAACCAACATGGAAATATCTCGTCTCTAATTGAGACTTGTTTCAAAAATGTCGACAAGTTTACTTATCTTGGTAGTAAAGTTGCACAGAGAGTAAACTGAATGTGCAAATCAGGCTTTGGTAGGTGTGTACAAGATGAAAGCGATCCGAAAGTTAAACTTTCCTACCAGGATGAAGTGTGACTTTTTTGAAGTCATAGTTACATCATGGAAGTAGCACCTGAACTTTCACCAAAAGATTGGAGAAGAAACTTGATTGTGTGTACACCATAATGCTAAGAGCTGCTTTTGAAGAAACGGCAAATTGCATTGGGCTTTTTGTCAACACAAGCAAAACAGAGCACATTTTCCTGAACCAACATGGACATATCTCTCCTCTAAGTGGGATTTGTCTAACAAGATGTCGACGAGTTTACCTATCTTGGTAGTGAAGTTTCTAAGAAAAATTCCACAGAGTGTGAACTGAAGGCGCGAATCAGCAAGGCCTGGGCAGGAATGGACAAGATGAAAGCTATCTGGAAGTCAAGTCTTCCTACCAAGATGAAACGTGACTTCATTGAAGGCATTGTTTCATCGGTACTCGTAAGTAGCACTCGGATTTTCACCAAAAGATTATAGAAAATCGATGGTATATACACCAGAATGCTAAGAGCTGCTCTTAACATCTCGTAGAGACAGCATCCCACAAGAGAGAAACTCGATGGACACCTCCCTCAGATTTCAGCCCTGATCAGAGAGAGAAGAACCAGATTTGATGGTCACTGCTGGAAGGCTAAGGATTAAATCATGAATGATGTTCTTTTGTGGATGTCAAAACAGGGATATGGTTCAGTGGGTAGACTGCATGGAACCTACATCAAACAACTAACAGAACACTCATAATGCACCTATGAAGACTTACCAGGTGTGATGGATGATAAAGCGAGATAGCGTGAGAGAGTCTGGAGGATCCGTGACACCACCATGACTAGATGATAATGATTAGAGAATTAGAAGAATACCGTTCCAGAACCATGCTGGCTCTCCTTATTTCATCTAAAAGGATACAACCAGCCAAAATACAGGTAAGTAACTATGATCAGCACTAACCAAAGACCAAGCAGAAAAAGAAATGAACCAGAAAGGAAATTAAACTAGTAATGAAGTGCTATTACAAAAGAAACCCACACACACAGAGGCTCCATTATACATATAGAACATAATCTCAAAGTTGGTATAATTTCGGTTATTCGGACTACAATTCTCATCTTGAGTGTTATCATCACAACGTTTCGGCCGCTATAACCCCCTGCCTTCTTCAGGGGTATCTTTTCAAATTCTGGAATATTTCTGTCGAACTCGGGAATCTGGACGAAATTTCGAACAGAACCATTTATTTAATCCATGGGCGGTAGCCTGCTCTTGTTCCGTCAGCCATAACTGAGAGAAGTCTTCTTTGATTCGCAATTCTTTGTATCACCCGCACCGAGGATTGAACCTTCAACCTTCAGAAATGTAGTCCGAATAACCAAAATTATTCAAATTATCAATCCTCATCTAAAAAACTCAGAAATATAATCCCAAAGTTATACCCTAGATTTTCTAAACACCCTGTATAATCTGGGAGAGGTGTGCGATCTCAAGTATATTTTTTTAATAACTGTTCAAAAACACTGCTGATTTATATCTAAATACACAAGATTTATTTATGAACAATGGCTAGAGGGAGAGAGGGGGGAGGGGAGATAGAGGGGGAGAGAGGACGAGAGAGGGGCAGTTTATCAAATATCAGTTGTATAAAAAAAAAAAGAAAAAAAAAAATGCTGTCATTTTTAATAAAATTAATAGATTTGAAAAAATGCCATGGCTGAAAAAAAAACTATATAAAAAAATTTGATGAGAAACAAAGACTACAAAACAAACTATTTTACCCCCACCCCCAGAGGAATCGGCGTGCGGTGGGGGGGGGTTCGGAGGTCTAATGTCTTTTTGTGGTGCCTTTCATTATTTCTAATTTTATCGTCCATGGGTTTTCGAAACCTTTTTTTTGTAAACTTTTATTGAGATCATAAAATGAAAAATAAAATCTAGGTCTATAAGCGTTTCAGAACAAACACTTTAATAAAGAAACGATTCAACTTCAAACGCTGTTATTTAATCGTTCGTTTTTATTTTTGTTACCAATGAATGAAGCCTGAGCCGCAGAAATTTGCAGAAAAGCATTTCAAAGTTCTTTTGTGTTTTAACCTCCACATATGAACTCCCGTTTCAGCTCAGAATTTTTTGGTGCCTCCTGTTGATAGTTAGAAAAATTTTTCCGTTTATATAAAAAAAAAAAAAAAATCGTAAACAAAACAATTCTTTATAATATTTGGAATGCCTTCAGATCACTTTTTCCTCAAATAATTATTCTATTAATGCATATTAACATAACAAGGCTATAAGGCTACCGAATATTTTCCATCCTAATTTTTACGATTTTAACGACCACGTGTTTGGGTATATCTTTCCCGAACATGCGGCCACCATTTTGTGCGTTGTATTATTGTAGATAATACGCGGGTGCAATGACTTGCAGAGGTCATGTGATGCCCGGAGAAAACTCTTCGATCGTATATGTTAGTTTACTCGTTACATAAATCCAGTCATGTTTGTCCAAACAGCCATCTTTATTTACCCAGCCAAATAACCACCACCAACAACAAAAAGCAAGGGAGATAACTCTAGAGACTTATCACAAAGGAATAGAACTCTTATGTCTCAATACAAGGGAGATAACTTAACAGTATGTCCCAAAGACTCAAATATACGTCCTAGTACTGAATAATGTTATGAGAAATGGAGATAGTTTGAATATGATTGGATGCCTCTTAATTCAGATGCCACTGCATAAGTGTTGGAAGGATAAAATAGTACAACAGTGAAGAGGCAGGTGGATTTACATAAATTTATTCTCATATGAACCAGAAAAAAAGTATCTTGAACAAATCGATTCCTTGTAATAATTTTAAATAACCTTTATTCATGTTGTAATGGATCACTGCTTATCAAGGTAAAAAGGCCACTCGAGGATAAGGGTTAATGTGTGTCAGGTGGATGGTGAGACAACACTGTGATGATTGGTTGAAACTGGGCAAAATTCGATTATTTAAAAGGACGGCTCAAGAAGAATTTGTTTACATCGGACTTGAAAACGACTACACTGCTAATACTTGAAAACAACTACACCGCAGTCGACTTGGAAGCATCCCTTTAGTATTGTTTCACAGACAGTTTGGTTGTTTTGTTTTACGGCATATCAACTCTCCTCAGGTTATTTAATGCCGAATCTGGTTATTTTGGTAAAAAAACTTATACTTCAAGTTCTTTATATATTCAAGTAGTTATTCATGGTGTTTGATTTGGTTGTTTTGTAGAGGAAAAATGTTCTTGTTTTTGGCTTTGCAGAACATAGTCAAGTTCTTCAAAAGTAAAGGGGAAAAAACGACAACATGAATGCTTGGTGCCTTTTTCGTCAGGAAGCAGGTATCTTCAGACAGCCGGATCTGGTAGCACCAGGTGTTCCACAGACGGGCAGTTCTAGGAAAGAAACCTTGCTCATGGAAGTTGTGTTCAGTTTTAGGTACACAGAGAAAGAATGAAAAATTATTTACAGTGGTTGTAGCTAGACGAGTTCTTGTTAAAGTTCCATAAAAGAAGCATCGGATTTAGGTACAAAAATTCAGCACGACTGGCAGGAATTTCAGAACCAGAAGTAGGACAGCGAATTGATTAATTAATAAAAACATTCAAAACATTTGGAGCATTCACCGGTTGGATCGAGTGGGAGAAATGACATTGTTGTAAAATACATAAGTGAAAATTCTTCCATAAAAAATATAATATTTAAATGTTGAATTAAATTAAGGATAATCGAATTATCGTTTAATAGTAATCTATCGTGATAATATAAAGCTCAATATATTGAATAGAGCAATCAATTCTAGAGATGAAAGATGAGAATAAAACATTGTAAAGGTACAATATTTATTAGAACATCAAAAGTTCAGAGCAAGGAGCTTCATATCTTTAATCTATGGATTTTCAAAGATAAACTCTTTTCAGCAGAGGATAGGTAAAAGCCGACAATGTAATTGTAAATATTATCGGCAACATTTAATTTTTAAAATTTTACATAAAATAAAACAAAACAAAGGCCAAAAGGTATAGAGTCTTATGTTGAGATGAGAGCGTAGAGTCAGGGTGGATGATGTTTTGATGTTCTAATAAATATTATATCTTTACAATTTTTTATTCTCATCTTTCATTTCTAGAAATATATATATATATATGTATATATATACATATAAAGTCAGGGTAGATGATGTCCAAAAACATGTCAAAACAAAAAATAATAATCCTCTGGTGAGAAGAGTTTATCTTTGAAAATCCATGGATTAAGGATATGAAGCTTCATGCTCTGAACTTTTGATGTCCTAATAAATATTGTATCTTTACAATTGTTTATTCTCATCTTTCATCTCTAAAAAATATAAGATAGAAATGTAAACAATGGTAGCATTGAACACTATCAGGTGCATAAAAGAATTTTTTGGTCTAGTGGTCTCCATCAATTCTCTGTTTTGATACCTCATTGTAATACAGCTTCCTATTCCAGTAGCTTCTTTCCAAGAACTGCAGGCTTGTGGAACTCTCTTCTTGCTGACTGTTTTCCTCCTACCTATAACCTTAGTCTTTTCAATAGGCATCTCCTGTCTTTGCAATAATTATATTTGTTCTTGTTAGCTTCATGCCTCGTCTGGAGCGATTTCCATTAAAAAAAATTAAATCAACTTTATTTTATAGTTTCATTAACACAGGAACACAATAATGTAAGGCTAGTTAGTTCGGCAGGCGGGCTTTAGCTAATGAAAAAGAATCAGGTTCTAGAGTTCCATCTCGTCATACCATATTACATGTAAATACTAAAAGAAAATGGATTTCAGTCATGGAACGGCGATAGATTCTTTATAATATTGGAAATGCATTCAGATGATTCTTTTCTTAAATAATTACTTTCTTAATGAAAACTTAATCCAACAAAGCCAAAACATTAATAAATCCAATCCAATTTATTTGGCAAATAATAGCAAAGTGCAACAAGCCATGTAGAGAGACAGGTAGAAGTTATTTACGTTCACATATAGTCTGAATGTTTGTCCAAGGCTGCTTTAAACCTGGATATGGTAATCATTGTCATGACCTCCTCTGGTAAGGTATTCCACAGAGCAGAAACACGGACAGAGAACACTGCCTTTCTTCTACTGAGTCAAAAACGACATTGGTACATCTTTTGCATGTGCTCGCAGACCACGACTTGGTGCTGGGGTGTAAAACTCCTTGAATGGTAGATTTAAATTCCCGTTGATGATGATGCACGCCAGAATCAAGTCTCCTCACATCCTCCGCTGCTTAAGTGAGAATAGATTTAGTCTTTGGAACCGCATAATAAAGATGCGTCCAATCGATATTTACTTGCAAAATAAAAAAGACTTGAACCTATAAATTATAGGGAATTTTCAAAGTCATGCAACGTTCGAAAAATAAGTGACGGCGAATCCTATAACAAAACATATTGGAAACGGAATCGTTAGGAATGTGGTTATCAATTGACGAACAGCTGAAAGAATATTTTATTGGGATGTGAAAATAAATAAATTCCGAAAGTATATCAGACGCAAAATACACGAAAACTTCGGTCAGGAATATCTTTTATTGAAAACAGTGAATAACGAAAGGGTGTTCCATCAATCGTTATGTAAGCAAGAAAAATCTATATAGTTCAGGTTGACGGACGCAGAGGACGCAGACGAACAGAGCCAGAGAACGAATGATGAAGACAGCACTCACAGCAAATATGGAATTTATGCAATTCAACTACATGCACAACGTAACACATACTAGAGTTTGAATTACCTACTAGACACCACCCTCGAGTGTCTTCGGTCTCTCTGTACAAGGGTGCGTCAGGACAACCTGACATGAGGATACTTCACCGTACAAGTAAACCCTGACCAAATATAAAAAATAACATAATATTCGCAGCACAAATAGGATCCCCTCAACAAGGCTATACACTTGCTCATATGAGGAATGGTGCACCTTCTCCGAGTGATGTTACCTCAAGTAACAACACTTAGCTGGATACTCCACCAGACAATATCGATTCTTGTCCTGGAATCCGGTAAGACCAAGAGACTACAAGAAAGATATACTATAACATAGTTAACTGGTCAATTAGGGAGAGGAAAATTAATGTTCTTTACTTTTTTACTAACTCAACCATTTGAGAAATAAAGGAGTACTTTAATAGAATATTCGAATATCTATGCATCTCATATAGAGATTAAGTGTTAGCCACAGACAGGAGCTCCTTGATTTCTGAGAACTTCGACTGAAGTAAAATGGGGAAAAAAGGAGACCGCTTGTAGCAGTATACACATGGGGACACATACGCTAGCGACATTAAACATTAACGCACTAACAAGAGCAATTTGAGTTTCTCAGACATTAAACAATGGAAAACTATTAAAACCAAGAATAACAATTGTATGAGTTTTCTTTGTGCCTTGGAGGTTATCAACGAAACGAAAAAGAACAATAACACAGCAATCATAACATTTGTGTGAAATAAACAACTGATAACGCGTTACCCGTTGAGTATTGACAACGTCCAAAGTATTGCAAACAAACAAACAAAATGTGGAAAAAAGTTCAAAACATGAAAATAATGTAAATAAAATAAAATAAAATCCTGAATAATTTTCGGTTCTAAGACTTTATTAAATTTAGTTTGCTTTCATTTTTCGGAATACTTTTTCACATAAAAAGAAAAATTGACAAAATTATATGTTTAATTTTAGCATATAGGAGTTCAGTTTTCTATCTAGGTTTTACCTTAGGTTTGTAAAAAATAAATAAATCCTGTATGCAACCATTTTTCCGAATTTCTAAGAAAAGGATCTCATTTTACTTAAAGCTTACATAGAATACTGAACTCCCATCTAAAAATTTAATGGCCATTTTTTAAAGATTTCATATGAAAATGTGGTTCTTAATTGATACTAATCACAAAATAAATCCTCTAAAAATTGAATAAATATTTTGGCAATCCATGGATAACATATGTGAAAGATTTTACGAAAATGCGACTGTCTAAAACTCAGGAATTTGCCTTGAGCATAGTGTAGTATCTGTTCTGATGCTACATTTTGTCTTTTCTGTCCTCAGTCAGTGAAGGAGAAATCCTTCTAGACTGAGACAGTTTTTACTTTTGCTCCAATCGAGAGTGCCCCTTTTTGGGGAGCTGAATTTTCCTCACATTAAAAACCGACCTTGTGTCTAACTCCGTCGTCGTGAGAAAACAAGTAAATAAGCACTGACTAAAAATGAGTTCAAGACACAATCCATCTATTTAGTTTGGTTTGCACTCTCCAGCTTATTTGCATAATGGATAGAGTGTTCTTTAATGGTGACCGGGGTTCAATCCTCGGTTAAATCTTACCAAAGAAACAAAAAAAATGGTAATGCCTCTTTGCTAAAAACTGAGCATTATTAGAAAAGGATCAAGGGTAAGTGGAGGAAGGAACCCCCTACATCTGTGTAGTAGCCAATGAAAATGGAGCCTTTGGGTTGCCCCCAACTATTGCCGATCCATTTATTTTTCTGGTAATGTCCTATGTATTGATTTACTCCTCTCCAGGAGTTAGGCACAAGGCCAGTTTTTAATCTTACTCCCACAAGTAAGATGTGACCCAAGGTCAGGTCGGGAAAGTGGGGTTTAAAAATTGCCTGGGCAGCCCCGTCGAAATTCCCAGGTAGGGACGCCTCAGGCAGTAAGCAATAAACTTACTCCTCCCCAAAGAGGGGAGGCGAAGCCTGGGAGGATGGACCTCCTAGAACTGCACAGGACAGCCCCATAGACTGGCGTAAATCAAGCCCCGAAGGCCAAGACAATACCAGTCTATGGGGTACAGTATCCATCGGAACAGATACTACACTTTGATCTTAGCCACCTCCTCTACATCTGTGTAGTAGCCAATGAAAAGGGAGCCTTCGGGTTGCCCCCAACTATTGCTGATCCATTTATTTTTCTGGTAATATCCTATGTAATCGAATAACAATACACAATAATTAGTCGCTATGTACTTATTTGTGTTCATCCACTGTAGAGTACGAGGAGGGGGAGGAGGGATAGGCAAATGATTTGATTGGGTAATTTTGTCTAAGATTGTCCAATCCCTGAAGTCATGAAATGATACCCTTGCCATGAAATTGTTCCCTTCGTCTTTGATAGAATGGAGATTTGTTCTTGTAAAGAAAATTACTGGAAGCCTCGTAATTTATGAGTGGCAGAATATCCTTGGCTTGACTGGAAGCTTTCCCAATTTTAGTCTTTAAAAAGGACAGTGCCCTTCAGTCTCCCCATCATCAATAACTGAAGATTTAAGTTGTTGGTCTGTTCAACATAAATGCTAGGTTTTTCTCCTATAAGTGGACAAAACCCCTTTCATTCTGATCTCTACAAATGCATTAGCAATTTAGGGAAATGCACAAAATTGCAATGGCTGAGAGCTATTCCCAAGTCTATTATTCCTATAGTTTCTTCTAAAAAAAATTGTGCTGTATTGCCAGAGTTAATTTCGTTGCCATTTAACATAGGTAAGGGTGTGCCCAGAGATTGCAATATATATATATATATATATATATATATATATATACACACACACACACAGGGTCCCAAATGGAGTACTGAACCATTTGAGTATTGCTTTCTTTTTTCAAGCATTCATTCCTAAATAACGGATGCGTTTATTTTTATTTTATTTTGTCCTGACGTGTTTTTAGATAACATCCACCCTGATTTTACGCTCCCACCTCAACATAAGACTATTTCACCTTTGCCTCTTATTTTGTTCTTTATTTCTACTTTGTGTTATTCTATATAAAATTTTCAAAGTTAAATGTTGCCGATAATATTTATAATCACATTATCGGCTTCCCCATCCTCTGATGAGAAGAAATTTTTTCTTTGAAAATCCATGGATTAAGGATATGAGGCTCCTTGCTCTGAATTCTTGATGTTTTTAATAAATATTGTATCTTTACAATTTCTTTATTCTCATCTTTTACCTCTAAAATAAATTGCTCTATTAAATATATTGAGCTTTACACTATCACGATAGATTATTATTATTAAACGATAATTCAATTATCGTTATAATTCAACATTTAAATTATATATATATATAGTATTCAGGTTCGATTATTTTCGATCGGAATCCGGATCAGAGAGCTCTATGTCCGTTAAAACAGAGCATGAATACGTTATGAGGTTTAAAAAGACTAAATATACATTCGGATTGTACACATTATAAGTTATTTCGACCTTAACTAGGTCTCCTCGGATGTGTTTCCAATCACGTTTGAAACGTGATTGGAAACACATCCGAGGAGACCTAGTTAAGGTCGAAATAACTTATAATGTGTACAATCCGAATGTATATTTAGTCTTTTTAAACCTCATAACGTATATATATATATATATATATATATATATATATATATATATATATACACACACACAGGGTCTCACCATATAAACGTGACTCATTTAATACCAATGAGATCATTCTGTACTTTTCACGTTTGATAGAAAATAGGATGACATTTCAAAATCATCGAAAGAGATATCATTATCATTATTATTGGCATCGTTATAAACATCCTAATGGGTAGATGGAGCTCGTCAGCCTTGGAAGGCAGTCCATGCAGGGGGGGGGGTAAAACAAACCACTTATTCCATTTTAATTTCATACAAATATATATATATATATATATATATATATATATATATATATACAGGGTGGGCCAAAATAAGGGTCCTATCTTTAAATT
The DNA here is from genome assembly GCA_963556195.1 of Sepiola atlantica. Taxonomy (NCBI): domain Eukaryota; kingdom Metazoa; phylum Mollusca; class Cephalopoda; order Sepiida; family Sepiolidae; genus Sepiola; species Sepiola atlantica. Next base: position 81,659,717 of record OY744540.1, read on the forward strand.
TAAATAACTTGAATTTGAATAATTTCCACAAAATAAAAGTTAAACTCACCAAACTTTATGTGTGTGTAGACTGACCCTTCCGAGATTTTTTGAAATAAACAAAACAAATTTTAGCCGAAAAACACTTCTTAAAACTTACAAAAACTAAAGTATTGTTTTTTACACTGTTTTGAGTTTTTTAAGCAAAAATAATGTTTTCTAAATGAGGGTACGTTCCTTAGGGCTAATACGGCTCATGCTTGCTTCGGAAAGGGTCCTTTACTTATTCTAAAAAAAAAAATTTAAAAAAATCAATAAATAAAAAAGTTATGAATTTTTAAAAATAGGACCCTTATTTTTCCCCACCCTGTATATATACCAGCCCATACCTTATCAAGACTAGCGAGCCAACGCTTCGTTCTACACCGGAATTTGAATCATAACCGCTAACAACAACAGCGGAGACATCACACCAAAGACGTTTATCAAGTAACAAAGAAATAAGTTTGTTTATTCTTTTTTTTGATGAAAAAAATGACTCAATACTGGTCACCCCTGATGATGGAATTTTAATCCGAAATTAATAGGATTAATGTAAAAAAATAATAATAATAAATTAATCTTGTATTGCACATGGCTTATATTTCAATTTTATTAAATATATATATATCTATATATATATATATAGGGTGTTTTCGGGCTAAAATGATGAATTTCTTCACATTTGACCAAAAAATATTAGCTTCATGTATGTAAATTATCTTTGATTTTAATTTTAATATTTCCTATGATGTGTAGATGTTTCTGTAATTTCATTTATTGTCCCAAAATGCTAAAAATGAACAAAAAATGTCATGGATAAGGAAGAGATGTTACGAATTATGTTTAGAATGAAAGATAATACATTGAGACTATGTCTTTATCTAAATTCGACTGAATCACAGGATTCAATTTTCTTCATTTAAAGATCTTTCATTTTAGAAATTATATATATATACATTTACGTAAGATGCTTTGCAATATAAATAGTTGAATACGTTCTAAGTATATGTGAACACATTAAATAGCATCTATGAAAAGCTGTACATTCCTTCCACTTCTAGTGGGGTTTGGCTCAGTGGTAGAGCATCAGACTTCAGTCTATGAAGCCCTGGTTTTGAATCTTGCTAGGTTCAGCCATGTTGACGAGTTGTAAGAGGACAAACAACGTTTACAGTTGCTAATTGTTGGACATTATTAAGAAATTTCTTATTAAAACTTTTCTCGGTAATTATTATTTAGTAGTAATTTTGGTTTTCACATGTCCGCCCTCAGTCATGGACCCCAGCCGCTTATTTGCTAGGCCTGTATTATGGATCGCCTTGATTCGAACCCTTGCCTCCAAAGCGACTAGACTCCCCAGAAGCAATCATGTCCTCTACAGGACAGGAAACGAGCCAACTCAATAAAGTCTATGACATTCCTTAATGGAGACACAAATGATATCCAAGCACAACCACAATAAAATCATACCCCGTCCTTCTTATTTAAAAGATTGCCTTGTGGAATACAATTCGACTAAACATTTGGAATTGCCAATATTTTTCTTTGCAGCCCTAATGAACAATTTAATAGAAAAGAGGTATGGTTTGGTAGTTTTGTTTTACGGCATATCAACCCTTTTTGGGTTATTTAATGCCGAATCTGGTCATTATAGTAAAAGTTTTTATGCTTCAAGTTCTTTATATCTTCAAATGTTTAATCATCGTTTTTGGTTTGGTAGTTTTGTTTTACGGCATATCAACCCTTTTTGGGTTATTTAATGCCGAATCTGGTCATTATAGTAAAAGTTTTTATGCTTCAAGTTCTTTATATCTTCAAATGTTTAATCATCGTTTTTGGTTTGGTAGTTTTGTTTTACGGCATATCAACCCTTTTTGGGTTATTTAATGCCGAATCTGGTCATTATAGTAAAAGATTTATGCTTCAAGTTCTAAAAATAAAATAAAAAAGGGGAGGGAGAAAGGGAGAGGGGCTGTTGTTTTTGTTTTTGGTTTTGTAGAACATAATTAAGTTTTACAAAAAAAAAAAAAAGAAGAAAAACAAAAAACGTCAATGTAGGTGAATTTCGTCTCAGGGAGCCACAGGGCAGCCTGATCTGGTATCACCAGTAATAGAAAAGAAAGTTGGGAAGGAAAATAACTCTCACCAGACTTGGCTTGTTTGTTTAGACGACGTTAGTTATCTCCCTTTGGGCGAGAACATTGTCGATATTATTTTTAGGAAAATGTCGACTCTGGGAATTTTCTATTGGTTAGTAACCAACTCAGTTCCGAAAATTGTTAGTCTCTTTCTGCTCTATCGTAACTTCCATGGAAGATGCTCGACCGAGCTCTAATCTCTGGTTCCGCTTTCCAAGACATTCACGACAAGAACTCGTCTCATTACCACCACTGAAAAGAATTTTCCTTTCTTCTTTTGTGTGCCTAACATCAAACAGAATTTTCATGAACAGAGTTTTTTTCCTACGAAATTCCTACCTGTGTAACACATTACCACAGCACTGCTTCACTGCAGACTACAACGTGACCCTCTTCAAATCCAATACCAAAAATAAAAATTCAATCCGTCCTCATTAATAATCAAAATTTATTAATTCCATTAGTCATGTTCAATGATCTCACTATAATCTTCATTATTAAATCGATAATCCATCTATCTCATTAACCCTAATCCTCGAGTGGCTTTCGACCTTCATAAGTGGTGACT